>BMAW01121157.1:0-16357 GCA_019974015.1 Nephila pilipes | reverse complement strand
TAATATTGTTTCAAAATATATTCCCAACCTTTTTGAATTATTTATTGATGCAAGATTAAGAAATTAATATTTTCTGGTCAATTTTTTTTTTTTAAAAGTGACATTTGTCTATAATATAATTTAAGATCAAAGTTTTCCTAAATTTAAATATTACAAAGTAACATAATTTTTAGTGTAAATCATGTTTATATAAAATCCTAAGATATGTATTAATTCCAGTAAATGGTAAAACTTTTGTTTCATGAATTGCTTGTGAGCATTCCAGACAACTCTTATGTATCACTTTAAAAATAACTGATATCTTTGGTGGTGAAATTTGTTATTTGCAATGCATTGCACAGAACAATATTTTATAATTTTCATCAACTTTTTTGTTTATGTAGATTCAACTGATTCATTGATTTCGGTTATGTGTTGTGATACAAAAACTTTTTTTTCATTTCTTGTGGGAACTATTTATTTTGATTAAAAAAATTAATCGAGTGTCACTGCCGAAGAGAACAATACAGAATATAAATTTTTTAAACATTAAAAAAGTTAATTTAGTGACATTTATTACAAAATTGTTAATATTGAATACTACTGTATGGGTATTAGAAAAAATTTGACTCTCATCACTTACTCAAAAAGCGAGTGTTGGAGCCTTTTAGAGCTTTGATAAAACAACTGTTTAAAGTTAGAGGATGTCGCATCAGAATATAATAAGGGACTTCAAAAAAGAAAAAAAAAAAAAAAAGAAAAAAATTAAATAAATGGTATGATAACTTTTAAAAATGAGTTGAAATTTTAGTTGAGAGTTTATGAAGACCAATTATTCATGTAGATGATCATATTGAATAAGATACATCAATATTAATTATTTATATTGTTATAATTCACTTTAAATACTTTTCCCGTAATTATCACAAAGATATATTTTAACACAAGACATATTGTATGTTGTAGGAAATGTCTTCAGAAAAAGTAAAACCTAATTCATTCAATTTCTTTAGGCTGTTTCAATAGTTGACATTTATAAAACATTTGAATATAATTTCTGTTGATATACATAAATAATGAACAGAAATCGCTGTAAAAAATCAGGTCGAATTATTTGACTCGAGCATCATTTAAGCTTTCGATTTAACAGCTATCCAAAAGGAATTATACTACGCTCAACAACAACAAAAAAAAAGCTATTAATTTTCTTTTTGGATGAAACACAAAACAAAGCACCTTGAAATGTTTTTTTGTATTTTAAGGTATATATACATCAGTATAAGTATATTCATGTTCATTGTGATTATATAAATTATTGTCTCTTTTATATTAGCAAAAGGCTTTCTTTTTCCATTTAAAATATTTTACGATTAAAAACCGTTTGTTAAATTCTGCAATTCATACATTCCCTGAATAAAATTAACAATAAGGCAGAATCTACAGTTCTTGCCATTTCAATTTGTGAATTTTCAACTTAAAAAAAAAAGACTTGTTAAATATTAAGTATAACTCAGTTTTTTATTTCAAATAATCAAAAATCATAATACTGGCAATATGTAATTAAATCAATTTATAAAAACTTTTTTATTTTATTAAATTAAATTTTGAATTAACATTTAAGAGTACAAACTGATAAAATATAACTTATTTACTTTACAAAAACCAATATGACTCACTAATGGGGGAAAAAATGTAAGAACGTGCATGTAAATAACAATAATAATTACATTTAGATAAGTGATATACATTTGAAAGGATATTTTTTGTTGTTTACGAAATGTTAACAATGAATTGAGTGGAAAAAAGACATTTAACAGCGTGTATAATTAGAATGTGGCTAAAATACATTATCTGATCTAGGATTCGAGTACAAGATGCATTTAATTTTCAAACAGTTGGAAATTTAATAAAAGAAACAAACCCTATACTACCTTTTATAAGACGTATTTTCAATCGATTCGTGTAGCTTATTTTTTGTTATTCAGATTGGCCATAAAATATAAATAAATTTGAAGAAAAAATTTCAACATGAATCAAAATAACTAAAAACTTATTTTTGAAGCGAAAGCGCTTCTCAAATCCAATATTTTACTTATTCCTTATGAAAGGAAATTTATTAGTTTGATAGCTGTCCTTAAAACCATCACATGTCCGATATAGTAATGATCAAAACAAGTTCAAGATTAAAAAGAAAGAATATCTTTAAATATTTATTAACAGTACATTTAAAATGGAGTAATTGAGCTTCGTGTTTTGTAAGAAACACGAAATTTACTACATAAAAAAGCTTTTCAAATTATTACTCTTTTGATTCTAAATCGTATTATTTATCATTGCTTCTATTAAAATAAATATACAAAGATTGATACATCAGTTGATTCATTTATTTGAAATATACCTGGAACTTGTATTAAAATTTATGATTAAAAAAAAGTGCTAATTTTTGTGAGTAATCCAATATCCGTAATTTTCAATACCCAAGCGTTCGGTGCGACGAGGTTCACATCCAGAGAAGAAATGAAATATTTGGCATCGTATTCAAAAGAGTCGCCGATATTGGCGAGAGTTATTTTTGGCTATGTAACCCTGTAAACTGCTATCCCCTCGTTGTTTTCCCCTCTTCTACTGCTACCCCCCGTTGCTTTCCCCTCTTTCCTCGCGTGCAATCGCCCTCTCTTTAACGAGTTCCCCAAAAGTAAACAAACTGTAGCTGTTGCCAATTACAAAAAACTTTTTATACAAATAAGTTGTCAACACATTATTCCTCCCCTAGTGGGTGCGCACAGTGGACAGAAAACTAATTCAAGAGAGAAGAGGTAGGGATGGTGATAGGATATTACACAGCTAATGAAAAGCTGAATAGATGATGATATAGGTCTTGGAGGGAGATGCTTAGCTGAGAAAGAGACTAATGAAGGAGTGATAAAGGAATTAATTAAAAGAGTCTGAGTTGGAATCCAAAGTGTTATGGGGGAATTAGATGGAAATAATTATTGGGGGAATCTTTACTTAGAAGGGTTGAAGGTTTTTTCGAAACGTGCCAAGATCTCCAAACAGAGCAACTAACATTCCAATGTGGTAGTTGTCTAATAGTGGTTACGTCACACAAGATGAAGTACGAAAGATTCTTAGAAAAGCTGAGTAAAAAGGCTTTCCTCCGCAACATAAAAAAGTTCTATACAATTATACCTTTTATAATAACTGTATTTTGAAAAATGAATTATTTGTATCAGTTTCGAAACCTACTACATAAACAATTTATAATATATTTTTTATATTGATAGTATTTAAATATTGATAGAATTTAAAAATCATTAATATTAAAAAAGCTTCAAATAAAATTATATATTTTGTAATTCATCGTATTTACAAAAAAAAATACATTCTCTCATATAAAAAAAAGTTCCAAATACAAGCATATATTTTGTAACTGATCGTATTTAAAAAATACATTATCTCGTAAAAAAAAGTTCTAAATACAATTATATATTTTATAATTGCTCATATTTAAAAAAATACATTATCTAGTAAGAAAAAAGATCCAAATACATTTTCCAAATACAATTATATGTTTTGTAATTGATCGTATTTACAAAAAAAATACATTCTCTCATATATATAAAAGTTCCAAATGCATTTTCCAAATACAATCATATATTTTGTAATTGATCGTATTTACAAAAAAAAAAAAAACATTCTCTCATATATATAAAAGTTCCAAATACATTTTCCAAATTAAAATATATTTTATAATTGACAGAATTTAAAAAAATTCAAAATACAATTGTATATTTATTATTCACAATATTTTTAAAAATACCATCTCTCTCATATATATATATATATGAGATACATATATGTAAAGGTACCAAATGCAATTATATTTTTGTATTAATTGCATTTTTGAAAAACTAATTCTTTTCATCAGTTTCGATTTCTGCTACGAATAAAAAAGTTTCAAATACGATTATATCTTTTACATTTATTATATTTTTTTAAAAAATATAATCTTACGCCATTTTTAAGCTCGTTTTTCTTTTTAAAAAATTTTACAACACTCTTGGTGAATATTTTAAACGCTGTTAAAGAAGTTAAAAATGTAAAGAGATTGTATGCTTTAGAGAGGAGGAGGTATGTCATGCACGCAGAAAAGGATATATATACTACATTCCATTATATATAGAAATTACAATTTTATTAATTGAAGCAGTTTATAATTATTAAAATTATGAAAACATATTATTTAATCATAATGAAAAGTCATAGAGCTTATCAATTTGTGTTCACGACCTCGAGATACCGTAGCGTTCTTTTTCTCTCCCATGGAGTTTACTGTCTGTGGTAAACATGGGTGATGCACCCCCGGGATACGATAGCGATGTTTCAACTCTCCTTCTTGTCAACCAATTTTACTTTTTCCATTCTTCAAACTTTTAAATCATAGTTACACCTTTTTTTGCACAGCATAGCCGTATTTGGCTCTCGCGCTGTAAAACTTCACCAGCTTTCACTTATCAATTTGTGAGAATAGTAACAAAAATATAGACTGAATTTCTATAAGATTTTATTTTTCTTTCTTCTCTTTTTTTTTTTTTTTAATTCTAAAGTAATTATTACATTTATTTCGTAACTGCTCAAATATAAAATTATAGTAGAAAAATTGAAAAAACGATTTCATTTGTAACGCAGATTCCAAGGAAAAGAAATTCAATAAATTTACTTCATTTAATTTGGGGGCATTTTAGATGAAATAATACTACAGTTCATTTTGTTCCTCTCTTTCAATATTCCATTTAATTCCTTCGAATAGAATTACACATGTATTGTAAATTTGCACAAATAGTTTTGTATTTCTCAACGACATTTTTTAATAAAATGATGTAAAACTTTTATTATTTGGTTCCTGTATTTAGTATCTTTTTAAAATTCAATAGATGTCAAATTTGACAAAAATGTATTTGATTAAGCATTTTGCAAAATGTCTTTAGTATTTCATAATTTCAAGTGTAATTTGTGTTTAAATCCAGATGGTAAACAATATTTGAATAAAATTTATGGAGCTCCAATCAATAGGGTTTTTTTCCTCTACTGATCAAGCATAAATCCCAATGTTGTTGTTGTTGTTTTGTAAAATAGATTTATTGTATGAATACAGTAAATTTCTGAGCGTTCAAAACCATTCTTATCCGTATGCTCCACAGACATTAAAAATCTTCAGTGTAATAAGCTTTTAAAAAATTTAATTTAATATGAATTTCATTTAAGGAAAATATCTGAAGTTTTTTTAAATATCTTCCAAGGTATATTCGGATGCTATAAAACGAACATAACAACTTTAACTTATTTAAAAGTTTGTCGTGTTTCTAATCAAATTATTTCAGAAATTTTAGAAAAAGGATAATTTTTTCTAAGAAATAGGAGGTGTTGAAATCATATATATTTATATATATTATTTTTGAAGCACACCTATTATTTAGTTATTTCATAGAGAAAAATTCTAGAGTAAAATAGAGCTCAACATTTTCTGTTCTTTTAAGAAACTGCAAAAAATAGTTATCGTTGAAAAATCATTAAAATCTATTGAATCAAATATTCCTACAATACAAAAGCATTTTCAAAGAATTATTTAAATTGTATTGATAATCGTATTTTAATAAAAAAAAATGTTCACGTCTAATAATGTCTTGCAAATAATTTAGATTCTTTATGACATTTTATTGAGTTTAATAATTTCTGTATATGAAAACTGGGATAAACTATGATATGCAATGAAATACGATTATTGTATAAATATTCATTAGTGTAATTATAAAGGAAAACCTTAACAATTTCAACAATATTTCTATTGAAATATTTTAAGACGTTGCTTTAAACTTTTAATTACTCTGAACATATTATAAAACACTACATTTACCAAATAAATGTTTATTTCCCTTTAGTCAAATATCAAATTTTAAAAACATGTTTAAATGTATGCGGCATGATCATATATTTCAACTTCACAATCTTTAATAAACTGATTAAAAATTTGTAAACGTTATCAAATTATTTTGTATGTATCAAAATAATCCATGCAATCTCATACTTCATCATCATCATTAATCATGTTGAAATGTTTATTTTGAAATTAAAGCTGAAGTTCTTCAAGAAATGTATTAAATTATAACCATTCAAAAATATAGATAATATTAGTCTTTATAATCAAGAAGATTAATTGAAAAAAAAAAAAAAAAGAAAAATATTGAGTGTTTATGTGAATGTGATAGAATTTCAATTAAATTCCGATTTTCTCAAGGCAACAATTATTGATTGATTAGTTTTATTAACGTAACACTAAAATCAACACTAGAAACATTGGTGACAGACCTCGGAATTTTGGACCTCGGTCATGTGACGAGGATGACACCTCAGCTGGCACTCCCTTCTTCTAACTTCCACACCATTCCAAAAGAATGACTGTGAGCCTCGACAGATTTAACGTGCATCAGTCTCGACTACATGGCGGGTTTTCAATGACATCAACTCGAGGATGAACTGTTTTAATATTGTTGAATTCTCTGAAACTCAAAATAAATATCTGTGAAGTGACACACTCATTATACGCTAATAAAGAGCAAATGTACAGTAAATATATGTTTGTTTCAAAATTCTTTACAAGCATCGAATGTCTAAAAGTGAATAAATATGATATTTTTTTAAAAAAAAATCAGCTGTGCTTTTTGATATTTATATAACTAATCCATTAGTAATGGCTTCTTATGAAATAGTAATAAAAAAGACGTATATTATTCTTAAGAAAATTCTTACGTTTTCTTCCTCAAAATAAGTAAAAAAATTGATAAATATATCTTTTCTATATAAAAAGTTATTCGTGATGAATTGAACCTTTTGTTAATCATATGTAATTTCAATAACATTAGCATGTTTTGTGTGTGTTAGATGGGAAAATATTGCTTAAATTCTAAGAGTAATACTCAGATTTTTGAGTGATAAAAGAAAATGAAAAAAGTGATAATAAAAATAAGTAAAGGAAGAAAATATGATTTTGAATTCAGTTCTTAGGGTAACATTTCTCTTATCACGAAGTGAATAATGTTAGAAGAGAACCTACAAATATTGAAAATCAGGGTTGTACCGTTTGAAGATAATTTATTATGTTATTAAGAAAATAGGTAAATTCTGATTTTTAAGTTTAAAATATTTAATGTGATTATATAGAGCTATTATACAAAACTATAATACCAAGACGATACCAAGATACAAGGAGATACCAAGACGTCCGTCTGGACTGGGAACCAAGCAGGGACTGGCGCTCTTTGAGGGCCATCGACCTCCAACGGCTTCTCGTCGGCGAATCTCCCCAATCTTCACAAGCTGCCGAAATAGCTACGATCCCCCAACTGTTGACATCTCGGATATCAAGTGTCGCTCGGGCAATCCAGATGCATGAGTGTCAAAGTTGGTAGCTTGACCAACAAACATTAAAGAAGGCCGAGGAAAGTGGATATTACAGGGTGGAAACGATCACAGACTTTACAGGGTGGAAACCTTCCTGAGATCCCTTTATTAGAATTATTTCCATAAAAATTCTATCTCAAATATATAATAAATTTTCATTTAATAAAAATTAAATAGTTGAAGTGACCTGAAAAACAAAAATATTTTAATCTAAAGAAAATAGGATCAGTTTATATCTAGCAGACAAACATATATTTAATGAAGCTTATTAATTTGTTATTTTTGATGTTTTACAAAATGTTTTTATCCCTTCTGTCACTAAAAAAACTAAAACTATTTTCTGAACCCTGAAATTTTTTATGGCTTCAACAAATTAATTTTTTTAGGTGCTACATTTTTAATGAAAATGGTTGCAGAACCGTTTCACTTGATTCATTGTTGATAAAATATAGCTTTTAATCAACTTTGAAAAGTTTCTCTCTCACGAACCGACTGTAACACACACTATCAGAATTTTTTTTTTTTTTAAATCCCAAACATATATTTAAACATTTTACATTTTATGGAGGAATAAGCTGGACACCCACGACGACTATGTAAGTAAAGAATTGCCGTCTAGTACAACGTTAATAAAATCGAGAATGATACATAATCATACGGAAATCGAGAATGAAGGCGAAATTTGCGAATGAACATTGCCCCTGAAAGCAATTATCCCATTTCCCTTTGTATAAGGTTTGTTACGACTTGTAACTTTTCTGAAGGAGATTGTACCCGACAATTTTTTAAAACTAACCCTTAAACACATTTCGTATTCAAAGATTTAAGATTCAGATAGATAGGCTTAGAATGGTCGAACACTAAAGAGATTTATTGATGTTTTATTTGTCGCATGAGTTTTCTCTAATGTTAGCAACGAAAGAAAAAAAAATGCGAGTTTTTCCACAGCAGTATTCTAACAACCAAGTATGACAGTATATCATTTTTAGTTTTAAACTTAAGAAAAAACGAAGTAAAATATTTTATTTGAAAGCAACTTCTGTAGTGGTGGAAAAGTCGAGAAATCCTCGGCGGAATTTTAGAATTAAAATAAAAATGAAAGCGCACACAAAAATTTACCTCTTACTATGAATTATATATTTAGTATTGTATTTTCTTGTGTTTAAAAATTCCATTTCACTTATAAAAACTTGTTTTTTAAAGATTGTAGAAGAGAAAAACAAGAGGGGGGGGGGGCGGAATGTAGGCACTGCTATTTTCCGTTTTAATTTTTCAATTTCTCTCGAATTTTTAAAAATTTGCATATCAGTAAGTTGAATATCAATTAAAAAAAAGTCTTAAAATATTTTCAAGTATTTCATAAATGAATACAAACAAAGGAAATACATGGTAATAAATAAACTGTTGTTAACATACAAATAAGTTACTGTATAACAGCTCATGTTTTCTAAAGTCTTTTTTTAATGAATTTTAATCAGTTCGAATAAATTCAACATTTATTCTACTAAGTATAGTATGTTATATTTTCTAATACTTACTTCATTCAGTATACGTTTAAATTTTGTTACAAAAAATCCCCCTCCCCTTTTTCGAGTACTTTTATTAAAGAATAACTAAAAAGTATTCTTTTTTTTTTTTTCTTGCGGATATAGCATTTTGCGAAGTAATTAAAACTTATGATAAAGGTTTATTTTTTCACCGCTATTATGTAAAGAAATTATCAAACGAGGATAAAGTGAATGCTGTCTCAAAATAAATTTCTTCCATTTTTGAATTACTTATTGTTGCAAAGTAATGAGGAAACGGTACCCTAAAAATGACAGAATATTTTTAAGAAAATTTCTTATCACCTTATTTTAATTTTAGAACTTTTATGAATTTATGGCAAATCTCTTTCATAGTTCCCGCTGTATTATTTAGCGCATTATTTTAACTTTCTTTCACAGAGTGCGCCATATTATTTCATTCGCCTTTAAAATTTTTGGATTCTTTTTCTTTGCTATTAATTTTTCTAAATTTCACGCATTTACAATTCCAAATATTTTTTAAATTCATCATATTTTATGTGTGTCCATGGTGAACATAATTATTTTCTTATAATTTTACAAAATAGCTCTGTTCAATTTTGTTAAAAGACACCACTTGTCAGTGTAATAATTAAAGCACACATTCTTTCTAAATTTAGGTAATGCACTGGAACATAAATTGAACATATTGTGTTTATGTAAAATCACAAAAATTGTCCTTCAATAATCCTAATATTAGTAAATAATTTTAATACATTTCTGTACTGTTCAAACAAATTACGGATACTTACTTGTGTGTAAATTATTCGCAAATTGCATTATAACTTATAAATAAATTTTAAAGTAGTTTCATAATTCTAATTGATAATAGAAATATTGAACTGAACTATTTTTAAGTAGAAAATCTCATACTAAGTAGAAAATGTTCCCGAAGACCGTATATGTGAAAGACATATAGATAAGGTATTGAATTGTGTGAAATTGGTAACATTAGACAATTTAAAACCTGTCATTTATTTTCAGAATAATTGCATTTTACTAACCAAATGAATTGAGAATTTCACGTCAAACCATCTTTTAAACTGATGCTTTTTAGTCGATAAAATAAAGACATCTTAATTAATTTTCGTAATTTTTATGGCATCTGGATAAGGCTCACATCACTATAATTGTTCAAAGATAACGAAAATGTGATTTTAATGGATTACTTAATTAATTAACGTATAAAATCTTTTTTTCTCGTTGTGGAATATTATTAGCCACTCAAGGGGTTATTTTTTAAAGTGGGGCGTTTTGGCGTACCAGATCACTTTTCAATTTTTTTTATCCCTTGCTTCAGTTTTAATTACATGTAGCTGATTTAGTATTCAATTTAATAATATTTATGTAACATGTAGCTGATATAATATTCAATTTAATAATTGATCCTTTTCTTTAATTTTAATTACATTTAGCTTAAATATATTCAATTTAATAATTTATATAATGTCAGAAAAGTTTTCTATTGTCCATTTTTCGATATTTCACCGTTTACTGTAATTCTTATATTCAGTTGAGTAATTTAATAATTATAAAAAAAGTGCAATCGTAGATGGCTAAATCTGTTCTTTGCAAAACTTTTACAGAACTTTTTTTAAACATGGTTTTATTAAAATTGAAATAGAAGTTGTAATAATTTATATTAGTATTACTTTATTATAATTATTAGAAAGGTAATGGTCTAAATAGCTGAAGTTCCAATTTTATATAGATCTGTTCACGTTTCTGAGATATTCGGGGGGGGGGGGGGGGGAAATCCACTGTTAGGGGAACATACATTAAATTACTTTGTACAAATAATTCATAATAATTCCCCTTTTTTAGTATAACGTGTTAAGTGGGTCGATAATTAAATATTTTACAGTAGTATGAATCTCCTTTTTTTAATGCAATGGAGTTTTCTAATCCTTAGTTTAAACCTAGAGTATTTCCTTAATTATTAGGGGCAATATTCAGAGATTTTGAATTTTAGGTTTTATGAGCGGATGTTTTTATTTCTTCCTTCTTCGGAGTTCTGGTATTTTCTCTTGAAAGAGGTGGAATATATTTCTGTACTGGTAAATGTTTCCGTTCTTCACATGGCAATAGTTTGTTAAATGCTGAATACTCTCTTTGGTAATTTTCTCTTTAATATTCTTCTTCCTGTTCTTTTTGCTGCCTATCCCATTCTTTTTTCCATTGCTCTTCCTCAATCCTTGCTTTTAGTTTAGTTTTCTCAATCCTTTCTTTTAGTTGGAGTCAAAAAACTCTGACGCGTTCTTAATCTTTCAAGAATCCTTTGTTATCCAGCAATTTTAGTTTTAATTCCACAGTCTTTAAGCTATCGTCAGCTATTTTAATCATCTCACGTAAAACGTATAACAAATCCTCCATTTTCACATTCATAAACATATATTTATAGATGAATTTTTTAATACTCTTCCTCATATGCTACAGATTTCCAGATTGCATCCTTCAATGTAACAAATATCATGCTCGAAACATTTTCGATGCCCCTTTCTTGAGCGAGGAATTACAAGTCCTCAATTCTTTTTCCTTTCGCCAGGAAAGCCATTGCGATTCGCAAATCCACGGAATCAGAATATTCACTAAATTCAATGAATTCCGAACAAACTCAAAATTTGCTATATCCTGGCAGACTGCGCCAGTGTAATGTTTGGTTGTGGTTCGAAGATATACTGAAATGAGCTACGACTTTTAAAGCTTAACAAAAACCTAAATAAAAGATTCACATAGGTTTGTAGCACTCCCACGGAGGCCTACTTAACCGCTCCCATGCTAGGAAAACCTTCTCTTTCGCCCTCCTCGTTGGCGGTAATGGCAACGCAGTGTAGCGGAAGCTTCTGGATCATGGCTTGTTGGAGATGGGAACACTACTGTGTTGAAAATGAAATTTAGAGCTCTCAACCACAAGAGTATTTATCTCCGGTCAGTGAAGGAATTTAGGGTCACAGTACGCTTCTTCCGTTATACCATTGCAATTAGATGCTTGTGCATTTAATTAATAGTTTAAAAAGCAAAATTAAAAGAGAAACGGTTTTGTTAAAAAATTTAACTGAATTTAAAGTTAACATTTGAATTTAAGATGATAAACCTGAGTTTTTAGTTTCAATAGCTTTCCTGGGGGTGAGGGAGATCAAGTGGATTTTAAACGTCCAATTAGGGGTCAGCAGTTTTTATCAGGTAGATTAGGTAAAGCAAGGAGAAGGATCAGCCCTCCATGTTTAACTATTATCTAAAGCAGGAATTCTCATTGGCTGAGAGGGGAAACACATGACTTATAGCTTTCGAGGCAGAAGGGTGGATGGGAGAACCTCCCTACCTGTAACCAAGAAAGACAGAGGGAATACCGGTACATTTGGAAAAACCGTTACCAGTAGAAATCTGAGTTTCATGCAATCGTGGGTGTTCTTGTGAAAGTTACGATTAGTGTTATCGGTAACGTAACTTCCAATTTCTTAGAGGGATGAATTTGCTATATTACCAAGAGCATATCAAATGTTTTTTGAATATTTTTGATAAAAATTTTTGATGGTGGGACTATTTACCACTGTTCTGAGGTTCTCCTTCCTCGTGAACCAGTGGGCTCTTCAAATCATTCAAATGATATTGTTTTGAAGGACTTCTAATTTATTAACATGGGTTTGAGCTGCCTGTCCCCAAAATGAACATGTATAAATAATATTAGGACGTAGAATTTTAGGGCAGATAATCAATTTTTTTATTTAAATTTAAAATGGGACCTCGTCATAATTGAGGAGTCATTTTATTCGGGGCTAGTATAAATTTAGTATCTATATAAAATGATGTTAAAAAATGAATCTATTATTTAAAACAACGCCATGATACTGGATGGCTTAAGACCAGGGGATGTGTTTTTATAAAGAAAAATATCAAAAAGTATAATTTTTGTGCATACAAGGTGTGGCTATTAAATAACGAGACTGACGCTACTACAGAAGGAGTACACATGTGACATAAACCAGCAACCAACAGCTTTTAAGCAGGAAGCCTTCTCTTTCGAAAGCAGTGCCTCTTTCTTCTATTAACTAATCCGTATAGCAGTAGACTTCGTTCGCATTAGAGTTATTTTTTGTTGCGCTGGCAAAATGAGAAGTGTAAAAATAAAGCAACGGATTGTTGTGAACTTTCACATGAAACTTGAAAAAACATCTATTGAAACTTATAATTTATTACAAGAAGTGTATGGCATTGAATGTTTATCGCGTGCACGTGTGTTTGAGTGGTTTAAACACGTTCAAAATGGCCAAGAGGATGTTGAAGATGATTCCCGCCCGGGCCGCCCTGCCACGTCTGAAACGGATGACAATATCGAAAAAATCGGTAATCTGGTTCGATCTGACAGTCGGTTAAGTATTCGTGTGATTGCTGTGAAGGCCAAACTATTATTCAACATTACTACTTTCACGTTCTTTTAGAACTTCGTGAAAAAATAAGGGAAAAAAACAATCCTGATAGTGGAAAGGCAAGTCATTCCGCATTGTCTTTCAAGAGGATTCTAGGCCAAGTACAGCATCCCAGTGTTAGACCATCCCCCTTATTCGCCAGATCTTGCGCCATGCTACTTCTATCTGTTTCTGAAGATATTGAAGGTGATAATAAGTAAATATGAATGAAATCAAAATAAAATGATTTGCAGAGTTAGTCTCTTTATTTAATAGCCATATCTCGTAAGGAAAAAAGACGCCCTCTGTTTTGAAAACATTTACGGCTATTTTCCATTAAAGAACCATACTTCTGATAGTGTGAAGTGTCTGTTTATTTGGTGTCCGATAATGTTGGGGTTATTATGGCTGGCAAGTACCTGCATTGCAATGTCGTCAGCATACATGTGGGAATTGTCCCGCTGCGCTACAGCAGCGCCACCTTCAACTTAGATTAGATGGTTAGATCTCGAGGTGAAAGCACGCAGAAATGCGTGTCCGTCTTTTTCTTTAATTTTTCATATGTAAATAAACATTTTTCCTCCTTAAATGAGCGTGGTTCTTGACAATATACCGACGTCAACCTCCACAATGGGGGCTCGGGCTCGGCAAATGAACCACTGTTTAAAGTTAAATTAAAATTTAAAATGAAATCTTGCAACTAGAACGCGAACAGGCTAACGGTTTGGCTGAAGCCCAAAAAATGGACGCTAGTGTGTAGACGTAAGTTGGAAATGATTTCTTCTGAGTACAGACGGTACGCCTAAAAAAAAAGTTTTGGACTTGAGTAAATGAAGTGCAGACGGCACTTACATCACTACCAAGTTATGAAAAATCCATAATTTGTGCGAAACTGGAAGTGCAGACGGCACTTACTACCGAACATTTGTTGTTGTTGTGCCACCATTCCGTTGGACTTGTTGCAGAATTTAAAAAAAAATCAACTCAAAAAGAATAATAACAGACGGTTTATGTGTTTTGTGTTCCCAATTTGGATATACCATTATTGGATATACCACTGCTGAAAAGAGGGGTAAGTACCTCCTCTCTTTACCTTTCAATTTATATGTGAAAATAAGTTTTATTCAGTGACTGTGCAACTTGAAATATATAAAGATGATCACCCTTAATGATATTCCTGTTGTGTCAGATTTTCTTAAAAGAGGAAATATTAAAACAATTAAGTTGTTAAACAGTATATTATTTAACGATGCATTTGATCGTAATTCAAGAAAAAAATTGAGAAGTTTTTCCTCATTTCCCAATGATTTCAATGTTGAAGATCGTAAGAAATTAATATTCGATTCTTTTTCTTTAAATGATTTGGTTTGTGTATTAAATGTGTTAGGTCTGGATACTAACGGTAGTAAAGAAGAACTCCTTAATAGACTTTTTCAATCTTTATCGAATCTAAATGAATTGCAAGCTTTAAACTGTAAATCGTTAAACAGCGACTCTGAAATTTCTGATGTCGAAGCAGAAAATAGTCCTACTTCATTCTTTCCCCCTTCTGTGATGTCTCCGGCTTTGAATCATAACATGTCTGCTAATACTTTCGACCCTTCCCTTTATTTTGTTTTGAAAGATCTCGGAAATTCACATCGAAAGTTTACTGGTTCTGATACATATGATATAAAGTGTTTTATTCAAGACTGCGAGGAATCTTTTCTTTTTTTCCCATCGTTGAATGAACAGCAAAAAATAATATTCGCTAAAACTTTGATTGAAGGTCAGGCAAAGAGTTTTTTATATACGCAACGTAATCTTACCACATGGCTTTTATTTAAAAATGCTTTATTAGAAGAATTCCGCCATCAATTAAATTCTGCTGAGATTCATAGACAGTTAAGTAGACGTAAATTACGTCAAAACGAATCCCTTTTCGAATATTTTATTGCCATTAGAGAACTCGCTAGTACTTCCAATGAAATTATTGATGAATCTTCATTATTTGAATACTGTATAACCGGTATACATGATTACCCATCAAATAAAGCTATTTTATACGGTGCTAAATCTATCCCAGAATTTAAAGAGAAACTTCGTATTTATGAAAAAATAGTCAGTGATAAAAATAAAAAATCCTTTCCAAGAACAAATTCTCAATTCACTCAAGGACGCGGCATGAACTCAAAACATAATTTTCATAGGTCTGAAATCCAAAATGATAATGCACATAATAAACCAAAAACTTGTTTCAATTGTAATATGTCTGGTCATATTTCTCGTTTCTGTCCCGACAAACATAAAGGTTTAAAATGTAGTGTTTGTAAAAGTTTTGGTCATATTTCTGCAAAGTGTACCAATAATCCTATTCCAAATCGAACTGATAATGCTGTGTCAACTGTAAATAATTCTCCTCCTTTGATATATAAAACTGTTACTATTAATGATAATTCATTTATTGCATTAGTAGATACTGGTAGTCAGAAAACAATTCTAACGAAAAATACATATAAAAAAATCGGTTCACCACCTTTAACTACTTTTCATGGATCACTTACAGCTTTTGGTAATGGACACATTACACCTATCGGTAGCTGTATACAAAAACTTACAATAGATAATCAGAAATTTATCACCAACTTTTGTGTTGTCAATAATGACACTATGACGTCAGATGCTATTATTGGCATGGATATTTTAGCACAGGCCGAAATAAAAATCAACACAGACGGTGTTAGATTAACAAAAATTTCGAATACTGAAACGGAAAATACCGAACAATTTTCGATTTCTAACATCTCAACAAATGATAAATTAGAACTTGAAATCGGATCAGATGTCACAAAAGTTCAACGAAACATTCTTCATAATTTGGTTTCAAGCTATAAGCCAAATAAGACTGAAACTACTGATATTCAGATGTCTATTAATTTAAAGAATGATACACCAATAACTCATAAACCA
>BMAW01121134.1:0-17254 GCA_019974015.1 Nephila pilipes | reverse complement strand
TATATATATATATATATATATATATAAATGTGTGTGTTTAATTAATTTATTTTTATTAATATTATTATTTTAATATTTGCATAGAGTGGCGAAAATACCTTAGAGGAGTTTCGCTGTCGAAAGGAGATTCAAAAAATCAATAAAAAGAAGCAAAAGCAACTCGGTTAGGATATTTCGGCCTCCTTGCTGCAGATCTCACGCAGAGACGAGGGAGAATCAGTGTGATTTATGGCTCAGCTGTCCTGCAAGACAAGCTCGAGTGCACAAGGGCGTTTTTAAAACCTTTCTCGTGAATGGTGATGCGGAGAAAAAAAGACTGCTAAGAAATAATTTTGCGAAGTTATTTTTGGAGTTTAATTTGCATCAATTCGATATGAACTTTTTTTGACAATTTTATAATGAAACATCCATTTACTCAAAATATCATAAACAAAGCAATTCCAATTTGATTTGTGTAATTCTAGTTGCTTAACATTTTGATTTGCTAAATATGCATACGTAATTCAACACTAACTAATTACAAAATAGAGAAAACAAATCAATATGAGATTTGATAAAAACATTTATTTTTATCACGCCATTAACAAATCCATTTTATAAAAATTATCTTAATCCTTTCTTTAAAAAAATTTTTTGAGCTATTTATTCAGTATTATTTCCTCTGAATTCAGGGTTTATATGCTCTCACTATAATTTCTCAGTGTTCGTCTTAATATTAGTTATACACTTCAAAATGGCTGCATTGAAGTTGTCTAAAAAAATTTTTTTAATGTAGACCTATATATAAACCTTAGGGCAAAAGGTGTGAGTAAACACTACAAAAATTAGATTTTCGAACAGATTTGCTATTGCGAAAAACGGAACAATATTGAAAGTATTCATTTTACTTCAACAGAATATTTGTAAGCGAATTATTCTATTACAAACACATTTATTCCCTGATTTCAATACACAAAGATAGACTGTCCATAATTCCATTGGAGGAATTCAAGCAGAGGTAGTCTTGTCCAAATCGCTTACAACAGTCGAAGCATCATTCTTGCTTCCAGCGTCTGCCTTACAAAAAAGACATTTAAATTTCTGATGTAAGGCTGCTTTATACTTGGGATGACTTATCCCGTATACAATGGGGTTGTAACAGGAGCTTGCTTTTGCGAATACTGATCCCCAAATGGTGGTAAGAGGTGTAATGTATTTTCTATCAGTAATAACACCTCCTAACGCCAACATCAAATATGGTGTCCACGCTATGAACCACAGGATGACAGTCATTAGAGCAACCTGAAAAAAATATATTAATTACTGAGATTTATACTAGAAAAGAGTTAACACAGTAAAATTATG
This sequence comes from Nephila pilipes, assembly GCA_019974015.1. Classification (NCBI taxonomy): domain Eukaryota; kingdom Metazoa; phylum Arthropoda; class Arachnida; order Araneae; family Nephilidae; genus Nephila; species Nephila pilipes. The sequence continues at coordinate 15,910 of BMAW01121134.1, read as the reverse complement.
ACACCAAATAACAAGCTTTAATAATTCGATATAAAAACCAACGTTTTTAAAAACAACGTTTTTATATGGTGGCAAAGTTTATTAGAGAACATTATTGAAATATTAGTTAAAACTGTTAGTTATTTTTAACTTTAAAATTCACTTAAAAAGTGACATTTGTGAGAGTATTAAAAAATTCATAATACTCATAAAATCAAAACATGCATTTGAAAGTTTGTAAGTCATTCTATTAAAAAAAGAATGGGAACCAGAATTCAGAAAAAATTATTGTGATAAGACACGGCGCCAAATATTGGAAACTTTCTTTCTTGCCAATGATTACTGACTGAAAGTCAGCAACCCTTTCTATCTCGGAGATAGTAAAGGGGAGATAGTATCTCCCCTTTGTGAGTACAAAAAGTTTACGATACCCCATATGGTTTGGGGAGTGCTCGGTGCTCCCAGAGGGGGAAAGAAATTTTTTCCTCAATCCTAAAAGCGCCGAGAGGAAAGAATATTTTGACTTATTAAAATTATTGAAATATTAGTTAAAACTTGTCGCAAACGTATAAATATTGCATTGTTAGGCGAGTACGAACGATTCCCAAAATTTCAAAGCTCTAGCTTGATGGGAAGTTGATTAAATTAACGATCGAAAATTTGATGACACACACACACACTCACACACACACACCAAGTGAAATTCAGAAAAACGTTGTAAAAAGTTCTCTCTGTTTGATTTATTGTTCATTAACAAAGAAAAATAAAAGATTCTAAGAATTTATCCATCTTACAGAAAAGAAAATTTCATATCACTTCCATTTTCCAAAACTTAAAAAAAGTTAACAAAATTAAAATTCCCTTCTTTTTTCCATTGATTGATTAGAAATTAGAATTAGAAGCAACACGAGGGCTGTTGGTGACGGACCTCGTAATTTTGAGCCTCGATCAAGTGATGAGGATGTCACCTGAGCTGGCATCTCCCTCTTCTAACTTCCACACCTCGCCAACGGGAGGACTTTGAGCCTCGTCAGATTTAAAGTGCATTAGCCCCGACTACACGTCATTAGAGGCATCAAGGCTCGAACCTACGACTCGACGAAAACTGCCGCCTGCGAGTCCGTGACCATGACATAGGCTACCGAGACTTCCTTCCTTTTCTCGGCGACTGAAATTAAAAACCAATCTTCATAAGTTAAAAAAAAACAATTTTTAAGAACTATTACAATTAAGGGGGAAAGAAACAATTAATGTGATTCTCCTTTAGCGAATACCTGAATTCAGGTTACTCTTCCGCATTGTTTTAGGGGGGAAAGCACATATAATTTATACAGATAACGTTCGTTATGTGTTTTTTGTAACATTGTACAAAAAAAAAAAAAAATCTAAATATTTTAAAGAAAAAATGGAATGAATGAGATTAAAAAAGCCTTAATAGGAATAGATAAACTCATGATGCAAGCAAAATTCTTATTTGATAATAAAATGTTCGTGATACAAGCAGTTAACAGTGTTTATGATTTGATCCTAATATGTGTGTGGCTCGCAAACTGACATACATATACTTCTAGAGGTACACCCTAACAAAAAAATAATAATTTCTAACGAATAGATGCTGTAGAGCCCCTAAAATGGAAGATTACTCTTGGAGAAACAGTTTCTAAAGCAATTGCACGGAAATTTTGCAAACAATTGCGGTAGAACCAGTTACTCATTTAAACAGAGATGGTAACTGAAATGATACCTAGAATTTTGCTAGGAGGAAAATATAGCTACCATTTCCCCCACTGGTAGTACTATGTGTATAGTTTAACCAGAAAGTTCTGTCTTTTATGAAATGAAAGAAAATAATGCATTTTTCATGCGTTTAATAATATTTATTGTACAATATGGTATCAGTTGTTATCAGGATTAATTCGATAAATATTTCAGATGGTACCTCAAATTTTCTACATGTTACTTTATTGAGTCGTCATAAGCACATTTCTGCTTGCCCAAAACAAAAATGAGCCCTTTTGGGACCGGAAGATAACTGAGGATGAAAAGTAAATTACCTACGAAAACATCATACTACGAGCCACAACAACCTGTCTCTCACACCTCTAAATCGATTATGAGCCTGAAGGAGAAAATGTTACGTTGAACGACCAAGGACCAATACATTATGACCTTTTGAAACCTAACGAAAAGTTCAATTAAGAAAGATGTTGTCAGCAAATGGACGATTCAGCAAAGCACTGAAAGAAAAGAGGGTGGAGATGTTCTACAGGAAATACGTCATACTGTACCATGATAATGCCCGACCGCATGCTTATTTGGCAACTCGTCAGAAATCCGTAGAGCATCTACTACAAAGTGTGGCTATTTAATAACTAGATTGACGCTGTAATACATTTTATTTCGATTTCATACATATTTACTTATTATCATCTTCAATATACACCTTTCCTTCATCTCTACAACGCTCCATGCGAATCTTCCATTGTTCGAAACAGTGCTGGAAGTCTTCTGTCATTTTCTTCCAGATGCGTGCCGCTGTCTCTTTCACAACTTCAACGTACTTCCTTTTAATGCAGAGTTCACCTAAGGAAACAGACAGAAGTCTCATGGGGAACGTAAAAGTAGCAATGTTTTCATGAACCCAGTAAAGGTACACAATCCCATGAATATAAATAATAGTAATTGCTTTGAATTTTGAATGCTCATTCGAATTTTTTTTTTTTTTTTGGCTCTCGGTGAAGATGGGCTTTTCCAGTATATGGATAGAAGCTTCGTTTCAGGATCACAAGTAAAAAAAAAACACAATTTGTCACACGTTATTATCCTTCCCGATAAGTTTGGGGTTCATTTTCAATGACATGCAAAGTATCAGAACAAACATTTTTGCGAACTTCTTGTTGTTCAAACGTGAGAATTTTAGATACCATTTTGGCACACGCTTTTTACATGTTAAAATTGTTATGTTAAATTTGCCGTACGGATTCTTTGTCAATTCCAACAGTCTCAGAAAACGCACGAATACTTAACCGACGGTCAGATCGAACCAGATTGCCGATTTTTTTCGACATAAAAATCCATTTTTGGCGTAGAAGGGCGATCCGGGCGGGAATGATCTTCAACATCTTCTCAGCTATCTTAAAAACGTTTAAACCACTCAAAAATACGTGCACTCGATAAACAGTCGTTGCCATACTCTTCTTTCAATAAATGATGTTTCAGTTGCAGGTTTTCCAAGTTTCAAGGGAAATTTCACAAATCCTTGCTGTATAAAATCACTTCTCACTTATCCGGCGAATCAAAACAAACAAAAGACTCTAATGCGAGCGAAGGCTACGACTATACGGATTTGTTTACAGAAGCCATATCTCGAATATTCACAGGAATCACCAAATGGATATTCCAAACAAAAAGGAAAGAAAATGAAACCGTTTTGAATATGAAAATAAGTCGGCGGCTTAGATCCTATAGAGTTCGCTCCTCGCAAAACCAAATCTCGCCGGCTCTTGCTAACCATTATCCACATATTAGCACAAGATATGAATACAGAGGAAACGAGAATCGCCGAGTGATTTATTGGCACAGCAAAAGGGAATATTTTTTTTTTTTTTTCGCTTTCTTTTTCGCTGAGCGCTTTCAACGTAATAAGCAAAAGTAGCAAAATACGCATTAAGTTTTTGTTGTGGTGTGAGCTGACATTGATATACATTCCGATATCTGTGTGTGCAATCTCATTTTCTTATTATCATGAAGTAAACAAATTCCTCGTCCTAAGTTATTATTAAGAGTAGTATTAGTGAAAGATATTCGAAGAATTACGGTCTTACACTAATCTTGTAGCTAATCCAACTCAAGAAGAGGCACTCTTTGCCTTTTTCACTACTTGTTTCGATACGGAAAAAAAAAAAAAAAAAAACCGGCTTTCATATTGAGAAAAATCTTATGTGTATTGAAAATTAAATATCTACATTAGTTAAGTTAATTAATTAATCCATTTACATTATATGATAGTCACACCAATTTCATCTAACTGCAATTATAATTAAGAAAATTATTAAAGATATTCCCTTCCCTCTCCCCTTTGTGAGGACCTCATATTAAATTTTCTCCTTGATAAACATCACTTCTAACATTGTATAAAAACTAATTAACTTCGGAACTACACGGGTAGATTTTTTTCCTTCAAAATAATATATTTTGAGTTTACTTTATTTAAGCTTCTAGTATATATACAGTTTCATAATGTTATGAATAAATTATCGAGACCTTATTTGATAAAGCTTAAATATTGTTATATTCCAGTATTGGTTGTCTCCGTATACCGAGAGATATTCTTCAGTTTTGTTAAGGAATAGTTATTTAATTAGTTAGCTAACTAGTAGAAGGATTGCGTTCATAGATATTTGCTCAAATTTATAGAACCTTTTTTTTTTGTGGTACAGTAGAACCTCATTAAATTGCATTAATTGGGCCCAGAACCCATCCGGGTTCACCGTAGAATGTGAAAAAAATGAAATAAAATAAAATATACTGACAGAAAATCATCTTTACATGGAACTAATCGAGTATAAAAATCACATTAGCAGAAGATAAAGACGTCTACTATGTGAAAAAAGAAATGTACTTCAAGTTGTTTTATTGCTATTTCCATTTAGACAATGTAGCATCGTAGGCCATTTGTCAATGGTGATAAGAAGTGTAACTAAATTTTAAACAATTTTGCACGAAATATTTGTAAAGTTCTTTTCCCACTTTCCTATCATACATTCAGAGCTGTTTGAACATATCAGTAAGGAAAACAATTTTTCAAAATCTGTGGATGAAATAAATAAATTTTATTTCAGAAATTAGCAGATCGATCCTTAAATTTAACAAAATAATAATAAAGTTTTTTGAGTCGACTGATCTGCCTCACCACTAGCCTCAGAAATTGCAGATTACATAAAGAAAATAAAAATCAAAAAAGAACCAGGGAGAGAAGGCATCACCAATAAAATGATAAAAAACCTGCCACACCTCTGCATCTTTCAACTAAGAAACATTATTCACAATATGCTAGATTTCGGTTACTTCCCGGATTCCTGGAAAACCGCTGTTGTCATCCCTATCAACCGGGTAGGATCTACCCGGCCCAAGCTCACAGACCAATTTCCTTATTACCAATCTCAGCAAACCAACGAAAAATAATCCACAATATCAAAATTCTAGACAACGATATCATCATCACGAACAACATGGATTCATCCCATTATCCATCACACCAACTGCTCAGGTAGTGCGATTCTAATAAGACCAGTTTACAAAGTCAAAACTCTTGGTGCGGTCTTCCTACCCAGAAAACCTTTGACCAGGTCATACAGGTTTAATCTTCGTCTTCAGCACCCTATATCTCATAAAATAATAAATGCCATATACTGGTAGAAGCTTTCAAGTCACCGTGTGAACAATATCAAATCCGAAAAGTTAGAGTTGAAGTCCACCAAGGAGGAATCTCAGCCACCTTGTTCAATTACTACGTGGTGACATTTCAAACACCAAAGCCTACAAAAATATGCTGGCCAGCAGTGTGCTGCGATACTAAATGAGGCCTTCTACTTTTCACCAAAAATAGGCCAAGCACTAAACGAACACCTACAGAAACTAGAAGCATGGTACTCTACTTGGAAAATAGCCCTGAACGTTTACAAGACAGAGGCCGTCTTCTTCTCCAGAAACTACAGAAAAATAGAACCAGACATTTTTCTGGAAAATAAAAATATACCCTGGTCTCTAGACACCAAATATCTTGGTGTAACGTTGGATAAAAAACTCACTTTTAAACAACACGTTCTACGAATTAAAAAGCAGTATATTTCTGCAGTAAATAATATTTTTCCCCTTATTTCGTGTAAATCCACATTAAGTAGACGTAATAAATTGCTTATCTACACCCTGATACTAAGACCTATCCTGACCTATGCTAGCCCAGTCTGGTCGCATTGTGCTGACATAACACTAAATTTATTAGAAAAATCCCGAAATTCCACCACTAGAATGATAGTAAGAGCACACTGGTACATGAGAAACATAGACATCAGATACTCAATTAAACTCCCAACACTTAAAAACTTCATTAAAAAATTATCAGAAAATTTCTACCAAAAAATTGATACCTCGAGCAATAAAACCATTCAAGAAATAGAAAAGTACACCCCACTCAGAAACAATCCACAACTACACAGACCACGAGAAATTTTAATTCTTTAATTTCACTTACATTACAAAAACACTGGTAACACAAGCACACTCCTCACAAAATCTCACTCTCTCTCTAAAATTAGATGTAAACGAGCGCCAGCGAGTTTACACGCTTCTGCTCCGTATAAAATAATCTTGTTTAAATGAACAATTAGAAAATTCACCTTAGAGGTGGAGTGACAAGGCAAAAGAAAAAAAAAGGGGGGAAAAAAAGTTTAAAATAAGGGTGTGACCAGCAGGAGTGAATACAGCAAGCTGCAATCAATCCTGTGATTCTTCCTCAGTCAGAGAGGGAGTAAGTGCAATTTTTTTTAACATATAAAGGATTTGATGTCAGAAGAACGGATTGATATGCAAAAGGAAAGGAACTATGGGGGCTTTAGAGGCTGTCTCCATTTTGTTGTCTTATATGCAAAGTTTTGTTTGTTGTTGATATCAGTGAAGATGGTTTGGGCTCTGATTAAGGGGTTGGCGTGATTTTCAATTGAGTGAAAAATATTTCTAGAAAGCTTAGTAATGAAGTTTTCTATTGGCTCTATTTGCAAGTCATTATGGATAACAGAGTTTCTAACGTACCATGGAGCGTTCGTAATAATACGTAAGATTTTGTTTTGGATTATTTGAATATTTTTTAGGTGGGTCGGGGCTGCCGCTCCCCAAATAGTGGAGGCGTAGGTAATAACTGGGCGCAAAACCTGCTTATAGAGAAGAACTTTGTTTTTAAGTGAAAGGGAGGAATATCTGCCAATCAATGAGATGCAGAGATGAATTTTATTCCAAAATTTATCCTTGAGAAATTTAATGTGTTTAGCATAAGTTAATTTTTGGTCGAGATGCAGGCCCAGATATTTAACCACCAATACCCAGTTGATATCTTCGTCGAAAAGGATTAAGTTGTTTGGGGGATTTTGTCTTCCTTTTTGAAAAAGGATGGCTTGCGATTTTTCCACATTAATTGCAATTCTCCAAAGGGTTAGCCAGTTCTCTAAGGAGTCCAGATAGTTTTGCATGGTTTTTATGGTGTAACTGATGTTGTAGCCCTGGGCCAGCACCGCGGAATCATCCGCAAAGAGGCAAGTGCTAACACTGGCGTGGTGTGGAAAGTCATGCGTGTACAAATTGTACAAATGGGGCGAGAGGACCCCGCCTTGAGGGGTGCCCGCATGAATTTGGCCAGGGCTGGAGTGAGTTTTGTTAATTCGAACGTTAAATGATCTATTTTTTAAGAAACAATTGATAATTTTAATGAGGTAATTAGGAAAATTTAATTTAATTAATTTATAAATCAGGCCGTCATGCCACATTTTGTCAAAGGCCCTTCTTACATCTAAGAAGACCCCAATGGTATGACGTTTGAGGACAAACCCTTCGTTGATAATATTTGTGACTCTGATAAGTTGGTGTGAAGTGGAGTTACCTTCTCTGAACCCACATTGCTCAGGGGGTATACAGTTAGTGATGGAGATATGATTTTTAATACGATTTAGGAGAATTCTTTCGAAAATCTTAGCAGTGTTGCAGAGCAGACTAATTGGTCTGTAACTCTGCGGGAATTTATGATTTTGGTTTGGCTTGGGGAGCATTATCACACTTGCAGTCTTCCAATAAGAGGGGAAGTGGTTTGTGATTAAGCTTTTGTTAAGGATTTTTGTTAAATGCGTAATTGCATTTAGCGGTAGCAGTTTGAGAGCATAGTTGGGTATGTTATCTGGACCAGATGCCTTTTTTTTGGAAGCTTTTTTATAATATTAATTATTTCAGTGGGACTGGTAAGAGGTGGAGGAGAGTGCATATTTTGGTTTGCCAGATAATTTCTGACCGTATTTTCAACCCGGTCGATATTGTCATCGTCGTATGGCTCAATATTTTCTTGGAAAGTGTCTTCAAGCAAATCTTTGAAAACCTCAGCTTTTTCCCTGTCGGAATAAACAATTCCATTGGGGCTGCTGAGGGGAGGAATGGTGATGGGTTTTCTTGCTATTTTTCGTTGCATATTGTAGAGTGAATTATCTTCTGGATTTAGTTGATTGAGTAAATTCTTCCAGGTTTTGTTTTTATGCTCTTTTATCAGATGCTTGATTTGCCTTTGTAGGGCATTCATTTCTCTCTTATAAGTGGGGTCCCTGGTAGATTGGTATCGAGTTCTAAATCTATTTTTAATCTTTATTAGCTCTCGGATATTAGGTGGGAGTCTAAGGTGGGGGGTGCTGATGGTTTTTGTCACACTAGATTCGTTAATAGCTTGTGTGATAATGCTGTTGAAGTTTTGTATTGCATGATCAATTTCATGTAAATTTATATCTGGGTTACCATCCATGTTGTGAAAGATTTTGTCTTGAAACTTTACCCAATTGGTTGTTTTCATTGTTCTGAGAATGGGAGGGAGGGAGTTATTTAATAAAAGGTCAATGATTACGGGATTGTGATCACTGCTAAGTTCATTAAATGTTTCGATATCTGCAAGTGCTAAACTTTTAGCAAATGCGATATCAAGAACAGAATTTGTGGGAGTATTGGTTGCATAGTGTGTTGGTGCGATGGGTGCAAGTACATCAATGGCATTGTTTAATGCCCAGTCGTATAAGATATTTCCATTTCTGTTGGAGTGTCCTACGTTCCAACAAGGGTGTTTGGCGTTGAAATCTCCAAAGAGAATGGCTTTGGAGTTGTTTAGATAAAATGCGTCAAGCTCCATGGTACTAATGGCGCCGTGTGGAGGTCGATAGATGCAGGCAATGGTTAATTTGCTATTGTCTTTAAGTTGCAAGTTGATGGCTGAATTTTCAAAGGTACTGCTGTGGATGTCAATAGAATGGTGGTTAAAGGAATTTTTTATAAATATTGCCGTTCCCCCTCCCCTATGAGTAAGTCTGTCATTTCTATGGCAAATGTAATTTTGAATTTTTAAGCTGTCAGAGGGTCGAAGGTGGGTTTCTTGAATCCCAATTACGTCGGGATCATGATCGGCTATGGAGTTTTTTAATTCTTCTATTTTTCCTTTAATGCCATTAGCGTTCCAGCTAAAGATTCTAAGAGTTTTTAAGTTAGGTTGTGAACTACCCATTATTTTTGATCAGTAGTTGAGATTGTAGAATTTGGAACATATTGCCCATTTGGCTCATCATTTGGGACATTTGAAGCAATATGTCCGTTGGGTTAGGGTTCTTTTGGCTCTCAATTTTGTTGATTTCAGTGGTGTTATTTTGGTTATTTTTGTTTTTCATCCTCTCTTCCCATACATTTTTAACAGGCTTTGGCTTATAGTTTTTGGGATTATTTGGGCATCCAGAGTAGTTTGCAGGGTGGGGACCCTCGCAAAGAGCGCATTTAGGTGGGGTTTTCGTAGATTTTTTACATTCACTTGTGAAGTGTTTCTCTCCACATTTGAGGCATTTCGGTTCTCTGTTGCAAAATCTGCTATGGTGATAGAACTGTTGACACCGATAACATTGTGGGGGCATAGAATTTTTTTTTAATGCTTCAATTTTAACTTTAAAGTAGCCTATGTGATCTATATTGTAAATTTCTTGGTTTGCTGGGTTTTTGTTCAAAACAACGAGGAAGAGAGGCATATTGGCATTAGTCCGTCTATTTTTTAAAATACTAATGTGATCAGGATTTGGACCATGAGATCTTATTTCTTCTAGAATTTCGGTTTGGTCATAATCAATTGGAAGTCCTCTAATTATAATTTTTAACTGTTTTTGGCTTTGCATTTCAAAGGTGTGCGATTTTAATTTTTTAACTGAAATGAAGTTCTGTATTTTCCTATGCGCATCGATAGTTTCAGGAAATACTTTAAGCTTTCCGTTTACCATTCTTGCCATAATTTTGAAGCCAAGTAAAGTGCAAATTTCATCCATAAGAGCAGGCGTGTTTACACTTTCATCTATGATAATGGGTGGGATTCTTTTTTTATTTATTTCAGCGGTGAGGGGTTCAATTTCCTCCTCGTTATCGGAATTGGTTTCTTGGTTTGAATTTGATTCCATTGTTTGTGAGACATCCTCATTATTATTGGTTAGAGATGGGAATTCTTCAACCTCCAACGACATAAATTTGTTTTTTAGCTCGAGAGGAGCTGGGGTGATGATTGATTCGTTAATTTTGCTTTTTTTCCCTTGTTGTTTGAGAGGAGAGATTTGATTTCTTTTTATTTTATTGGTTTTTGGAGTGGGGTTTATTGGCTGTATTTCCGCTGCTGTTATTAATTTATTTTCTATTGCAGTTAGTCTTTCCTTAAGGAGATGGAGTTCATGATTAAGATGTTGTTGCAATTCATGATGATTTAGTACATTTAATCTTTTTGAGCATTTAAGAGCCAATTCCAAAATCAGCGCTTTTTTATTTAAGTAATCTACATTTGTAAGATTAAATTGGTTAATGTCTTCGATAAATTTATCCAGGTTTTCACTAATTTCTAAGCATTTATCGAAATGAATTAAATTATCAATTTCATTGTCTACATTACTGACATCAAAATCCCTAATACGAGATAAAATAGCACTCACCTCATTGACTGAGGAACTCATGTCCTCATCCGAGCAATCCGAATCCATTAGGGTAATCCAAAGGAGTAACACACGTGCGAGCACGTGTAAGCACACAATTAACTACTATGCGTAGTTGTTAAAGAAAAGTTTCACTTTTTCAAAAAATAAAATTTTTGATGGAAGGAAGAAGCACAGAAGAAATTATTGACACCAAAATAAATCGTTATCGTATCCAACACAGGCCGATGTAAATTGATCTGTATTCATCTGGTGTATCTACGTACAGCTTAATATACTCTCCAGAAAGTGTCCAATCGTAAGGTGGTTGCTCGTTCCTGAAGTAGTGGAGGGGTGAGAGCGGGAGTGCCACAAAATCTCACCACTACGCACCCACCTATATATACAGAATTAACACACCACACCATCGACCAATCACAGAGCGCGCTCTCACTGCGACCAGACTGAACAAGCAAGCAGGAATCCAATAGACTACTACTGCAATATCCTAAGCCTAAACTCATGAATTTCAACCATCTTCTCTTTCGGATTAATTTTAACAACACTAGTACTTCAACTAGTGATATTCTAATATTAATTATATATATTCAGCATATTTTTCAAAATTAATTTAATATTGTCTAAAAAGCTATTGCACTGTAATTTTATTTTATTATCTTAATATCTAAATCTTAACTTCTGGGCAAGTGTAAAACCAAAATTCAGTCTCACCTCAAATAATAGCCAATTCACAGGGGATTAAAGCCCGAGAAGGTTATGTTCCCCGACAAAAATAGTCGGTTTGGTAAACTGGTGCTCTCAGTTAAAGTAGTCCGACTTAACACGGATTCTACTGTATTTAGTCTCCAGACACATAACTTTGCGAGAGGGAACATAAATTTCCCATCTTGCACGAGAAATGCATCTTTAACAACTTAAGCTACAGTTTTTTAAGAAACCGGTACCGTTAACTAGTGGCGTAATATTAAGGTAGAGGACGCAACTAAAACGTTGTCCACAGAAATCAGTGACGTGGTTTCCACGCATTTGATGCTCTTTGAGAAACCATGCCATCTGGATCACATAGCCAACGTTTTAACTACCTCATCCACTCCAATATTGTAGCCGCCAGATAACGGCTCTGCTTTTCTAGGAAACCATAACTTTACCGGACAGTCAGACATTCTGTCACCGTTCCTCAGAGCATACCATCCTTTCCTTTGAGAATAACTACACTTAATGTAAATTTATTTCATTAATAATACGGCATCCCAGTTATGTTAAATTCTTAAATAACAGTTATGAGAGGAGGTTTTTCCTGTTCGGAAAAGTATTTTAAAAATTGAGCTGCTCCGCCATTTTTTTTTTCCCGATATGACTTCATTCCATATTATTATCTACACAAGCATTTCTCAAAATCATTTACAAAAAGATCAGAATTTAGTCCTTTCATATTTTGCATGGTTTCTAGAATTAAATTTTTATTGTTTAAGGGGAGAGATGAACACCAAATGTTTTACTCGCTATGTTCCTTTTATGTCTCAATAAACAAACTGGCCTTTCTTTGTTCAATGAAATAGAAAACGAAAAGAAAGTATTTTTTGTATTGATGAATTATTTTCCCAGAAATAATGTGTGAAATAAAACACATAGAAAAGTCTAGAAGGTTCTTCATTTCTTCAGATATCGTGGTAAGGAGGAGTGAATGGACAATTCCCAGTCAACAATGTTGTATCGTTTTGAAAATTATCGAAATACAGTTGTGAATGCAATGCATTTTTAATAATGGAATTTATACATCTACGTGAATATTAATGATGGCTAGTCTTTTGATTGTCTTCAAAAAGAAATGAAAAATGAAGTAAACCTGAGCTAGTAACCAATTCTTCTAGTTTCCACACTAAGCAAGGATTTTATAATGTGTAAAAACTTTGCACGGTATGTCTGTTGTAGAATCAGGACTCGAACCCGCGACGCTTACAACAGAGCCTCTGGGCCTCAAATCTTAAATGGACAAAAACTCTAAAATATTCGAGTGGATTAGAAGCTACTTTTTCAAATAACTTATTTCGATATTTTTTTCAGTTTTTGATTAAAAATTATTTGAAATTTTCTTTCAAAAATTTTCATCCAAAAAATTTGAATTTTTTTTTTAAAGCAAAAAAAAAAGTTTTCCGTTTTCGCAAAAATCCTACATAAAAAAAAAAGTTCTTCCAATAATTATTATTTCACTAATGTTCCTGTTGATATGTTGATTCCTGTTGATGGCCTGAATTAAGATTTTTTAATATTCTTAAGATTTGAGAAAATAATTGCAAACTGAGATTATAATATATTTCATTCAAATTAAATGTTCATTTTAAGTTTAAAATGACACAAGTTTATTGTTATGTACACCTTAAAACTTTTTATCTCTATTTTCCAGGTCAAGTCCTTTGAAGCAATAATAAAACCAAAGTTTTGCACAATTTCGAAAATAAGTTATTGACTTATTATTTTTCAAAGTTTGATTTTTTTATACATAAAAAACACTGCTTCTCTACCCCCTCCCCAACACACACATTTGAATTTTACACTTATCTTATAATACATTATAAAAGTTACGTAAGAGGATTGACGTAATTTTCATCAAAATTAAATGCTCGCAATTTATGTTCTACTAATTAACTTAAATAGAAAGCTGAAGTTTAAGATATTTTAACTAAATTATCGATATTTTTAGATGTTATTTTGATCAAAATTCCAATTTTCAACGTCGTCGGATACAAGTTCTATGCTACGAAAAGGCAACAAAAACCTTTCGGCTGTTTTATTATTATTATTATTATTATTATTATTTTTACAAAATTCACTGTATTTGTCATAGAGATGAGTTCAAAAGCTGACTAGATTCCTCATTCCATTATTTGAGATATTCTTCAGAGGGGTATCTGATGTGAGCTCTAACAGTTTCTTTTCAAGAATCGACAATAGAGGTGGTTTAAAATGCTCTTCTTTGAAAGAAGGAGAGAGGATTAGATATCCACCGATCCCCAATTTCTGACTCTGAAAAAATACTTTTCCAACAAGGATTTTAATCCTTCTAAGTGTTCGATATTATCTTATCACCAACTGTTAAATTTAGATCGGCTTGTGACAAGAAATCGTGAAGTGTTTCGAACTTTTCCGGCTGTTCTTTTTAAAATCCATTTGCTATCAAATCAAATTTTTTCATGGATTCAATTTTTTAGATAACTTAGAAAGTGTTACAACTTTTTTGAAAAAAAAAGATTAAGTTTATCAATCTGGTGGAAAATGTCACTCGGGTATGCAAAACTTTGTAGTCATTTAAAATCATAAAACGTGGAACCAAGATCATTAAACGGATGGTCTTGTAATGAAAGGGCTAGCTTGTTTTGAAGTTCGAACAGCTGAGTTAGGACTTTACTCTTCAGTGTGTAAAAACACATTGTTGGGAAGCCTGACTATGTCTTCACATAGCAATTTAAACATTATGGAGTTAGATTTGCTTTGATAAAGTTGACAACTTCTGACCGCTTCATAAAAAACGGTTCACAGTTCTAGCAAAGGTTTCGATGCAAGGCTGTACCTGTGAATGCAGTAGTGGGTTCATTTCATTTTGCTGGTGACCTCTGCCACGCGTGTACGAAGGCCTGAGTAACAACCTTCTATGGATTTTACTCCATCTGTGGTGAGATCAATGCATTTTGATTATTGAATTCCTTTCCCATGAAATAAGGATCAATTGCTTCAAATATGTCTTTGACATTTCAATAGGTGACAAATAAGGAGATTTTCTTCGAATTCTAAATTTTCAAGTACTTAGCAATTACCAGCGATACAGTTTTGCAACGTTGGTACTTTTGTCGACTTGGGTAGAAAAGAATTCACAACCATTGATGTGACTTGCAACTGTGTTCTCAACATCGTTTGACACGTTCCTTTATTCTTTGAGACATCTCGTTATTTAGTTAGTATTTCCTTCTTCAATCATGCACCTAACTGCATCTTTGATGAATGATGAAATTAAATTTTCACCAATAGTATGGCTCTTACCGACTCACAATATGATAACTAATGTAACTAAGAGGCTTCATTAGCTTTGACAGAACGCATTTTGGCAGATTCAGAATGCATTTTTATGTTTACAGAATTCTGAAGTTGCAACCGTCGAAAAACGTAGAATTTTTATCTTTGTACTCGGTAGGTTTGGTATATAAATATCGTGTGAGCAAAGAAGACTTCATTGGACTGTTGTTCTATACCTTTCCACGTACAACACAAAATGACTTAGGATAGTCCTCTTGTACTATTCACAAAAGCCTGTAATTAATACAGCTGTCAAGTACCTTCTTTTCTTGCTGATTATCTCCTTTAAAGAAAAAGAAGAAATTATAGATTATTTGCTCGTCTGCTTTGGAATTAGTTCTTGTTGTGTTGCTTTATTGTTAATCCAATCAATGTCAAATGATCTATTTAGAAATTCGCTTCAGTGCTTGAGTTAATTTCCGTTTTCCCATTGGTCCAGTTCTTAGCCACTGATACAAACATAAATCACGTGACATAAGTTAGCTGGCAGAAAAATTGTTTGTGTGTAGGAATAACACACGCCTCAATACAAATATCCACATCAAAATTAAACACAATCTGAATTATTTCGTTATTAACTATGTACAGTTTGATAAGTGTCAACAATAGCGGGGTTGACAATGGCTTGGAGCACCAGTCTACCAAATGTGTACTTATACTCCGTATGAGTAAAAATAAATCATGAAAATAGACATCGGGTTCCTGGCATTTAGTAACGTAAGGAGTAGAAAGGAAGAGGGGCTTAGGCTACTCGGGATAAGGTGAGTTAAATTCTGTTCGGGTGTAAGAAGTCCCATTCTGCGGTGCTTATCTTCATTTCTGTAGCTTTTGGGCTGGAGCACTAATTACTAGCTAGTATTCAGGCAGAGTGGTAACAGGACGCTGGATCCAGTTAACTTCCTAAAATAATTTGGCATAATTTATTGACCCCGGAGGGATGAAGGGTTGAATTGAAAATAGACCATTTACTCAAATTGAAACCACAGGAAATCAAAACTGGGTCGAAAATTGCGTTTGTTATAATGATTGTTTATTATCGTCACACTGAGAAGCAACACGAGGGTTACGGGTGACGGATTTCATAATTCTGAACCTCTGTCAAGTGACATCTTGGCTGG
>BMAW01121133.1:0-27925 GCA_019974015.1 Nephila pilipes | reverse complement strand
ATCAAACGTCATAAGCACGTGGTAAGAATAAGGGGATTCCAGGGAAAAATAGTAGATAGGGAATTAAAAAGGGATTGTTTTTGATAGATTTATAATTAGTTTAAGCAGAATTAATCCTTTTCAAGAGCGTGTGATGTAATAAATTATAGGATACTTTTGGAAGGAGATCAGGAAATAAGAATGAACTCTTTACTTTTGTATTAGGGAATGAGATAGAATAGAAAGTTAATTTATTATTTAGGGTAATTATTGAATTAAAAGTTAAATCATTACATATATATATATATAACATAAGAAAATAACGCACCAAGAAGGAGTTCTCCGAGGGAGACAAAAATTGGCGGATAGAAAAATCATGTACTGAATAGAAATAGAAAATCATTAAAATTTCAGAAAAATTGAAGGATTTGTTTCAGAGTTATAGTAACAAGCTCGATACAATCCGTCCCGAATGTAAGCTGCCACACGACGTTGCATAGGAAGATAAAGCTCGCTTATGGTCTCCTGCGGTATTTCTTGCCAAATTTGCACCAATTGTTGGGCTAAGTCATCAACATTCGCTGGTAGATGCAGTCGCCGTCCCATCATGTCCCAGACATGCTCGTTTGGAGAGAGATCTGGCTGGCCAAGGATGTGTTTGACAAGCTGTAATACAGTTCACAGCAACACGTGCTGTAAGTGATCTGGCATTATTTTGCTTAAAAATAAGGCGAAGGTACAGAAAAAGAAACGGTAGCAAAATGGGTCTCAGAATGTCGTCGACGTACAGCTGTTTTTTAAGTGTGCCTCTAATGAGAACCAAAAGAGTACTACTATTAAGAGAAAGGGCACCCCAAATCATAACTCCTGGTTGAAGGCTTGAGCGGCGTACAACAGTGAAAGCAGAAACGGCATGCTGCCCTGGGCGTCTACAGACACGTCTTCGATGATCGTCAGGACACAGTTGGAAGCGGGATTCATCACTAAACATTATACGTCCTCTATGAGCATCATTCCATCCTGATCGAGTCAAGCACCACTGTAATCTGGTTCGACAGTGTGCAGGCGTGAGTAGCAGGTGGATAACCGATCGGTAGAAGCGTAGATTTCACTTTATCAACCACAAATGAATGGTCATGTTGGACAATTGTGTGATGGGTCGCACTTTTGATGGTTAATAACGATGAACTAGATGCAGTGATAGTCGATCTGACTATCATTCTGTCCTCCCTATCTACTGTGGCCTAGGTCAAGCGCAACCATCATGACGCTGAAATCTGCTATTGTCCACCCATTCTTGCCACATGTTCTAATCGCTTCATCGCTTCGACCCACATAACGACCGATTCTCCGATTCACCCTAACTGCCTCTTTCAACCCAATGACACGTCCCCTTTCAAACTCTGACAGCTGCTCCTAATGAGCTGGAATCCTGAAGTGAGTTATTCTTTCAGTCATTGAATTTGGATTCGAAATTAAAAATTAAAATCCTTAGCTGGATTAATTTTATGTTTCATTATATGAAAGAGGATGATTTACTCAATTTATACGCAGTATTTTCTCAACTACACAACGATTCATGAGTTTATTCAAAAGAGGGGATGAACGCAATCAAGTAAATTTAAAAGAATTTCGGTTACAAATGACATCGAAGACACAAAAGGGTTCAGAACCGAGAGTATTATATGCTACTGTAACTCAGTTCACTAAGACTTTTTTCAATGCTTATCTAAATTCCTTAATAGCTATTAAAAAATTCTTTAAATTATTTAAGGAGCACATTGCATTAGAATTAAAATCATTTATTCCCGTTAACCTGTTCCTGTCCCACACAAAGTTAATGTTTATTTCATGTCATTCGTTAGGTTACCTCAAATCTATATTTAAACAACTACAATAATAATTTTTTTAATAAAAATAAAAATCTCTTAGTTAATTCATGCACTTAAATTTACTATATTTTTCATAGTCTTGGGAAAATCATAACATCAAAAATTCCTTTCTGCAACATATTTTCATTTTAAAAGGAACTGTACACTATACATTAGATTCTATTGTAGTTCTCTTCGCGCTATTTTTCATATAAACTCTAATCAAAGTTATTACCTTCTACGATTTAGTTCCTATTATAAGAACTCGTTTGCGATCTAAACGTATAAAATAACATTACCGAAATTTTATCAATTATTTAAAAATGAATTGTATAAGAATCAAACTTTCTATTCCTGCATAGAAAGTAAAATAAGCGGGCCGAATACTTCAATTAAAAAACATTCCGTGATATTTGATTTTTTATGTTGACTTTGTGAGTGAATCACGTTCCATTCGATAATGAGAGCTAATTAATATATATTAAAGATAGAAACAATTTTAAATTATTTATTAACTTTAACAAAACTAGTATACGCGAAATTCTTCTCAACAATGCACTTTTTAAATATTATTTTACCCGTGGTTATTCATTTGTAAATTTAAGAAATTTTTCAAAAGGGAAAGGAAATTTTCATACTGAAGTGTCTTTTCCGTAGATTATTCTGATAAACACAATTTTTGTTGTGCATATCTTCGCTAACAAGATATATGAATAGCAGTATTAATTATTTTAAAAAAGACACTAGTGCGCATGAATAAATTGTTAACATGTCTATGATATGATTTTATTTAAAGAATAAAATAACAAATGTAATAAAATTGAGATAGATAAAGGGATTGAGTGGCATAAAAGACTATTAAAAGTAAGAATATATAAATTTTAAATAAACAAAATGGAGAAACAATTTTTTTTTATTTCAAAAGGTGTTTATAAAAATAATTGAAATGCTTTTAAAATTTTGAAATAGTTGGTATTCCAGGTCTAGCATCATCTTATTTTTAGAACTTCTGTAAATAATTAAAAATTATAAATTATAATACAAAAGATTATAATGTGCTTCTACAAATTATTTTTCAAATTATAAAATTCCTTATAAAATCTTTTTGAATATCAAGAGTCAAAGATTCTTTTACTGTGAGTAGTATTTGAAATAGTTCTATGAACTCTTATTTAAAAGAGAATCTCATGTACACTCTATAACAAACAAAAAAAATGATTAAAATTTGGTGTCCAATGAATAAATAATGGGAACCACAGCGTATCGGAACTGCGCACTATATAAAAAAAAGCGATTCTCAATCTGATGCTCAAATTTTCTGTTGTATTGCGATTTAGAATAGATTTCTTCGATGGAAAAAATGCCTCGCAGCAGGATTTGGGAGCAGATGATAACGATAAGATGATAGATACTTGTATGTTAATTGAAGTGAACTGTTAATCCTGATCGTTTCAAGTAAAATTGATTAGAAGTGACTCAGCAGTAAGGGGCTGTATTCAAGAAGTTTCTCAAGAAGTAAGCTAAGATTTTAATGCTTAATATTAAGATAGGATTCAGGCGAGTTAAGAGAGAGTAACCTCACATATTCTACAGAAGGTATCTAATAAACTGTGTTGTCCTTTTTATCATCGTTGAAATAAAATTATACTTAAAAATAAATAACTCTTAGAATATCTCTTCCTTATTATTTAATAGCCGTTTTTTTTTTTTTTTGGTGTCATAAATAAAAACTACTTTTCGATATTTTCACTATTTATTTTCAACGATAAATTTAATAAAAACAATTACAATTCTGCAACTTATTTTCATTTAAAAAAATTTGAATTGCACAAAACAATTTCCTAGAAACATCTATCTGCTGTAGACCTAGAGCTGTCGATCGCGAAAAACACCAAAACAATGGGCTCCTGGAAAACTAGCGTCTCTCTAGCCCATTTGCTCTGTCTGAATCCCCTCTCTCTGTCAGCTAAACAAAATAAAATTAACTTTTTTATATATCGGTGCACCACGTGGGTCTGACGCATGAGGGGCAGTTAGATCCAACCACGAAACCCACGTGACAACCACCCACGTAGACCTCGGATTCTCAACACGTTTCTTCTATTTAATTTATGAATTCATTTATAATTTAATTAAATTTCATGTCTGTAGAGTTAAATATTGAAAGCAGCCCACTTCATATTCATCTCGTTACTTAATTCCCTCCAAGTATCTCCTCTAATTTTATTCAATTCTCTTAGAGCTTAAGATCTTAAAGTAAAGAAACCTAGAGTTTGTTTTTAAAAATATAAATCATTTTTAATACATTTTTCTTTGGCTCCGTAGTTAAATAAAAACGGTAGAGCAAAATCAATAAGTACAAGATAAGCAGTCGAAACAGTTAGTATACTTTTGTGTGGAAATGTAGAGGAGGCAATCCTGTGAAACCCTGGCTGTGTGTGGGTGAGCGTTCACTGAGAAAAAGAAAGGGTATTCAAAATCGAGTACAAAGTACTCACTTTTGAATATTTCACATATTTAAAATGGCTCCGATCCCAACTTATACAAATTTAAGACTCACAAGTACTCATTTTTAGTAACAGGTACGTACAAGAAATGAAAACTTCACAAACTCATTTTTGAAGATATTGTGTATCAAATATGAATGAGCAATAGAAAAATGAGTATACCATATAATTATTTTTGTATCTGTTACTGTATCGAATATGAGTATCAAACAATAAAGTGAGTATGTTTTGCATTTATTTTCGATACTATTGTATCGAATATGAATTTTAAACAGAAAAAAAATCAAAAAATTCCTTCTGTTTAGTAATATTTTGAATGAAATTAAATTATTTCCTAAATTGAAATTCACTTTGTTTTGTGACAATAAACCTGCTATATATTTTTATGAAAATAAGTAAGAAAATTCTAATATTAAACGCATTGATGTAAAATTACCTTTTATTGGAAAACAACTTGATGTAAGAGAAGTTAAACTAGAATGTGTACACGAAAGTAAATTATATTTAATAGATTTAATGGCGATAAGCTTCAATTTAAAGACAGATTAAAAATTTCCACTGAAATACTGCATTGCCATGAGACCGAATGTCTGAACCCGTTAATGTAAATTCTCATATCCCCACCCCCTTAACATCACATCTGACGTATAGATGTTGATCCAATTGGATGCCAGAGCATAGCTATATAAAAATTTCTGAAGTTAAAAGGATATGAGATTTCTGAATATGTGGCAGTAAATAAAATGAACACGAGAATGAGTATGAGATGAATGAAACCAAAATGGAGTTAGTGGGGTATTGTTACCTTCGTCATAAATTTATTACCAATATAGCACATATTTTTATTGAAAAACTATTGCCATTATTTCCTTTATACATGAATCTGTATTTTGTGTCTTATTTTTTGAAAAAAAGGTTTTTAAAATTTTCAGAAATAATCCCAGATATTCAATTTGAAAGATAATCATTATTTTGAAAATATAACGAACTGCATTTGCATTTGTGTAATTAAATTTAAAGAAACAGAATGCGGAAGATTCCAGGCTTTTAGTCAACTGGCGTCAGTTGATATTGCCAAGTTTGAAACTATAGTGACATGGAAAATAGGAGTGTGCTATTCCAACTCAGTTAACGTCCTCCTTAAGGAACTATACACATATATTACAATTCCAATCAAATGACATTGATTGAAATATCGCTAACTTGTAACCAACGTACAGAAAACGCAAAAAAAAATATTTTTAAAAAGTAATTAACATATCAGAAAATGCTTACCAAACACATTCTTATCAACCTTGAATTACATTGCAATTTTTTTAAAGATTTGGAGAATAGCATATAATAAAAGAGATTTTTCCTCTAATAAAAAATGTTCAAAAATTGAAAGCTATTTGTAAAAATTTATTATGTGTTTGTACTTTTATTGAAATGAACTAAATGAAGGTAAAAAGAAAGAGAAAAATAATCTATAGTAAAATTTCTTATGAAATGCCCAAAAATTAAATGAGGTGATGTTTACAGATTGTTTTTTTTTTTTTCAAATACATCTACTTTTTCACATGAAATAATTTTTTTCTTTATTATTTTATGTTTGCGTATATGAACAGATCAGAAATAAATCTTCTAATATCTAAATAAATTTTCAAAAATTGTTATCTAATAAAAGAAAATAATTACTATTGAATTATAATAATAAATAAAACTCAAGAGAAAATAATAAAATCATACTTGTAGAAGTTTAGTACCTATTTTTCGATACTATTCTCGCAAATTAAATAAGCTGTAAAGCTTTCTATAATGATTAAATAACGTGATTTCATAATTTTAAAAAAAATACAGATTGTTTCAAATAATTAAATTGTAATTTCTGCGTAAAACCAACCTTAGTATGAGTTAAAATCATTTTCCTCTTATATAATATGTAGCCCTATATTTAGAGTTTTTAGCCTGTTTTACGTTTTAATTTTTTTAACAATATCTAAAATGTTCGTACAAATAATTAAAAGGATATCAATGCATTCTGGACTTTATGAAGGTCTTAGTGGAGCTCGATACTAAGTAAGGAATTATTTTTTCAAGAAGTTCAGTATTATAATTAGTGATTCAGATTCTCTTTTTTCTCCTCTTACTTCACATAACTAAAAATTATTTTTTGAAAACATATTTTCATTAACAAAATCTCGCCAAAAAAGTAAACTGAATCATATAAAATAAATTTTTATAAACACGCGCAAAATACTCTTAACCGGAGAGATAGTTTGTAAGCGACTCAGAATTGCCATTTCTCTCTGTGTCACAATTTACAAGCTATCATAATTTCATATCGCGTTTTCTCTTCAGGTAGTAAAAAGAGAAGCAAGGGAACGTTTCTCGGACGAAACAAATGCTGGTGCCATCTGTTGCAGACAGCCTGAAGTGCAAGAGTAAAGAGAAGAGAAGAGAGAGAGAGAGAGAGAGTATGTCATTAATTAACAAAAATAAATATTACATTTTAAGAAAATGATTAATGACAGAAAAAAGAATTTTCCCTAATCTATCCCAATGTTTATTTTTTAAGCAATTCTGCTTGAATCATTCAATTTCTTTCTGTAAAAAAAAATGGGTTCGAATATTTCGTCTCCTACACACTTTAACATAGAAAATTAATTATTTATTTACATGAAAACGAAAATTTGCATACCTATCTTACATCTGAAACTTCAATGAACGCTATTTAAATAATACATAATGTAGAATAACATTGGATCATTATGTATTGCAGTTACAAGCAAAGAAATTTATAGTAAAATTACAAAGTTTATTTTACAAGAAAATTGATGAAGATTGGGCCCCATTGATTAACATTTGCTGAAGACGTTTCCTAAGTCATCTGTACACAACTAAATGGAAGCGCATTATTAAAAATTAGGCTATACGTGTTTATATAGTTTTGGTAAGCAATCACATGATATATGTAACTATGATGATATCTTGCAGTTAGGAAGACGAAATAACTTCAACTGCCAATATTTCCTCTTCTAGTTTTGAATGCCGCTTCACAAGAAAATGAATCCCCCCTCTTTTTTCAACTGTCCGATTTATATTTATTAGATGCAATACGCTTTTCTAAATCATATTTTCCTTTATATGCAACAGACATTGCGATATTATAAGAGTCGGAAAGAACTTCATAATCTATGAAGTTTTTTAAACAAAGCACATTTGTTCTCCAATTCATCTGAAGATTTAAATTTGTGTCGAACCATCCCTAAAATAAAAGGGTTATTAAAATGTGCATATCTTTACGTTTTCTTATACCGAACAGGAAAATACATAAATAATTGTTACCTTACTTGTTGTAATATTATACTCCATTATTTTGAAAGAAAAAAAATACAATTTTTTTCCTTAGTGTAAGTTATATTTAAACATTTTTGTGCGTGTACTTAATCCTGTTTCTTTGCCATTCATTTATATGCACATTTTAATTCGGTTGATCAAAGGATTTTTATATCGACGTAGGTGTCGATAAGCGTAATTTGAAAATGTGTTATTAATTAGACACTTCATTTACAATTCCGATATAAAAACAGTATTTGCAATATTTATTTCTTGGATAATTTTGTTCATAAAGTTTTTGTGTTTTTGTTGCTGCGGTGTGGAAAAGCGAAAAGAACAATTACGTATTTTTTGAGTTTTCAAATGAATACATATGAACTCTAAAAATACGGATGGTAACTCTAAGGTTATTTCCACGAAAGCATCTGGATAATAATACAATTTCTAGAGTACTATTTCGATAAATACCACAAATTGTATCGGTGAGTTGATCAGTTTTATTTCTTTTTCTGCGAGTAACTCAAAGTAAATTATGTTTGAGATAAAAAAAAAAAAATTGAAGTGAAACTTCTTACTATTCGTATCGATGTCATTCGACTCGATTTGATAATTAAATTCCGGCGATTTCGTCTACACTCAGTTCCAGTTTTCTAAACCAAAGCTACGTTATGTTTTGAATTGCTTGTACGATCACTCTGCTAATTTTCTGAAGAATCCTTTTTATGTATTTTTTAATCGAATTAAAAGCTCTATTTTAACTTTTTCTAAACCACCATTTTCATTTCAAATTCAGATAAACACACATAGATGGCGACAGGAGATTTGTTTGCTGTCAAAGCAATAATCTACTTAAGTGACATGCCAGGTTCCTTTCTTTTAATTTCAATTATGTTTTTTATCAAAACTCTTCTTCATTTGGAGAGGAATTTTGCAGGCGGTGTTTTGTGAGAGGTGGGAATGTCCCTTTCAAATCTTGATGTGCAGAGGATTATTGAGATCGTGGTGAAAGCCCTCTGTGCAGTCTACTCACTGTGTTTAGCTTCGAGCCATGATAGAAAACTTTATGGAATACCTTTAATGCGATTCATTTTTCCAAAGTAGGCTGATGGAAGGTTCACTGAACTTGCATTGAATCGATTAGGTTAGCTACTAAAAAAAAGACAGGAAGAAGACTGAATGAAATTTCGGAAAAAAAGAGATAATGTTGGGTGCAGAGGGAGATTAGTAAATATATAACTTAAATGTGGCGGCCTCTAGTGTTACAAATATTTATAAATTGACATTTCAAAATTTAAATAATTTATTTCTTAAAAAAATAGGAAAACGCCATATTAAGTTTAAATATTTTACAAAATTTTAATGTAGTGTATTGTTTTAAAGTGAATTGTCTCATTTTACATTTGAAAATAAATGTTTCTTGTTTATTTTCTCGTTCATCGTCGCATTGATTGTTTGTCGAAGATCAGATATCATCAATATACATATAATTGTATTAATTTTTTGAACTTATGTAATTTCATTGATTTATTTCAATGTGTTAGATAAGTAATATTATCGAAGATGTACTAGATAAGTAATATTATCGATCATGTACTAGAAAACCATTTTGGTTGAAAATAAAAAGAAAGAAAAGCAAAAAAAGAAAATTGTTTTAATTTAATCTTTTTTTAAAATTGAATTTTAATACGTGAAATTGAATTGCAATACGTAATATTTAAATGAGCTCACGAAAGTGGTTCCAGAAATCTTCCCGGTAAATTTTTAGTTGATTATTATGACGCGTTCGCAAGACAGGAAATTTTCAAATTGACATGAATTGAGTGTATGATTTTATTTGAATAATACGAATATGATTAAATTTATTGACAGAAAATCCAAAATTATTGGACAATGTTTCCAAAATATCTTCATATTTTTATCTTACTTTTGTGGTAAAAGGGCAGACAATTCGCTATAAGAAAATTAAATGACTAATCAGAATTATATCGCATTCACTAAACTAAATTATATTGCTATGTTATTTATGTAATAAAAATCTTCTCAAAGCAGAATTAATTTGAGTAACAAAACAAATTTATAATCTTTTAAAACAGAAAATCTGATATAGTTTTTAAATTTTGCTAAGTTGACAAGCAATGACTCATTTCAATCACGCGAGCGCGCGTGTGTAATGTTATTATTGTATTCGACATTATAGTTACTTCCTAGTTATGGGGAGTTTGTTCACCAATTTCGCAATATGAATCCCTCAGAGTGAAGCAGTGAAAATATTTGCTTCCATATCTTTTGGCGTCAGATATTATAGAAGCTCAAATTCATCAGATTTTTCACCATCCAGGAAGTCATCGATATTTAAATATCTGAAAATATCCCTACTTCTTTAGGAAAATCTTTACCTACATGGAATTCTGAGCAAAGGAATTTCCATTCGAATTTGATGTATGTCCTGGTAGTATGATAGAGAGAAAAAAAAATCAAAAAACAAGGGCCAAATATATGTTGCCTTTTTGATAGCAAAATAGGTTGGCCGACTGTAGTCACTTTAATAAATGACTTTCTTTGTTTTCACTTCATGAAATAGTTGTACAGTTGACAAAGCCTTTAATGCAAAAACTTATAAATGTCAATTCATTTTGAAACTATGCAAAGCTTAACTGTTCCCGAAAATATTATTGGAGCAGTAGCTGCTAAATGAGTGGCTGATATGCGTTTGCAAAAGTTAAGGTGTAACCGTAATTTATGCATTCATACTTCAGATAGGAATCTAGTTTGTGATCCAGCATCCCTCAGGATACGAATATCTTGTGATTTACTTTGAGCTTCTATAACCGGTTTTAGAGAGCAGTGCAGTGTTGATCATGAACACTATAAACTCACTTTTTTTCTTAATCCTGCATCTTAACAGTAATCACGGCTGTTGCATAAGTTTGAAAAACGATTCAAACATAAAAACCTATTGTGCACGAAATCTCTTTTAGCAGTCGCGCTTAGAGTCTTGACTGAAAACTGCAGCGCTTTGCACTTGATGGAAGATACGATGATTTACATTACTGTTTGTTAAATTTCCATTTAATGATTTTACGTTTACCCTCGCGTGCACAAATGTGTTGAATGGATGACATTTTTGAAATGAAGAAGTAACAGTTTTTTTACTGAACAAAGTCGTCGTCTCCTTTCTGAATCAACCTTCTCAACTGAAAATTTAATTAACCAAATGTCAATATTTGTAGATTCTTTATCAATTGCTTTTAATCTCTTAACAAATGGTTCCGAATCATCTGCTGACGAACGCAGACCAGAAACATTCACTTTTCTGACTTTTTTTGGATTCATGGAGGTTGATAATTAGGAATTGATGATACTCTTTATTTTAACATAGCATTGGAAAAGTTAGTATAACGCTTCTGGTTTTTTGAGACCGGAATGTGTCGAATTGTAGTCGCAGGAGCTTTTCCAAGCGAACTACGTAAATAGAGGAATATTGTAAGTTTACCTTATCGTTTATTCGTACAATACTTAAAAACAAGTTTTTGAACCGTAACCATTTAGAATGTTCATCAGAATACATCGGAAACTTATTATTTGGTATTTAGAAATTCCTTATATACACTTAAAGAAGAGCTTAAGATTTACTTAAATAAATCAAAATTCACAATTCTAGAGATAAGAATATAATTTAATTGAGATTTTTATTCGTAAAATTTTAACTCCATCAATTTCCTATCAGCTTTCTGGTAGCATAGAATCCAATAGAGAAAAATCATTGAAAAATTCTTCAAGACACTCGAACATAAATTTATTAGCAGTTGGTGTTGCACTATTTTTTGGACTCATTAATGTCTCCATACGCGTTAAATTTCTTTTCTAAATCACGTGTGATTGAATAATATTTTTATTGTTACACAGTTTTCAGAACTGACGTATAAACGAAGATCTTGACATAATAAAATGAGAGAAAAGCTCTAACTTTCTTGAAAGTAGTGGTTTTAATTTCACTATTTAGAATTGAAAATAATGTATGGAGGAAATTTCAAATTGTTCATGAAATTTAACACGATCTACTACTTGCTATTCCATCCTCCACCTTCTCTCCGAACTAGTCATTTTTCTATCCATTCATTGCTCTTTTATTCAAAACAAATATGATAATTTGCATAAGCATAGGACTAGAATGAATCAACATCGAGGAGATACATGTCAATCGAATGGGATTTCAAATAGGAGCCCCGTTGCAACTCCTCCCTATAATTGAAACTAATTAATTAGTCTAAACTAAGAGTTCAGGGTAGGGCCGAAATAACTAATTGAAATAGAAATTACCTGATTGCCTGGACTGTAATTAAATTATTTCAAAATCGCACGTAATTATCATAACATGATTTTAATTTCTTAGTTTATTTTTCTTAATCGCATTACAATCTATTAACCCATATAATCTTCGTTCATTTCACAACTACTACAGGACTGTGTTTTCTAACTTCTCAACCTATTCTCATTACTAAAAAGGCTTAATCAATTGGATCCCTATAAACAATATTACAAGCCCTATATACTTATTACAGCCAAGTGCTTGGTTCGAAGGAGAATCTCGATAATGCCAATTAATAATTTACAAAATATATTTATTCGTCACAGTGGTCGCGTCGCTAAATGTTCAATACAGGCAAACTTTTACATAATCGTTATTCAACGAACAATTTTAAAAAAAAGTTTAAGTGGATTTTGAAAAATACCTTTCAAGTGCATACCATTATGAGCCGTAGTTTGAGCGTACCAAATTTCAAGCTTCTGAGTGATTCAATCTTTGAATAATTAAGATTTCATTTCTACACTTTGATTAAGATTGCTAGGACACATTCCACAAAAATAAAATAATTTAAAGATATGAAATAATTTCAAAATAAAAATTTCCTAAAATATTTTCTCATTTAAACAATTGAATTTTGTACTAAGACGATACACTCTATGTGTATAGGCTAATATCTCTTAAGTATGAGAAAAATATTATGAAAATATTAATAAGGCATTATATAATAAATATTTGTCTGTTAAAATAATTTCAGAATTTTTTCTTCTGTTTGAGCAATGTTTTCTTGTTCCTTAAAAAGTAATAAATAATCTTTTAGTTTTAAATATTAAAAATGTATCATAATTTAGAGTCGTGTATTGCTTAAATTAACATTTTAAAGCAAAACAAATAATAAAGAAAGCGACAGCTATACCATATTACTAAAATATTTTCAAGAAGCGAGTACGTTGAAGCAATATTAAATTAATAGCTTCTGTAATCTCATGACTACATTCTTTGAGAGCACGACTGTTGAATCAAACTCATAATAATTATACCAGTGTTTGCATATATATATATATATATATATACAATATAAGTGTGTAGTCGCATGGCTTAGGGTGAGGAATTCATTTTTGGTCTCATTATTGCAACTTATATATTTAACTGCAATAGTGAAATCATATGATAAAAAATAATACCTCATGTTTTCAAAATTATTCGACGAAATCTGTAGAAGAAGGGAAAATTTTAAGAACAATTTGTAGAATATTATAACTAAACAATTTTCTTTTCAAATTTTCGCCCTTTTAATGCACAAAAAATAATCAATGTACTAAAAATAATTTGTGATCAATTCGATTTGATTTTTTCATAACATCTCATTTTAAAGCAATAGGAATATCACTGGTGACGGACTTTATAAATTTGAACTTCAGTCAAGCAATGAGGACAGCACCCACTCACCAAACTTCCACACCACATCTTCATGGGGACTTAGAACCTTGACATATTTAGCAGTCGGTTTCCAATTAAACAGGATTCAAACTCACGACTCAACACCGGCTGCGAGTTTGAGACATCATTTATTTCCCAATCTCTAATCTAAGCGCGGCCCTTTTTTTTATTAAATATTATCAAATGTGATTTAAAAATAATTTTCAACTTATTTGAACACGTTTTAAATCTATAAAATCTTAAGTACATCAAATTAAGGCAAAAATTTCAATTAATTCATGTATTCCAATGAAAATAATATGTAATACTTTTTTATATCAAAATTGGAATACTTTCCATGAAAATAAGCTTTCTACTTTCTCATCACAATTAGCTGATGCATTTAAATCAACCTCATCATTACCTTTGAAATACTATTTTCTAATTCATCTCCAAACTCTGAATCACTATAATGAAAATTTTCTTTATCTAAACTTTCATCAAGTTCCAAACTCTAATTGTATGAGAAATTTTAGAGGCAATTAAAAAAAATTGAAGAAAAACCGCAGAAAAGAAAAATCTTTCGTTCATAGACAACGTAAAGTCATCGAATTGAGTATTTATTTTTTAAAAAAAATCGAAACTGGTTGTTTTTAAAGGTCGCAAATGATAAGGAATTCGGACACAACTGATAACGTTGGCAAAAAATATCCGCAACCTATTACAGACTATAGAAGCAATTCGTAAGAAGGGACATGGAAAGTCGTAAAATAGTCTACTGGAAAAAAAGGGGTATTTCTCTCGTCAATATCGGCGACTCTTTTGAATACGATGCCAAATATTTTATTTCTTCTCTGGATGTTAACGTGGTAGCTCTGAAAGCTGAGATAATTATTCTTACAGATATTGGATTACATACAAAAGGTAGTAAATCTATATAATTTTTTTTTTAAAAAAATAGAATAAATAGAGTAAAGTGCAGTGAATTTAAGTAAAAATGAAAAAAGGCAGCTTTGCAACGAAAGAGACGCTTGGAAAAAGAAAAGAAAAAGCGAGAGGAGAAAAAATTGCTGCTTTCTGAGAACGTACAGGAAGGTGCTGAGAAGTGTTGTAGTCTTGACGCTGGACCATCCCTAGATGCACTTCTCACACTTAGACAAAAAAATAATGAATGCCGACTCCAGAAATGAATGAAAAAATGAATCGCTTAGCGCAATATTAACTCGCCGACAGAATAATGCTGTTCATATAGCATCTGTCAGAGCGAATGAAACTCCAGAGGTAAGTGCAACTCGCCGGCAAATAAATGCTGTTCAAACAGCTACTGCCAGAGTGAATGAAACACAGGAGCAAGTAGCAACTCGCCGGCAAAATAATTCTGTTCAAACAGCTGTTGCTAGAGCGAGTGTAAGTGCAGAAGAGCAAGAGGAAATGCTTCAAATTCGCCGTAATGCTCGCGCTCAACGATTGGCTAGTGTTGCAGAATTTTATAATTATATGAATACATTCTGCGACCAAATTTGTCAGATCTGTCACCAGCTATGCTACCCTAATCAGGTAGTAAAGTTTAATAACTCTACGCCAAAGGAATACCTGCCTATAGATGAGAAAGAGTTACTCGTTTGTAATCGTTTCAATACACATTTAAGGAGCAAAAAAGATAATTACCCTTCAAAAGCATATTGAAATAATCTTCTTGCAGGAGAAATTCCGAATGAAATACTTGATCTTATTCAACCTGAGCTCCGATTACTACAACGCATAATCCCTTATGTGAAGTTGATAAAGTATGGAAGTAGATTTGGACAATATGGCTTCAAGGGTAAATCAAATCTCTCTGCGCTTTATATGTTTGAATTGAGCGAAACATTGCCTGATATGCTATCACGTTCAAGTGAAAATGCCGCTGCATTCATAGTCACCGAGACTCTAGATAATCTAAATCATTCTCGTGACCATACCATTTCACGTGATCTTGTATATGCAGCACTTCGTTGGCTTGTCAAATACAATAGACTTTACAAGGATGTGGCCATCAACCATTTGCTCGATTGAAATCAGAGAATATTATATATGTTATTAAAGCAGAGAGTAACGAAGTTATCAATCCTGAAATGGAACAGTATGATAACGATGAAGAAACTCGAAAATCAACAAAATATAAGAGAGTTAGTGATAATTCTCATATGCATTATGGAATCAGTCACACCCGCTCCATCGCTGAGATCTATGTTATATTCAAAATTATGCACCGGAAATCAAGCAAATATCAAAACTTTGGTTTGCTTCCGGTGATTTTTTCTATAAAAAGCGAAGATGGTCTCATAGGCTGAAAAAGTTATGATGAAGAATTTGTGAGGTGCGAAGGTTGTCGTGATCACGAATACGAGTAACTGAGACTCAGAGAGATGTCTAGTGTGTCATGATTCTAATAAAACATAAACCGTTTTCGATGCTACTTTCAGAGACTCTTGGAATTTCTAAGTACTTTTTGCTCGACATTCGTATTTTACTATATTTATTGTGTGTAAAAGAGTTCCATATCTTGTTCGTTTACTTAAAAGGTCAATTTCTTACCGTTTTGAAAGATTAAAGTCATATTTCGGTAAAATGATTCATGCGTTACAATATAACTAACTTATTATAGCATTTATATAGTTTTTATTAAAACTGTTTCAAGCAGGACAAACTTCAAAAATAATCTTATACGAAAATATAATTTAACACAGAATCGAAGTTCAAAAACATTAAGTTTCTGAATGGATTGCTTATATATTTTCTTATTATATTTCTTGGAATTATTTGTCTTTCTATTCTTATAAACGTTTATTTCTTTACGGAATAAGATGAAAGCGAAAGTATTATAAAGAGAAAAACATATTTAGGAAATCTGTATGGTATGAGAAATAATTTATGACATTAAATCTCTCAAGTAAAATAACTCTCTTAAAGAGGTTTTGAAAAAATATAATTGCATAATTTTAAGAAGTGAAATATTATATAATAGGATTTTAAAAATACATTTAAATACTAGTATGCTAGGTAGACAAAAAACTCAGTATTACTTTCAGAGAACTTCAAGGTAATGCATTCGCAAGTAAAAACGTTTTCAGAACATTCTAGTTTAAATGTTTTGATTTCTATCGAAAAAAAATATTTTAAATGGAATAATAGCATTTGTTGCTCTAAATTTCATTAAAACCCATCAATAATCAAACAAATCAAGTCAACATGTATAAGCTTATAAATCTACCACTATTTAGTAATGAAATTTTAAATCTTATATTTATGCTTTTAAAATTTTCTTTTACAAATGTTTGATGCATATTCCATCCCTATACACAAGTTCAGTAGTATGAAACTTAATTTTTAAAACATAATTAATTTTCTATCATTTGCACTCCCTCTCTATATATGCGTAATTTATTCTTTTACATCGTTTAAGTAAGGAAGCTGAAGTTAATAAATAAAAAAAATTCCTCTGAATTCACTAAAATTCTTGATTCTAATTGTTTCAATGGCACGTTTAAAGACTTTAGAATATGCAGCAACTATAAATGCAATGTTGTCAAAACAAATTAAAAGTCAAAACAATGTATTAGAGTTTATGACACATAAATATTAATTTAATAAATAGTTCATTTATAAAAAGTGCTAGAAACCAGGTATTCTTTACTACCCAAAACTGTAATTAATTAAAATAATGTAGTAGCCGCTGTAGTTTAGTGGTCGCGGACTCGCTGCCTGCGGTTTTCGTCGAGTCGTAGATTGAAACCTTTTGGCCACTAAAGGCCCACCACGCAACCGAGGCTGATGCGAATCAAATCTTTTGAGGATCAAAGTTCTCCCGTTGGCAGGGCTCGGAAGTTAGGTGAAGGTGGGACAACTGAGGTGTCATCCTCGTCATTTGACCGAGGCTCAAAATTACGAGGTCTTTCGCCAAATGCCCTTGTGTTGCTTCAAAAGTGGCATTTTTTAAAACAACCAAACCACATCTAAAATAAAGTAACCAGTTTATTACAATGTTGGAGTAAATATCTTGCTGGCTAATCTATGAGCTATTCTGGAAACACAGATAGCACAAACACGCATTCGTACAGAATTAATTGATTTTTATTTCATTCATACAAATAATCTAAATCTTAGCTTATAGCTATTGCTTCTGCAGTAAATATATAAATATGAATATCTACTATGTGAGTGAAAGATGCATTTTACTTGAAAACTGTTAAAGATGTCTTATATATTTTGTTTTTAATGAAGCATCCGTAACAATTATGAAAAATTCGCAAAAAGTAGGGCTCACAATTTCATCAAACAATCCTCTTATAATATAATATTATAAACTCTTATCTTGAATTTTGGTTAAATCAGTATAAATTTTATATGGAAGCTACCTGAAATACATTAGTTTTGAGATTGATACAATTTGTTCCCCATTAACGTTGAAAATGGGAAAAGTATATGTCCTTCTTAAGTAACTTAAGATATATTGATTTATTGAGTTGCATAGGAAAAGTTTTACCGTTTGATATGTTGGTCATAAATATTTATATTTGCCAACCATCTTATTTTTTCTCAACGTATATCCTGTTTATTAACTTTCAAAGCATAATATTTGGTGTTCTACTGTGAAATATCTAATGCAATACTAAAAGCTTTGGTTATAATTGTATTCAAAGGTTTGAACTGATTATCAGTCTATTTGCTCATGACATTATAAGAGTGGAAAATGTACTGCAAATGCTAGTATTGGTTAATTTAATTCATTCCTCAACTCTTGAACCACTATGCTTATATTTTACCTTCTTAAGGTCATTAATGTTTTCAAACCTTTATTTTTCATTTGATCTATTAAAGATTTTTCTTTTTCTTTTCAGGAAAATATACTTCCAAATATTTAACGGATAATTGCCACAGGAATGAGTCCCTTGTCAACTTAATGTAAGAAATATTTGACGCCTTTTATTTCAATGTTCTAATATTGTACTTTTGTCTTTGCTTCAGGTACATTTTTAGTATTCGCACCATTTTGCGATTCTTTCCAGAGTATTTTGCAACTTTTTGCAGATTGCATCGAGGGACTGATGTGAACAATAAATAAAAAATGTCATCTGCATATATTGAATGCTAAACTCCTGTTTCTAGTTTTTCAAATAAATCGTAAGTGTAGATGAGTTCGATTAATATGGGGAGGACACAGCTATGACGTAGTTCATAAGGAGGTATCTCCTTTTAAAATACGTTTTTCGATGAAAATTAACCTTTCAGTAGGATTTGAAGTGATTTGTTAAACAGAAATTAGTGCATTCAAAGTCTTATATTTCCTGTGATATTCAGTTGCTGACATTTAAAAAAAAATAATCTAAATACAATAAATCATAAGCACTCTTAAATTCCCATAAAAACTTATTTTCCTGTTTAGCATGTGCAATACCTTTGAATATAAGATCTATAGTGGTCCTATGGTCGTTAGACAGGACAAATCAATAATGATATGAATGACATTTTTATTTCTATAGACAGAACATAGGAGAAAGTAGTCGAAAGTTTTGTCGTTGCAGGGTTTTGGATTCACAAGAATGATTGCATGATTCCAATATTGATGTAATCTTGAAATATGAAAAAAAAAGTGCTGAAAATTGTTTATAATAATGATAAGCTAATATGTAATCAAAAAAATTTTAATGAGTGTTTGTTCCTATATGTCGTACTGAGAAGACTCACGATGTGTATTTGTGATCAACCTCGTAATTTTTAAATTTGTTCAAGTGACGAGGACGAAACCTGAACCGGAACCAACTTTTCAAACTTACCCACGATCCTGACGGTCGGACGTGGGAGTTCGAAAAAATTTAGCATGAATCAGTCTCTCTACACAACGGGTCTTAAGTGCTATTACAAATCGAACTCACTACTCGACGAAAAGAACGTCGGGCTCAAGTCTGAGACCATGACTACTAGGCTACCATGGCCACAAAATTTCAGAAGAAAATGTCTGTTATCTGGTCTGCATATAGACTTGAATTTTAAGATGCTTGTACTCATATAGGCCTATTTGATTGCAAATTTTAGAACAGTTAGTTAAGTAGATTTTTATCCTTCCTGAATAAATCCATGGAAATCCAATCTAATTTGTTGTAGTATTATTGGATACAAAATTTGTAAAGAATGTTGTCCTGAATTTATTCTATTGTCTATTATTAACTGATGTCTATTATCAACTTGAAGAATGTTTGGACTTTACTCTGGATTTTTATGAGAAGACTATTTATTAAGGATGGCCCAGAAAATTCTTGGATTCGATAAATTTTTGAACCATGATGTTCTGCTTGCCTTTTAAATGAGAAATCTTATTTTACCTGAATATTGCATGGTTTTATTCAAAACTTGAGGGGGGGGGAATTACGGGTTACATTTTTTAAAAAATACTTTTTGAGCTTGAAGAAATTATTGCAGGTGCTGTTCCACAGTATTAGGGATTATCTGTTTGACAATAGAATCTCTAGAATACTATTTTTAATTATTTCAGAAACAGTTTCAGTGA
Organism: Nephila pilipes; assembly: GCA_019974015.1. Lineage (NCBI taxonomy): Eukaryota > Metazoa > Arthropoda > Arachnida > Araneae > Nephilidae > Nephila > Nephila pilipes. The sequence goes on along the minus strand of BMAW01121133.1, from coordinate 7,978 downwards.
ATTTTGTCTTATCATATAATGATTTATTCAACGTAGATTGTTCTAGTTTCTTTACTTCTTACTAATCTACTACTTTTACCAATCGCGTGTCCCGGTACAGTAGAAAGAGTTTTGAAATGGTGGGACAGTGATTGCTTTCAAATAAGCAGTCTAAACATAATAACAAGCTGTGTAACAAGCATAATAACAATAATAAGCATAATAACAAGTTGTGTGGCATAAAAAAGTCTATGAACATGATGGGAGATTTATTAGGGGAGCTTTATACTTCTATGTGTAGCAACTATGGTGTTGTGGATAGAAATATCTGAATCTGTGTAAGCCAATCGACAAAATCATTATTATATTTATAAGAATGGTCCAATATTCACATAGGAAGATGAAAGTTAAAATCTCCAAAAACGAAAGGCAGACCATCTAATGATTCGAAAAAATAATATTCTATTGATCGGATAATTAGCTCTCTCCATATTAATCAATTAGAAGGAAATATTTCTAATGTCTGTTTTAACTGCAAGTATTTGTAAATATTGCTTTTGCACATTTTCTGCAGGAATATTTCTAGCAGAGATATTCGTTGGTACTGCTACCAGCAGTCCACCTTCAGATATGTCCATCTTGTTTAATCTAAAAATAATTTTGCTGGGAAAGTGTTAACAAAATGTTTCCTGAATGTGAGTGTGAGTGATGGTGAAATTTAACGGTACATAAGAGCCAGATGCAGCCGTATTACGTCAAACAAGGTGTAACTGTGATCTGGACGTTTGATAAAGAGGAAATAAATTTTAAAAAAATAATGATGACAAAAGAAGGGTCAAAAATAGAAATGTTCCGTGTTTACCGGAAATGCGTCATCTGTGTTTACCCAAATAGTAAACCCCATGGGAAAGTAAACTGTGGGACTATAATGTACGGGGTTATGACTCCGGTGTATACTTAAAGAAAGAAAGCCCCTGAGATGAAAGTTTCTTCAAAACGCATAAAATTCTGCTTGTATAAAGGAAAGGGTATTTCTGAAAATGAGTATTTTAGGCCTCTACACTTTCATTTCAAAAAAATTCATCAATGAAATGGAAAAAGGAATTACATATATATATAAACACAAATAGTGCATTTCACAAACGAAAAACACTCTAAGAATTATCAAAGCTAAAACAAGACAATTGAGGGGGGGGGAGATTAATATTTTAGTAACGAACTATTAAAGGACCAATCTATTTAAAACAATGGGAAAAAAAGGTAACTATCTGTTCCGTGTACCATCACAGAACCATCCTCTCCGTATGATAACGATATGACTTCCGATTCTTCAACTTTTATCGCTTCATCAAGAAAGCGAACAGTTTGTCATCCGACGCACTAAAAACGCGTGATATACTAATTTCGAAGAGCACAAATTCTTTCCAGATCCTTTTTCTTCCAAGGGCATGACAGTGAGACTTCATTGCTCTGAAACCCGAAATTTTAGATCAATTAAAAGAAAATAGATTATTCAAAGTAGAGTGGAAAATAGCATCTGAACCGTTGTGTTCGTTTTAGCCCAAAAATTACAACAGAGCACTTTGAGACCAGTACTTCATATTTCAGATCAGAGTAAACTATTACTTTAGATCAGGAATCTTCAAACACTGAAACAAGCAACGCAAAAGTCAGAAACTTATCATTTTTTACTAAGAAATAAAAATTAAACATTAATTACTGTGATATAAGTAATAGGAAGGTAAATATTAATATTAGCCTTCAGGAATATATATATATTCCCAGAAGGTTATTCCATCACATAACGAGTTCAAAAATAGAGCTCTTGGATGGGAGTTTCAAGAAGTATTGAAGGACGAGTTTAAGACATTTAAATACAATTTCTTAGCAGCAGCATCTTACATTGCTCTTCTACTAAAGCTAAGAAGAAGAGAGCCATTTTAAATGTTAAAAATGAGGACTAGCGTTGCTTTCTATGGTGCGTGTTAGCTCATTTTCATAATCAAGTCAATGCTAATAAAGTGAGAACTTATTTAAGATTTCAAAAGGAGTTATGTACAAGATGCCTTACTTTATTTCTTAATCCATTAAAGTATATTTAACTGTTTGAGGAAAAGAAAAGGAATAAGAATTAATGTATTTTATTTCGAAAATGAATTTTTCTCCTTGAGATAACCACCAAGAATTTTGATAACCTTGTAAATTTGCTCTTGATTTCAAATGAAGAAGAAAGTCTCTGTTATCTTATTAGAAATTTGAATCTATTATTTTCAGATTTATTACAGCATAAAACGGAAGTTCTTAATGCAATTACTTTCTTAATAGATTCGTTAAAAAATAACATTTATGATCACACTACAAACAGTAGTAAACAAAGAACAAAAAATAAAAAAAGCCATTAAACAAAAGGTTAGAATTTGAAAATTGGGTATTTTTCAAAAATTTCGTGAAATTCACTTACTTCCAAAAGAAACTTTATTAGCTGGCTCAAGTAAAAATCTATAAAAGATTATGGCTATACACATTGTTAAAATGTGTAGAAAAATTGTAATCTAAAACTTCTAAGAGAGCATCACGATTTGTACGTAACTAGTGACGTTATACTGTTCCCTGATGTTTTTCAAATTTTTTGATAAATGTGCTAAAATTGTATAATCTAGATCTATGTCATTGTTATATAGGAGTGGCAAGCATGTCTTTGCATGTCGTTAGTCAAACTTGAAAATCATATCGACCTGGATATATATTTATGTTTTGAGAGAGGTATAAGAGGTGATATTTCAACGATATCCCATAGAATTAGTTAAGAGATCTACAAATATCCAGATTCTTACGATGAGGTTAAATTATCTATGCATATCATTTATTTGGCTGCAAATAATATGTATGGACAGGCAAAGTCCCAATCCTTGCCTACTTATGGTTTTGAGATCAAAATGCGTATTGATTTTATGTCAATTTTGGATGAATTTGAGATGGGTTTTATTTATAAGAAGTAGATTTATATTACATCCAAAACTTGCACGATTTGCTTAGCAACTATTCTTCCAGCCCAGAATCATTAAACGTCACGAATGATATGCCGTTCCCAAACGGTAAAGAAATTGCACAAGAATATAATTTAAATATCTATAAGTGAAACAAATTATTTCCGAATTTAATATATAAAATAAACATATCGTTCGTTATTAGAATTTCCCTTATGATAAAAAAAACTAAATTCTACAAAGCTATTCAATTTCAAACTAGACCTTAATTTAAACAGTAATATAAAAAAAAAATTAAAATCAATTCCTACTTATGTCAACAAAGAAAATTTTTATTTTAGTTACTTTTAATTAAATAATTACAATTAATATAAATATATATATACATATGACAGTTATAATATTAAGTGAGAAAAGAAATTTTTTTCCAGCGATTTACACGTTTTGTCACTGACGGTATTTATTCCTAAACTTATATCCTGCTAAATATCTTACATAAGGGAAATTTTTTTTCTCCCATGTAAAACTAAAATTAATTATTTGAAAATCAAATAAAAAAAATTATGCTTCGATTAGATTCTATCCGAAGGCATGGAGACTCAAATTTGCTATTGCAAGACAAATGACCTAGTAAAAGCATTGGCTTGTTTCTTAATTCATCCGCTAAATTAAATGACTGGAATGTTATTTAGTCCAACCACCCTTGGCGACAGAAATTGTTTGGCAGTATTTTGCCAAATGTGGCTACCCTGGTCCGCTTTGCACACGTAACGTTCAGCCAAAAAAAAAAATATCAAGCCAAGAAATTAGACTAAACTGCATTTTCACCAATTAAATTTAATTAAATGAGTTAATATTTGAAAAAACTGCATTAACATCAAGTGTCATCTACTACAAGTTTAAAAAAAGGAATTGAACTTGAGTGGATGAATAAAAATTATCTTACTAACGATTAAAAATTTGAACAAGATATATATAGAGAGAGTGTGAGCTAATAGGAATTTAAAAATATATCGACTTCAATACCAAGAAATGAAAAAAAAAATGCTAAAAACTTGTTTGAAAAAGATTTCTTGAATTTTTTAAACAATGTAGTATATGGTAAAACTGAGGAAAATAGTAGCATACTGTTATAAATCTTGTACAGGATTAAAAAAAAAGATAAAATCTAATTACTTCACCAGCATTTCATAATTTTAGAATTATAGCGATTGATGTTGTATCCATAGAGATTAAAAAAGGCTTCACTTTTGTTAAGTAAACCTATTTACATTGGCTTATCCTGAAGAAATATCTAAAGCACTAACGTACTAATGTATAATTTTTATTATAATGACATAAAATCTAAGTACGAAACCAATGCTAAATTGCTTTTTACGCGGATACAGATTCGTTGTGCAACGAAGTAACTACAAAAATATATATATAAAGATAAGGAAAAATATTCACGTTCATTTGATACATCTGATTATCCAAAACATCGTTCTTTGTACAATAAAACAATCAAAAAAGTACTTAGTAAGATGAAGGATGAACCAGTTCAGCGGTTGAATTTGTTGAATTCAAGCCAAAGATGCATAGTTTAAAAAGTGTCGAAATGCAGTAAGAACTTCGAAACAAGTCTTAAGTATTATGTTACAACGTTAAATTTGACGTTTAGACTACAAAGATACTCTGTTATATAGTAGAGGCGGCTTAGTCAAAGCCCAATAAAGAAGCAAATCACAATCACACTGTGCAAACGTAGTATCGTAAGTCAACTCTATGCCCTTTTGATTGCAAAAGATACGTTGCAAAACGATGGAATCAACACTTTGACATATGGTCACTTTAAAATCAAATAGCAAAATATTTATTTATTTATTACTCGAAAGTTTACTGCAAAGCGTGAGAAAATAGTTACTTTTATTAAAATTATTGGTAATAATATTTTACTATTTTTTAAGATTCACGTTTTTAAAGAATTGAATGCATTCGTGTTGAAGAAAAATTTGTTTTTACTTCGTTCTATATCAAAAGAGTAAACGTAAAATACGAACATAAGACTACGTTTAAAAGTATGTTTAGTAAAATTATATGAGAGTTTTATTTGTGTATTTTAAGCAAGTTAAATTCTAATTGAATTTTCATGTTAAATAGCTTAAGAAGTTTATAGATTTTTGTATTTCCCATGAAGTTCTCAACGATGTAACATCCAGTTTATATGCTTATAAGTTAATTCTGTAATAACTTACTTTATCAAAAATTTTCTAGATAATGAAATGTTTACACTCACCTTCAAAAAGTTTATGATGTTATGGTGCCTATCCAACAGTATTTGAAGTAAAGTTCTTTTGCGGAGTTGAATTAAGAGCTTACCTTCTGACCATTGTGAGATAAGAAATGTATTAATTATCACTGATGATTTAATGTCTCAAATAGGTGGCGATAAAAAAAATTCAAATATCTTTAAAAAGGAAAGTGATCGTAGAAATATTTCAACAATATTTTTTGTTCAAAATCTTTTTTTATAAAGGAACAAATTTCAAACTGTTTTATTAAATACTTTTTATATGTGTTGCTTTAAAAATGTGAAAAATAACATACTAAATGTTTGTTTGATTAAACAGATGTATCCGATTCAAACTAAGTATTTGCAAGAGAGTTCCAAGGATGCATATTTACATGTATATAGTTATTTATTTATTTATTTCAGGCCTGAAACAAGTGAAAAATTATGTTATCATAATGGATTATATCCTGTAGTAGTATAATGGGTAAATGAGTAAAACTGAATGAACTCTTAAATAAGTGAAACTTAATTATATTGTAAAAAGTGGTGTTTTTTACGTGATAAAATACTATTAATTTTTAGAGTTATTTAAAGCTAGTTTTTAAATCAAATATTTCATTTCACTTAAAAATGTTATTCATTCAAAATATTAATCTTTTATAGAAACTGGATACAAAAAATGCCAAAGCTACCTACGAAAGTAAACAAACTTATTTAGAAAGGTTTTGTTTGAATGTAACTACTACGAGCATTCTCAAAGGAAACGTAACGTTGACAAAATATCAAAATACTCGATTCTTTACTTACAAAAAAACTCTTAAAATCTGGGAAGTGAGAAAGAACCATTATATAAAAAAGCACGTGCTTGAACGCATTGGTGAAGGTTTTCGAGGTTTTTAATTCCTGCTGAATGAGTAGTACCTGTTGTATGTGTAGTCCTTGTTGGAACACAGCAAAAAATTTTTCCTTTTACCTGAGGAAAGAGAAGGAAAAATTACCGAAGATCCCTTTCCGAATTTGATTAGGAAATGCATTAAATTCTACAAAAACTTAACTTAAGTGATCAAGAGAAATCTACTTCATATCTTCAAATTCTTCATAAGCTTACTAATTTCTCCCTCCAACAAAATAGAATAGAACCATTGAATTAAGCTGAAATCGTGGAACCTAATATTAAGGTTAGAGGTGATGAATTCAGACAGACGGGTTCAGTTAAATGTACTGTATGCATGTATAACGAGAATAAAATATTTCGGATAAGATGCCTGTAAGAAGAAAAAAAAAACAATCTCACAAAATTATTAAGTTCATTCAACAAAACAACATAGAACTGATGATTAAAAATTACTCCATAATTCTAACATTTAGACTTCGTCGTGTTCTTGGATGGAAAAATTGAGCCAAATGGACTTTAGAATTTCGTTGATACTTTAAAAAAATCGATTTTCTTTTTACTTTATGAGAAACAAATACTTAAATAATAATAATGAATAATAATGAAGTTTTATTAGATATTACGATAGAAAAAAACTGACCTACTGTGAGATGTGGGGCTCATATACCGAAGGAGGTACTCCGAAAGAATCGGAAAATTTAGTAGTCTTTTCACCTTGAATATACATAGTCAGCCAGTGAGATCCGTCTTTATAATGAGGGTCAGAATTTACCGAGCGCGCTACTCTTTACTTGATCTTTGGTATTTGGTCAGAAATATAAAAATATAAGAAATGTAAAGAGCATCTTTTGATAAAATTTTGTTTCTAGGAAAGGTGAATATTTAATTCCAAAATTCAAATAAAACGTCTTATGCTTTGTTTATTTCAATCGCAAATTCGGTGAATGAAAATAGTCTAAAACAGTTCATTGTATATAATACAATTAATACCATAGCTGTTTGTTGATTCCACCAAAATTTACGCTCCATGAAACATCTCTAAAACAATTAAAATGGCTTAACAATTGTCTTAATTTTTGTTCAGTTTTGGCTTTTAAAGCGTATGTACTCCCGTAAGCATGTTTAAGCACAATACTTCCATTTTCGAAACACTTTTAAAGATTTTTCTCATTCCAGTATTTTGTTGCTTTCTACTACACTCTCACACACATATTATATATATATATATATATATATATGTATTATATACAAAATAACCAAGTATTTTACTACTGAGAAGGATTCTATAGGATTAATAATCCTTATAAATTAACTAGATCTTCTAGAGAAAAACGTAGAAATGAAAAAAAATAAGAGGCTTTTCAACATTTAAAGAAAAAATGTTTGAATTGGGATCAGAATTTAAAAAGAACTATCTCATAGGACATATTAAGCATTTTATGTTCGGACTTTATGTTTATGTATAAAAGAGAGGTAAAGGTTGTCATGAATATTTTGAAAAATGACGTTATTCCAGATATTTAAGGATTTCATATCATTGGAGATATACGTAGATATCTTTACCATAAAATGAAAATTGATTTGAATATTGAAGAAAAATATATTACAGAATATTGCACATTTCTTTTAATGAATAAATTATTTAATAAAATTAATTTTTCTCGTGTGTTTCAAAAATACATGGCTCTATTACCGATTAAAAATATCAGGGTAAAAAGAGCTTTTAAGTACAATAAAAAACTTGGTAGATTTATTTTTAATTACAACAATATTTCAGAATCACAAACGCCACAAGTGTGTAGATGCAATGATTACAAACAATATGTTGATTCATTCCATCAACAT
>BMAW01121127.1:0-17031 GCA_019974015.1 Nephila pilipes | reverse complement strand
ATCTAATAAAAGTAAATAGTTACTGTTGAGTTATAATAATAAAATAAAAGAGATGGGATAAATATAAAATCTCTCTTGCAAAGATTCAGTCTATATTTTTTGATAATATCTCATAAATTAGACAAGCTTTACAGCTTTTCATTATGACTTTACAGGATTTCAAAACTTTAGAAAGTTTCAGCTGTTTTAGATTAAAAAATTGAAAATCCCACAGTAAGTGTAAGCATCCTTTTCAGTCCACTCATATGTAATAACAGGTTACCTCAAGTTATCCTTATAACTTTAGACATTTATAACTTGAAAACTATATAGATGATAATAAACAATTTTCAACACGTGACAGAATAATTCTAAGTTTTTTCCCCCCCACTCAGGTGTCGCAGATTTGACAAAAAATATGGACGTCACAGTATAAAAGTCAATGTGTAGCCTGCTACTAAAATTAAAGTAAGAGATAAGAACATGTGGAATTTCCACCGGAGAATACAGACGTGCTACCGCCTCTCTCCATACCTTGCTCTTATAGAATTCTTAAATAATTATATCTAAGCAGCTCTTCTAAGAGCTATTAGCGAGGACTTATTATTTACTCCTCTACTCTCACCCTAAAAGACCCGGAAACGAATTATTGAAAATGGAAACCAATATGGAATATTCTTCATCTGCCCCATCATCCAGATCCCAAACACCTATTGGAGACATGGAATCAGAATCATGCGAGACGCTACCAGCGCTCCAGCGAAAGATCAAAAAACTGGTCCACTACCGTGATGAGATCCAGATGCTAATTCAATCCAACATGAGACAATCGGACTTTGATGAAACCGACGACCTTTTCCAATCATACTTGCTACTGCACTCCAAGGCTCAGAATGATCTTCAAACAGCGGAGGGTGAGTATTCCACCCTTCCTACTTGCTCTGTTACTGACTGCCCAATACATTACACCTTACCCAACACTCCTAACAAAACACCTAACCTTAAGAGAAAAGACGAAGACGGCTTCGTCACTCCCCCTAGTCGTAAAACTGCCAAAAGGCAAATAATCTATGAACTTAATGCTACTCAAACACAAAATAAATTCCAAAACCTCACCATACAAGAACCAAACAACACTCAAATAAACGAGGTCGTCATTCCAGTTAAGGAACGACTCCCACCTCCAATAATGTTGAAAATACACAATTATAAAAATCAACTTAAGGCCATAAATCAGGTGATACCCGAATTACGCACTCGACTCTCTGGTGAGTACATTAAATTGTACGTTGACACACCAGATGAATACAGGAAATTAATAGACTACCTATCCACAAGAAGCGAATTTGAATATTACGTAATTCGCCCAATTCATCAGCGTCCAGTCAAGGCCATAATTAAAGGCCTTCCTAAAGAAACCACTCCCACAGAAATACAAGAAGAACTGATTGAATATGGCTTTAATCCACTCAGAGTAGTGCAGCTCACCAATAGACGCTCCAAACTTCCTCTACCTGTCTACCTAGCAACCCTCTCAAGAACCCCCATAGCAGAAAAAATTTTCGAGGTCACTAGACTTTGTTATATGACCGTAAAGATTGAAGGCTACCGCGGCAGCGACAAGGTAACACAATGTTACCGTTGCAACTACTTTCATCACTCAGCCGAGAACTGCCACATATCACCCAGATGTCTCAAATGTGCTGAATCTCACCTCACCAGAGAATGCCCCATCAAGGAACGCATTCAAAACCCAGAGTGTATCAATTGTGATCACAAAGGACACTTGGCTTCATATGGAGGGTGTGAAAAATACCCCAAACCCCCCAAAAAACAAAACATCATCTACAAGAACCAGAACGCAGTGAGAGAAGATGTAACTTTCGCAAATGCACTCGCCAACAAAATACAGATAGCGCCTCAAGACCAAGAAAACAATCCCACCAAGAAGACACCCAAAAACCTCCTAAATCCTTCCAAAAATATACATAACAACAGAAACAAAGCCGTAAAATTCGTCAACAAACACCTCAAGCAAAAACAAGAACAAGAAGAAATAGAAGAAGATGACAACACACCAGACCTATTCACAGCCATAGAAATGCTACAAACCTTAACAGAACTTTTCAAACAACTACCAGGACTCTTAAAAAACCTACCCAAGATAAAAGCAGCCAAGGGGAAAACCAACAAAACATACGCCTTAATAGAAGCACTAATGGACTCTGATGATCAATAAGCCCCCACTACTACCTACATTATCAAACCTGAACAATAGCTACAAATTATTTGGCCTCAGTCTAATTTCATGGAATGCGAACGGCTTACTATCTCGTATCGTTGAGCTACGAGATTTTGTACAGAAGCACAGTCCTGATCTTTTAATGATACAAGAAACACACCTGAGACCACGCAACACAATACACATCCCAAATTACACAGTCTACAGAGATGATAGGCTACACCACGAAATAGCTTCAGGAGGTACACTAATATTCATTAAAAACTCACTTGCACACCACAGACTGACAACCCCACCACTCCAACATATTGAAGCGACCATAGTAATTCTCACACCTCCAAACCACTCAGATGTCACCCTCGTCTCTATTTACATTCCTCCTTCATCGCACTACTCAAACTTCACCCAAGACTTAGACACATTATTCAATTTAAATAACAACTGCGTCATAATCGGTGATTTTAACGCCAAACACCAAACCTGGAATGCACACACCAACACACCCAGAGGAGTTAATTTACACAATTACATTAACACTAAGGACATCACACTAGCCTACCCACCCACACACACTAGATATGGTACCAACTCAGCATCAACCATTGACTTTGCACTCATTAAAAATTTTAATTTTAAACACACTATAAACTCACTTCCAGAACTCTCATCAGCCCATAATCCCATTATTTTAGACTTCAACTTCACACTCACACATCACATTAATAAAAGAGCTGTTAAAACCAACTGGACTCAATTTAAACAAGAAATTAACAAAAACATTAATTTCACTAATTTTCTCAACATCAACACCACCCAAAAAATAGAACAAAAAATCACCGAACTCACAAATTGCATAATTAATGCACATCTAAAATCATCTGAACCAATTAACACCAAAAATGAGAGATACACTCCTCCACACATCAAACAACTCATAAAACTAAGAAACAAAACCAAAAAACAATATCAACGAACACTTGACCCCAACATTAAAACACAAGTAAATAGAATACAAAACAATATTAAAAAAGAAATTCATAAATTTACACAAAATAGCTGGACACAAACACTCCAAACACTTAACACACAAGATAAATCCATTTGGAAAATTACGAAAGCATTCAAAAACAAAAGAAGCAACATTCCCCCCCTTCAAAACAACAACATCATAGCTGAATCAGAAATTGACAAATCTAACTTAATAGCCAACACACTTCAACACAATTTCACAGAAAATAAAAGACCATTAAATTATAAAACTGACATAGATAAAAAAGTTCACGAAACATTACAAAACTACTTTAACACGCCAACACCCCCACTCTCACCCTCACACACTGTCTGGCCCAATGAGATCACTTCTTACATCCAAAGAATCTCTATTAACAAAGCACCTGGCAAAGATCTTATAACTAATAAAATGCTTAAAAACTTTCCCTCTAAACTCATCTACCTACTAACCTATCTAATTAATCAAATACTTAAACTTCAATACTTTCCTAACTCCTGGAAAACTTCAGTAATATTTCCAATTCTCAAACCGGGGAAAAATCCACGCTTACCTGATAGCTATCGACCAATAGCATTACTTTCCTCACTAAGCAAACTTACTGAATCTATACTCCTCACTAGAATTAACGAACACATCGACAACACAAACATACGTAATCCAAATCAATATGCATTTACTAAACACCTAGCAACCACACATCCACCCATAAAACTTACTGAACACATTTCATCCGGACTTGAAAAAAGCAAATCAACAGGCGCGGTCTTTCTAGATATTCAAAAAGCCTTCGACCGCGTCTGGATAGAAGGATTAATATACAAACTCATCAACTACAGTTTTCCTCCAACACTTATCAACATCATACATTCTTATCTCACAAACAGGAATTACCAAGTCAAAATTAATAACACCCTCTCAGACTCACATAACACTAATTATGGAGTAGTTCAGGGATCTTTAATTGGACCAATTTTATATAATATCTACCTAAACGACATCCCTGACTACAGCCTAACCATCATAAACATGTATGCAGACGACACAGCAATTCTTGCAAAATATAAAAACTTAAAAACCATCACCTTTGCACTGAACAAGCACCTAAACATCCTAGAAAAATATTACAACGACTGGAAAATAAAGATCAACGTCGAAAAATCGGCTGCGGTCTTGTTTTCCAGAAAAAGAATACTCAACACACCACCACCCACATTTTACAACACTCCAATACCGTGGTCTCAGAAAACTAAATATCTAGGACTAATTTTAGATAAATCACTAACTTGGAAACTTCACATTACACACACGCGAGAAAAATTCCGGAAAGCCAAGTGCAGTATCTATCCCTTAATTTGCCGGGATTCTGAAATGACCTTAGAAAACAAGTTGCTTCTGTACAAAGCCGTTCTCAGACCGATCATAACATATGCATGTCCCATTTGGGCGTATGCGGCAAAGTCTAATATTAAAATTCTAGAAACCACACAAAGCTCAACACTCCGAATGATTACTAAAGCAAGATGGTACACAAGAAACAATGAAATACTTAAAGCCACTAAAATCCCCACATTTAGAAAATTCATACAAAAAATAGCAAAAAAGTTCTTTAATACTCTAAACACAACTAATAATCCCAACATGATTAATTTAGAAAATTATACACCCAGACATAATTCTAAAAGACCGCGCACAGTATTACTTGATTCTTATAACCCCCCATAATTTAAATTCACTCTCTTATTTATTATTATTTTTTTTCCCACTTAATTGCAATATCTAAACATTGTTCCTAGCACACTAGCAGCCGTATACGCCCAACTACAAAGTCACACCCACACCACAAACACGGCAGTCAGTGGCAGCCAATGGGAAAGCTCCCTTCCGAGAAGCAACAACCAATGGGAAAATCAACTACCAGCGCCACCCCTGACCAAAACCTATACCTCCAAAGTGCCTACTTTACCAGACTTCCCAGACAGCCAATCACAAGCCTACTTCTGAAACCATCTATCAGAATGCTCAAACACCATCTTTTTCAATGTTCAAATGCTATATTTCACCGACCCGAGCTTAAGGGCCGCTCCGCGGCCTATGTGCTCGAATAACATTCCAGCGTATTCCAGCGTATTCCAGCTACTAAAATTAGATGGAGAGTGAGCGCCAGCGAGATTGCCGCTTCTGCTCAATGTATCATATGGTAAAAATTTAACAAGAACAATTAGAGATTTAAGAATTTGAATTTAAGAAATAAAAGTTAAAAAGGGGGTAAGTAATTAGAAATTAACAGTTGAGTCTAGCTTCTTCAGGAGGGCTTATTATAAATATTTATTAAATCTGCAACCAATTTCCACAATCTCCACAGGTGTGTGTGGGGGGAGATAAGTGATGCTTTATCGGCTATCAGCGAACTTTTGTCAGCAAAGATTTAGCACTTATTGATAAAATGAATATATGGCGGTTTGAGAGGTTGAGACCATTGCGTAGTTTTGTAAGCGAAATTTTGTTTTATGTTTACTTCTGTAAATATTGTTTGTGTTCTGATCAAGGGATTTTGGTGATTTTCAATAGTTAGAAAGATATTTCGAGAAAGTTTAGTGATGAAATTCTCAATTTTTTCTATTTTCAGGTCATTGTGGATGACCGAGTTCCTGATGTACCATGGAGCGTTTGTCATAATTCGAAGAATTTTGTTCTGTAGGGTTTGAATATGTTTCAGATGGGTCGGGGCAGCAGCCTCCCAGACTGGGGAGGCGTAGGTGATAACTGGGCGCAAAATCTGCTTGTAGAGTAAAACTTTGTTTTTGAGAGAAAGTGATGAGTGTCGTCCAATTAAAGAGATACAGAGATGTATTTTATTCCAGAATTTATCTTTTAGATGTTTAATATGTTTGGAGTAAGTTAATTTTTGATCAAGGTGCATCAATGTGTAGCCTGATTCATAGAAATATTTTTTAGACCTACGGCACACCTGCTCGCCTGTAGAGCATATAATCTCATTAATATTTTAATTTCCTTAACGGTATTTGAAATATTCTTCTAAGAGTATTGTGAATTTTTTTAAAAGAAAAACTAGTTCGAAACTAATGTGAATATATTTTTAAAAATACAATCAAAATAAAAAATATAATTCTATATGGAATTTTTTTGTAGAAAATGAATACAAATCTGATAACACTAATCATAAGAATTATTTAAATTATTTTATGCGACGTAGACAGAAATTTGGAGTCCTTATGGACGATATCCTCATTTGAATGTTACTCGCTCAGTTTAGCGATCTTGGTGCAAGTCGGAATTTTTTTTAATTAAAATCTCTTAAAAATCCCATCTCTTCCTTTCATCATGTGTTTTTTTTCTTCTTAAAATTCATTTGTGCATTACAGCACATCTTTAAAATGTTTGTTTTCAATTTTTAAGATTTCAAGGCTTCTTTGTCAAATTGAATAGAGTCCATCGGACTAACACTCGCTATTATTTGATTGTAGTAGTGCAAGTCGAAAATCCTCAATCCTTTTTAATGAAATATTCATCTTCTCTGTATTAAAGTACAAGGTCCACCGCCAATAGCCCCTGTGTTGCTTCTAAGAGCGAAGCTAATAAATAATCAATCAGCTATACAATATATATTTAAGTTAATTTGAAGCAGGTTGTTTTGGGCTCCTAAAACAAAAAAAAAAAAAAAAAAAAAAAAAAAAAAAAAAAAAAAAAAAAAAAATTAAAAAAATGATGCATCCTAGGATGGTCAAAAAAAAAAAAAAAACCCTGTTAAATATATAAAATCAAATAAATCTTTTACTTTTTCTTTCCCTTCTTTTTTGTTACTACCACTTTTTTAAATATACAACTTTTTACGAATATAAAACTAAGCGCTATGGCGAAATGTAAACTGACTGTTTACATTTTTCTTCAATGTTTTTTTAAAGATTCATACACAAGTAAAATGCCTTCCTAGACTAGCATTCCAATATTCATGCGAATGCTGCTGGGTATATTTCAGATTTTTGAGGAAAAAAAAATTAGGAACGTTACTTTCTGATACGTCCTCGTAAAATGATTGTTTTTTTTCGAGAAAATCAATTAAAGCCCTCTTTTTTCACACAATCGCCTTTCATTTTCTTACTTCCCTGCGACAGCTGATTCAATTCAGCCACAATTGATAACATATTGAATGGACACCTCAGAGCGCTTTACCGGTTCAGCGTCACTTCTGTCGAACATCTGCTCCGAGCAGCTGTTGATCAAAATATAGAGACAGGAAAATTCCTGATGATAGGGATTCTAAATATAGGGATTATAAGAAGCTGTTAGGGAAAAAGATAGTTCCTCAAAGGGAAACTTTGAAAGGAAAGCTGTGAAATTAAATTAAACGATTTGGAAAGAAAATAAATTATTTTACCATCATCATTTTCATGGCAAAGTTTCAGATACATGATGAAATAAAATTCTTTTTATAAGGTTAAAGTAGCTCACAAAATTTGGCTAATGGTGAATATTAGTTTCTAAAACTTCCTGACTATAAACGGATAAATAACAGTAAATGATTTAAATGACGTTCTGTAAAAAAAAAAAAAAGAACATAATTTTAAAATCTAAACAATCTATTTTGCTTTATATTTCAAACACACGTTTTTATGTTTTATATTGCATTTCCTTTTCCTTTATCATTAATTAAAAAGTTAAATTGGTTAGTAATTCTTTCATTACTATAAATCATTATGAACTTTCAGTTAGTAATTAATTATTGAAATATATGTAGGATAATTAGTATTATTATTAACGTATAACATTATTAATTTTTAATATTCTGTGTTTCTTCCCTTGAATGCATTTCTTGTCGAGGTTTGTACTTTTTGTTTGAATGATTTCTATGACACTGTTTGAATGAAGCATTCAAATGACGATTATTATTGGACATGTAACTAATTATGTTAAAGTCTTTGAAAATTTATTTTTTGATACTTTAGGGTTGAGAAATTGTTCGAAAAAGAGATCGTCTGTTCCTGAATAAGAATTAAGGAAAATCCTAAATTTCGATTCTTCGATGCTATTTTTACCGAGATTAATTTCCCTTTATCTTACGACATCAGTACCTCCATTTTGACTTTCTCTTTTATTCATGATAAGAGTTATCCTGTCCCTATCACCTTAGCAACAGTTGCCGGTAAATCGGTAAACGCGCTACTGAGGACAGAAGCTTTGTTGACTAGTTTGTTTTCTGATCCAGTGAAATGATTCAGGTTGAACAAATTATTGAATTTTTATAATTTTTCTTGAATAACATCATGATCTTTCAATTAATTATTTTCATATTATTGTTAATTAACCTCATAAAGCAACCCATACAATTCTTAGAATTGTAAATTTATAAAATTTTTGTATCGCAAGCATTCATTTCTGATGAAGTGTCCATTGATATCTTAAATATTGTTAAAATTAAATATAGAGTTAGAGCCTATGGAATATCATTGTATTCTATCCACTTCAAAATGTTAATAACCGTCTGTATTTTTCAATTAGATATGGAATTTATATTATGTTTTCATTGCGAAATTAAACATCCGAAGGTTTTTTTTTTTCCAGTTAATATTCGTTCTAGTTTTAAATTTCTATAATTTTTTTGACAGTTCAAGCATTGTGGCAGATAATTGTTGAATAATATGTTAAAGGAGTCTGCAAAATTTGTATTTATTATATAATTCTCTCTCCAAGTGACATTTAGATAAGCTCTGGAAATTTTCATCCGATGACCGAATTAAAAATTTTCGCATCATTATTTACGATATAAGAAATAATAATTCTTGAAAAATCCATAGCTTCATAATTTATGACCTTATAGACTTCATAGACTAAAAATTAGACAGTCTTATATAAAATCACATGATTCAGGTGCCATTATAACAGGGAAGTACTAAAAAATATTATGTATAGCCAAAATTTTATGCTTATATAGTAAAGATTTTATGTTTTGTATGTATAGCAAAAATTTTATAAAAATGTTTAGCAAAAATTTTATGTCTGTATCCTATATTACATGGAAATTTAGGAAAAGCATGTAATAAAAAAGCGCTTAATTTGATAAAAAAGTTATAACTTGAATTACTAGCTGATGGTAACTGAAGTATATAAAATTATTTATAGCTTTGTACAATAATATATTTACACCCTTCTTACCTGTACAGTGTCATTTGTAGCAATTTGTTTTGTATCTTAAATCATTATTTTTAATTTTTTTTTCATTTGAGAATGATTTAATTGAAGTTTCAAATTTTCGGTACTTTTCCATTTCGCCACCGCAAATCTCGCCAATCAGACTTAATTAATGACAACATGTAGTATACACATATTTTATTTGGCATTGGTTTTATCATTTTTGGCGACTTTATTGCCTTCACCGGCGAAATGGAAAAGTACCAAATTTTCATATTTATTTAATGCAATTTATTTCGAGAACAAAAATTTTTTGTGTATTATTTAGAAAAGACTTATGGCTTGCATCAGATCAACAGTTATTTGAAAATTATTTTTCATATTATTTTCTTAATAGATTTTCTTTAGGTAATAATTCAAAGTGTGTTTTTTCAGTTAATATTTTCTGTAGTTTTTTTTTTTTTTATTATTGAAACAACTATATTGTGTACTGTATTGGATTTGACAACTTCTTTTGTTACCAAGTTTTTTACATTCAAGTTTACACATCTAGCATCATAATGAAAAATCTGCTTGCATAAGCTAACGTATTACCTAAATCAGGCAAAGAATTTTGTGGTCTTGTGTAATGACATTGAGATAGTTGTTTGACTTTCTAAAAAAAAATAAGATATATATTTTAGGTTCTTTACCAATACAACTGTACCTTTTGACACTTTTCTTGTCTCAATGAATCTTCTCAAAGTGATATATTTTCAGTTTGGCTCTACTTCTTTCCTGTGATAAATTGTACTTGTTAATCATATATCCATTTAACTCCAATTTTAACTCTTCTGTTAAAATGAAATTGTACATTCCTGCAATAGATTGCAAACTTTAGGATTTGACTTTGTAACTTGAAGCTGAAACAGCTATCTAATATTTGTTCTTTTCTGGTTGGGAAAGGTTTTTGTACATGAATGGAATTTGTTGGGCCACATATTTCTTTTGTTACTATTATATGATTCATTTACCTATGGCGTGAAGAACTTATATCTGTAGAGTTTTGTGAACAATAGTTGCTGGATAGAAACATTTCATATTAAATCATTCTTTGTTTTTTGTTGACCTGGACTCTCAATGTTATACACAATCTGTTGAATCCTGGATAGGTAGTGTAAAATGGTAGAATAAATACTATAGAGACCCATCGACATTTGGATTCTTATTTAATTGAATTTGTGTGATGTGGCATGAATTTAGAAGAAATATTTTCTGCCCTATGTTAGATGTCATTTTAAAAATTTTGCGTGTTGTTTCATGTTAAATTTTTCTTTACTTAAATGTCAACTTAAATTGGAGTGCAATGTATGGTAAAATCTTGAAAGTCTTTATCTTTCTATCTTTAAAATTGCAGTGCATCCTTAAAATTGGTATTTTGAAATTGGAGTGCATCCTATGGTTTGAAGGTAACATTAAAATATGAAAATATAAATCTTAAATTCTATACTTAAAATTATGTTTCAGAAATTTGGATGCACTATCATCCTGTATATATGTATTATGGTGAGAAAAACACAGTAATCATTAATTAAAGTTCATAATTATTAATGAAGCTTTAAATATTTTTCATAGTATGTGAAATTTTTTTTTATTGTGGCATTATTTTTTAAATGGATTCCCTCTAAGTTGGTGATTTCAATTACTTCTTTTTGTTCTTTGTTGGCAGCAATGTTTATCATCTCACCTTTGGAGAAGTGTATTTCTACTTCATGATGGGCGAAGTTAGTTTATCTGAATGTCAGTGTCATTTCAAATCTTTAATCTTTAGGTTCGAAGATATCTTGTCTAGTTGCTTATTGCACTACTCTTAGCAACTAGGAAAAAAAAAAGGTATTTGCCCCACAATTTAGTTATTAAGGCATTTAAACTTATCATTGTTGTTGAAGAGTGCCACCACATCAAACCTCTCCAGTATCAACGTGATGATACAAAGAGGAACACTCTGAACAATAATTTGCAGTTATTATTATTATTTTTTATCCATTACTGCAATTGATATACATTGCTTCCCTGTTGTATTGAGTTCTACTTTGAAGAGTTTAAATTTGACATCATCGACTGTCTGTAGTTTAGATGATGAGTCTATTTTGCGTGTGTATTGTAGCAGGTATGCACTAGTCATGATGTTTTATGCAATTGTTTTAGTAAAACACACAGAGGTAAGTTTTGGCAAAACTGGAGGGAAAATTTTAAGGTTAAACTGAATATTAAATTTTATCACAAAATACACATTCTGAGTTCAAATCAGGGAGTGTTGTTTATTTTAAAAAAAAAGACATCCTAAAGTTTTGATAGTATTTAGTGTATGTACTTAGTAACTTGTTCTGGTTTCTTTAATTAAAGTGATTACTAAATGTCTTTTAATATGCAAATAGCTGTTCCAAAATTATAGAAATATTATCATTCTGTACAAAAAGAATTAAAAATAATGTTAATAAACTTGTATTATATGGAGTACCTATTAGTTAGATTAAATCTTATCTAATATCTGAAAGATTCTAATAAGTAATCCTGCAAATCAATAAGATTCCAGTAAATATATTCTGTTACCACATCATTGGAAAGTTAGCAAAATACAAAAAAAAAAAAAAAAAAAAAAAAAAAAAAAATCAGGCCACCAAAAATTTTATTAAATCACCAATTTAACAAAATACTCAAATAAGAATGGGGTAACTCACTGTAGTATTTGTGGAGTGATCATTTTCCCTTTTTCTTAGAAATCCATTAGTATGAATCTAATCATTCAAAAAATTATCACCATAACTTATATTTAAATGGTATGTAAAATAAATGAAATGTTATATTTTAAGTTTTTATTGCATGGATTAATAAAAGCCTATTTTCAATATATCATATATATATATATATATATATATATATATATTTATGATAAAATATTTTTGAGACGATTTTTATATTTAATTGTTTGCTACAATTTTAAAATATTAAACATTTTCAGGTCTTGTTTCTGTACGTGGAGGACAATTAATATAGACATTCATTCTTCTGATATTCTCTGACCATTACAGAATTGGAAACCAAAAATTTCAATAAGGTAAATGTTTAGAGAATTATAGTATTTGTTGTTTAATTTTACTGAGAATTTCAATTACTTGGGATAAGTATTGAAATATATATATATATATAAAAGTGTGAGAATAGAAGACTGATTTTCATTTGTTAAGTGTGCTATAATTTTTTGCAGAATGGAACTTTTTATATATATTGCATTTGATATTATAAAGAAATTGTTTTAAACTAGTTTACAATTGATATTCCTTTAGAGAACTGCATCTTCGCAGGTATTCACTCAAAATTTGGTATTTTAAACAAGTTTAAAATTCCATTTTAAATTTGTGTGGTATAAAAAGGCTCACTAATCTTCAAACTGAAAAGGATAGATAAATTTCAAATAATTGTTACAAAAATTCGGTCATGTGGGTGTAAATGAATGAAATCAGTCCATCTTGAAAGATAAACACAAAAAGGATGCTTTATTCGCAAATATTCAGGGCAAGACACACAGGTAATGAAACTTGGACAGAATAATAGCATAAATAGCAAAAAGCATTTATATAAATTAGTGACACAGATACAAGAACAAAAACAGTGCATGTAAAGATATTCATAGTTATATCAGTAATGTTTAGTCCACTAGCCTACTAATTCACACTAAGGACAAATTTCTGCTGCAATACTCTGCACTTCTGAGGCAAACTCTGACTCTTCCTTGTCAGATTCACTTGGCTACGCTACTGACAAGTCCTCGGCAGATCTACTCAGCCAATGCTGACCAATTCCAATCGATTTCACTCTTGCTTCACATATTACCTTATTTATAACCTCTCCTTATTTATCAGTCATTGGTGTCACGAAAATTCAAGGCTTTGTCACAAAGAAAATTCAGGAAAAATCTGTAACTTACCTCCCATTTGAGATTTCTGTAAGATTCTAGCACTTACTTGAATCTTCATTTTGTTGCTTATATTGCCAAAACGGTTGCCTTAAGCTTTCTTTGACTCTAACACTCTGTGAATGTCTTTCCTCCTTTATATGAGTAACATTGTTGGGAAGCATCATCTCAGGTTTGTAACATCACTCCCAATCTTCAAAGACTGAAGTCCTGGCAGTCTCATCACAAACAACTACATAACAATTGTCCAGTATGGAGCTAGCCGATCAATGTCATTGACCTTTGGCATGATGTAGGATAACCTCTGAGCTCTGAAAACATCCTTTCTCCCAGTTGCTCTATATCCTCGTACTTAGGCCACTTCATTGCTTCCAATATATTCGTTTTCTGGCAAGCGCGAGTACACTTTCCAAGTGCACCTGTAATCCATATTTTGGCGAGGAAGGTGTGTCACCCAATCATTCAAAGAATATATCTCAAGGAAATTGCAGCGTTCCCCCAAAGAGCATCACTGTTAGAGTCTATCCACTCACCTCATACACTTGGACATCAACAGCAGGCTGGTAATCTGAGCATGTACTGAACATTTCAGAGGTCTTGCAAAGAAAAATGTAAATGTCTTTCCTCTTTTCTGGTTCCTATCTACATGAGCAAGCTGGAAACCCTATGGCATTGGCCATTAGAGAATGTCTTTGTATGTGTTTTTAAATTTATCTGTCCCTTTCAGTGTGAGAGTTTGTGTGTTATTGTTTAATAAACAAGTTTAAAATAGAATTTTGAATTTCGTCATATTTTGGAAACCATCTATCTACATATGTGTGGGTATTTACTCTCTCTTTCTGCCTTCTCTCCTCTTTGTGCAGGATTTCAGCCAATATTTCTTACTTACAGGTCATGGTCTACATTCTTAAGTTGCCATATAGGTAGTTTATACTATGACAATTGCATATTCTGTTGCCTCGAAATTAAAATTTAAAATTCCTCTAGGAATTTTGCCACCTGAAATTAAAGACAGAATTAGGCAGCAAAAATTTATGTAGAAAATTTGGCAAAGATACAGAAAAACCAATGACCATTCTGAACTCTGCACACTCCAGATAGCACACTTATAGCGAGAGCTATCTGGAAACACTTCCAAATACTTTGTAGTGAGGATATTGTAGCCCTCAACCCCGAAAATAACTCGCTTAGGCATAAAATGCCAAGTTCCTTAGAAAACCTCCTCATTGCATTCCACTGATCCAAGGTGCTGCTGGCAATGTAACAATAAACCCGATTGAAAAAGCCAAGATTATCGCAGATAGTTTACTATCCCAAATCATCCCTAACTATGGCGTTGAAAACCTAGAGTTTAATTTTTTCACAACCACAGAGGTTGAAGATTTCCTAGCCAATCACTATGTTCAGTACATTGAAATTTATACTTTTTTTTTGAACATTCCTAATGTACTGTATATTGAGAAATAAATATTTCCTTATTGCTTGGAAAGCAGCTATAGTAGTTCCTATTCTAAAAGTTGAATCAGACTCAAAATTGCCTCTTAATTTATCATCCCATCTTAACCACTTAACAGTTTCTTTTTTTTTGTCATGTTGTGTCATAAAATAAGCATATTTTTGAAACACAATTTCTTATTCCTTTCGATTATATAAACTCAAAACAGCAGCAAAAACAATTTTAGACACTGATTTTAAGAAATTATGCTAATTTTTATTTATTGCGAAAAAATTACATTTTTACTTAAAGTTGGCTTTTTTCGGAACAGTAGCCTAACTGGAAAGACTGGCGAAACTGAACTACCGGACACAGTTTATGCAACTTAGGGCCCTCATGTGTTTTAGTGTCAAATTTGGTGCATCCGAGAATAGTAAATATCGATGAATAAGATGAAAGCGTCAAAGAGACATGATTTTTGAAAAAAAAGGGTGTTGATGTTGAATGTCTTTTACTCCAAAAGTGCTCAAAATCAGGCATTTTCACATTTCCTTGTAAAATATTCAAAGTGATAAAAATTTGAACTTCGTTTTTCTTCTTTGGTTCCCGCTTTCTGGTTCTGATGTTTCTTTGTAGATTACTGTTTCGAATAAATCGATCTGCATATTGATTAGTTTCAGCGACTATCATTTCAAGGAGATTATCATCAAAGAAAATATCAAGAAATTGTAGGGTTCCATCACTTATATCACTATTCAAATGAACAGCTGGATTTGTTGTGAAAGGAAAACGTGCTGGTGCAAAAGGAGGATTACTAGTATCAATTTCACAAAAGTTCCGAACTTGAGTAAGGTCATCTAACATTTCCGTTTCCTCATCACTGGAGAAGTCGGATAATAAACTTTTCGTAACCACCAGAATCATTTAGTGAAATTTCAGATTCATTGTCTGATTCAATATCAGAGTTACCTTCTATTATAAGCCGCTCATTGAGATTACATTCTATTCATTGAGATTCAGAGTTACATTCTATTATCATCACTCATTCTGCTTTTATTTTACCTCCGAATTAAAAAAGATTTATTATTTACAACATGTGATTCACTGAGCAAGTGAAAATCAAATTTGCTTTTCTTCCCGCTTAAAAAAAGCAGTAAAATCTGACCTAGAAACCAGTTCAAACTTGTTTTATGGTCCTATTTTTACTGAACAACTAGAGTCACCTGTTAGAAACATTGCAAATTAAAAAGAAGAAAAAACTCGAGGAAATCAGTGGATTAGCATCGAAAAATGTGTTGCCCAAGCGGTGTTCGGGCAAATCAGGGAAGGCCCATTTTTAAATACCCGAGCAGCGTTCGGGCAAAACTGGGAAGTGGTTAATGCTCAGTAGTCAGAGCAAAGTATACGAAATTGTTATTTTCCATCGCTTGAATCAACATTTTTTCTATTAATAATAATATCCCCCATCAGTGTGTTTTTGAAGTGCTTTACAGTGCATCAGTTACTGAAGGAAGGTTGAAGGTGTGAAAATTGCAGGGTAACTTGCTTACAATTGGGAAATAAATCCACATCAGAATTATTGACTTTAAGAACTAGATTTTGTATGTTTGCATAGTTAAAAGAGAAGATAAAAAAATAATAAAGAAAAAGATGACAAATGATGAGGAATAATTTTTAGTCCCTATGTTCATAGTGGTCTACCAGCTTATGAAAGAAGCAATGTGTGTGTGTTGGGGGGGGGGGATACTGCAGCGCTCACCTGAAGTGAGATGAAATTTCCATGGCAGAACTTGCTCTGAGTGGGTTCAGGGGTGTAAGGGAAGGCCTGGAGAGAAACGGTGTGTTATTTTTTGGTTGAATGTTCTTGAGAAAGCTTATAGACAGGAGTTTATTGAAAATCTCTAACGAAAAGAATTTAAAATTATTCCTTCGATCCTTTTGATCATAAAATTTATAAAAAATTTATGTGAGTTATTATAAAATGTTTTTGTAGGATCCAATAAGACACCTGAGTAAAATTAGCTATTGAAATAGATTTGTGAGAGTGAAGTCAAATAATTAGAAATTTTAGGAGAAGAAAAATTATAAAAAGATATCAAGTACAAGCCTCAATATCAAGAATTTTTTTTTTTTGTAGAAGTTTAAAAGTGGAACTATAAAAAAAATTTAAATGTTCTGCGCTGATCAGCTTGGAGCATTCTCAGTCAGTCACATTCTTATGTGCTGGCCTCAGTAAATCTTGCTTTAACTTTAGCAATAAG
>BMAW01121122.1:55565-91292 GCA_019974015.1 Nephila pilipes | reverse complement strand
CGAATGTTGACGAAAAGTGTGATTTTACTCCGGAATTATTGCATACTTAAACAAACCTTTTGATACTTGACGGGGGTTGTCCATTGAACAGATGGGCTGCCATCTGTTAAATGGAACCGTACAAGTTTGACATTGATTTATAAGTTTGCTTTGAGTTGGTAGTCATTTGCTGCGAAATAAAAATTTCATCGATGCCGTGTCAAGTTGTTGGTGTCATTTTATGTCGAGTTGTCACCATCGGTGAGACCTGGGTTCATCATTTTGCCTCGGAAATCAAGCACATATCAAAACATTGGGTTAGTCCAAATGAATATTTTCGAATAAAGTCAAAGAGTATCTCATCGTCCAGATAAATTATGCCGAAGAATTTTTGAGGTTAGAAAAGTGTTATGATTATGAAGACGAATAACTGAGATTTTGACAGCTGTCTTTTGAGTCATGATGCTTTCTAAAAACAAATCATTTTCGATGCTACGAGCGCCATATTTTGGATTCTATAAAGACTTACAGAACAACCCTTGTAACAGCCGTTTTCATAAAGTAACATTAACTTTAAATAGAAACTCATCCAAGATTATATATATAACTAATAGTTATTCGAATTCCAATATCTGTGAACGAAATCTTCTGTGGACTTTCATAATTCACATCTATAATCATAATTAAAATTATTGAATATTTTTACATATGTGTATAAAGAAAATTATTATTTTGTTTTGGAGTTTATTGATCTCAAATGAATAAAAATAAATTCATGAGTTAATATTCATGGCTTAAATAAAACTTTCGTTACCCGCTCGAGAAAATATTCAGTATCAAAAAAGAGAAACGCGTAATTTTCATCTTATTTTATATAGAAAATTTACTTTCCCAGTGAGTTATTTTATGGAACGAAAAGAAAATAAGAGAATTTGCATCTGCACTTTATTATAATACATCACAAGACTTTGAAGATTAATCCGATCCATCTGTTGAATAAAAAATTCGATCTCTTGAACAGTTTTTTCATATTTTAAAATTGAAATGAAAAGTTTGCTTCTTTTCCTCGTTAAGAAAAGTTTGATCCAAAGTTGAAAAAAAAGATTTGTATCAGTCTTGTAAAGGCAATGAGGCCTCTTGAGATGAAATATACTATTTGTTAATGTTTATTCTTTACAAAGATGTTTTAAAGGAAATCTGAACAACTTTTTATTTTTTGTTTTATTTTTAAGCATTTTTAAGTATACCAAGACATGCGGGTAATCTTGAAATACTATACCTAAGTCTCCTTGTTTTTGTAATATATATCTTTTCAAACTACATTAGTGTACAAAATTCAGAGAATTTTCAGATTTGGTCGATTATCTCTTGAACTACTGAACAGATTTTAATGAAATTTGGTTTGTACATAGAGTTGATATAATACTAAAAGATTACAATTCAACAGTGATAATACACACGCATGATCGTACTTAACACTAATCGGAGTCTCAAGGTATGAAACAGATTTACAAAATAGAACAAAAAAAATATAGATTAATAGGGTGTATGGTCGCCTCTTACAGATATATAGTCTTCGCAACGTGATTTTATGCTGGAAATTTATGTTCCTGTGACAATTGGACCCACTCGTTCAGCAACACTGTTTTTAGGTCTTGGATAGTTCTCGGTAGGGGCTTATGAATTACAATTACTCTCTCCAGAGCGTCCCAGGCATGCTCTATAGGATTGAACCTGGAGACCTGCCGAATATTTTTACTTTCCAGAAATTAGTCGATCAACTGAGCTCCCTGTGACCTTGCATTGTCACCCATTAAAAGGAAATCAGAACCAATTGGACCCCTGAAAAGGCGGATATAGGGATCCAAGACCTTTTCCCTGTACCTCTCAAGAATCGCAGTGCCTCTTACAAAGACACAGAAGTGTGTGCAGTCAGCCAAAATAATGCTTGCTCAGACCATCAAGCCTCCGTTGCAGTATTGGTAGATTTCTTGGACATTGGAGAGCAGGTCGCGGATTCCTGGTTTTCTCCATATGAAATTACAGCGGAAAAAACTGGTTAGGCTGAACCAGGACTCATCAGTGAAGAGAACAATCACCCATTTATTCATACTTCAATCTGTATGATATCTGCATCATTTTACTCGGACTCTCCTTTCGCAAAACTGAGTGGGACGCAAACAGCAGGTGTGCTTGCAAATAGCTCACTGTCATAAATTCCTCTGGAAACAGTCACCCTTGAAACTCGGGTTATTATGGCTGCATACAGCTCATTAAAGACTTGAGAAGATGTAGCATCTCTGTCACGCCTCGCTGTAATAGACAAATGGCGATCTTCTCTGGTTGTCAAGGCTATTGAATGATCTTCCCCAGTTTTTCTCTCGAGAGATCTGGAAACCTTTAACTGTTTCCATACGTTGGACACGAAAATGGGCATTAACCCATTCGCTCCAAGCGTATCACATACAATACGCTCGCGTTTGCTCTCCTGTGCCCAGCGTATGACATTTGATATGCTCCTTGAGTGTCTTCTATGGCCCAACTTATCAATAGATGAGGACGTTTTATTTGATTTTTTAATGTTACTAAATGGCGTTACAATACCACGAAATCTATACAGATAGGTTATTTGGAGTATTGACCTTGGTGATATGGGCTTGGATTTCACTTCTGGCTACCAGGAGGGGGGTAATTGTTAAAAGCACGTGTTGCGGCGTGACTCTTTAAATGTAATGACATGATTTAAAGGGTGCACTTGCTTTCGATTTGCCTTTTTCTTTCTTGCTTGCTTCTTAGAAGTTCGAAGGAGAATATATGGCCCTTTATGGGAGTTAGGGTTTTTGGTAGCAGTTTCTCTCAGTTGTCCGTTTCATTCGGTCGGTTTTTATTTGTAGCGACAGTCATGAGGAGAAGAATCTGATATTGAGATTTGTGAATTAATGAATGAATCTAATAGTGATGTTAGCGAAAATAATCTAAATCTGTACATAACCTGAACTTCAAAATCTTGCGTGAAGCGTCAAAATATGTGTGTAAGACATGTGACGTTGGACTGTGTATTGAATTTTTTTATAAGTATGCCATACAGAAAAATAAGATTTATTTTTTATACCTATATGTTCCATGTAATATTACATAATTACACTATGAAATTTATGTAACAAATGTAAATATATTTTGTATTGTCTTAAAAGATATGATTTTTATGTAATTATTTTATGTAAAAACATAGAATTTTCTTTTAAATCTTTTTTTCTTTCGTATAGATTAAGTTTAAGGAGGTCACTTCACGCAAATCGGTCAAAAAAATCGATTTTTCATTTTTTTTTTTTGAAAAAAAAAAAACTACAAATCTTTCTGCGTCTATTGCAATTTCAATTTTTGTTCTAGCTTTATTAGAAGTATTTTAAATATTTTTCTAAAAAGTTGTTTACAACTGTCAAGACCCAAAACAGCTGATTGCCACGCCCCCTTTGAAACAAAAACATTCATATATACGCTGCTTTCTGGCCTTATTCAATGATTTTAAAATCATGAAAACAATTTATTTCGATCAGCAACTTGTTGAGGAAAGAATTGAAGTGAATAGTAATAGCAGTTTGTTTACATATCGTATGCAACGTGCTATTTTAGCTTCTTCAAATATAGACAACTGTTTCTTTCAAATACTGACAACTGAAGTGCTATATTTTCATTTATAATCTTCATTATGCCTCGGTTTAATGTCCGAGCATTTAAGAAACGGAAATTTGGACGAGGTAATTGTTCTTCAAATAAAATTTCTCTTGAAGGAAACGAAACATCCGATGAGAAGAAATCAGCATCGAAGTCAAAGTTAGGTAAGTATGCTGGTGAGTATGAAGCTTTTTTGAATTCTTCTGATACATTTAATGAAATAATTGACATTTCTCTGTTTTCAAATTCTTTAAATTTATGTGTGTTATGTTTAAAATGTAAAAACCAAGGCATCCATGTTAATTTTGGTCGTCAAATCCAAGGTTTGGCTACAGAATTAGTAATCTTAACACAAGAGTCATCCAGACTAAAACTAATGAAAGAGGCACCAATGTGTATGAAGTTAGCACAAGACTTTCATATGCCATGAGATCAATTAGCAAAGGATATGCTGCTACGAAAGTGTTTTGCGGAGTGAAGAATTTACCTCCCCCAACTAAGCGTTTTTACGAGTTAACCCATGCGTTAAATGATGCAACAGAGGAAGTCGCAAAAGCTTCTATGGCAATAACATAGCTGCTGAAGAAATATCAAGAAATGAAGGAAATCCAAATGTACCCGCGGCTATTGGTGGCACCTGGCAAAGGAGAGGGCATGTTTCGCTAAATGGTGTCGTGACAGCAGTTAGTGTTGAAACTGGAAAAGGTATTGATGGCGAAGTATTTTCTAGATGTTCGTGTAATTTGAGGAATGTAAATGCACACAGGGAGAAGCGTTCCGCAAATTACTTTGGAAACAGTGGAGGAATGGAAGTTGAAGGCGCACTTCGGATCTTCAATCGCTCAGAGTCATTGCACAAGCTGCGATATACTCAGTACTTGGGAGATGGTGACTGTAAAGCATACAAAGCAGTTGTAGATTCCAAGTCTTACAAAAATGTTAATATTGAAAAGATGGAATGCGTTGGTGACATTGAGAAGAGGATGGGGACACGACTGCGAGCGCTGAAACTTAAATTGAAAGGCACAAAGCTTGAAGACAGGAAGTCTGTAGGTGGCAGTAATATATTGACAGACGTAGAAATAGACAAATTGCAAAAATACTATGGTTTAGCTATTAGAAACAACTCAGGAAACTTGTCGTCTATGAAGAAAGCTGTATGGGCAATTTTTTTCATAAACTTTCAACAGATTCTGATCCACATCACGGTCTTTGTCCCACAGGTGATGACTCATGGTGTGGATATAATAGAGCCATAATTAAAGGAGAAAAATATAAACATTAATATAATTTACCTGTTGCTGTTATGAATTGCATCAAAAAAATATTTAGAGATCTGTCAAGTCCTGAATTACTCTCAAGATGCCTACATGGAAAAACTCAAAATTGTAATGAAAGTTTGAATAGCATCATCTGGTCAATAATCCCTAAAAGTGTATATGTACAGTTAGGAACTTTAAAATCTGGAGTTTATGAAGCAATATCTCTATTGAATCAAGGATTTATCACAAAATTTAAAGTTTTACAATTGTTAAATGTTCAACCTGGATTTTATACATGTCAAGCATTACAAGAAGTAGATCGTGTTCGCATAAAGAAAGCACAAAAGGCAGTTTTACAAAAAACCAAAGAAGCTAAAATTAAAAAAAAGACTATTAAAATGTAGACAAAAAGATAATCTAGCAGATGACCCAAGTAATCCAAGCTATGGTGCTGGTATGCATTAGTAAATGGTAAGTTTTTACTTTAAATTGCCTTATCTCGAAACTGTAAATTTCAACACAAAAGGAACAATTTTAAAAAAATGTACTCATCTTATAGCTTTGAAATTTGGTGCATGTTTTACTAGTATATAAAGGAATATTTGAATGAGAGCTTTTGTCAAAAAAAGTTTTCAAAACAATTTTAGAGGTTGAAATGTACACAAATTTTCTTTGTTTTTTTAACTTTTCACGTGTTAATCCACATAATAATTTTTTAAAGAAAAACTAATTAAAATTTCAAAAAAGCTCTCATTAAAATAATAATAACTATTCAATAAGTGAACACAAAAAATTGGTAACTCTACAACCAGTCAATTTTTTAAAAATGTTCCTTAAAATTGGTCATTTTTAACATTACGGAGATAGGGAAAAGGCTGCGTGAAGTGACCCCCTTAATGCATTTTAATTAATATATGTAAATACCAAAACATTTTAATGAATAGCTGATTTTAGAGGAATTTTTTTCACGAATTAGGCTTAATATCTAAAATCGTCTGGGCACAGCGTGGCACTCCGCGGCAAGAAGCCGCGGACCCAGAGAAGCACTTCTTTTTCCCCTC
This sequence comes from Nephila pilipes, assembly GCA_019974015.1. NCBI lineage: Eukaryota > Metazoa > Arthropoda > Arachnida > Araneae > Nephilidae > Nephila > Nephila pilipes. Next base: position 85,315 of record BMAW01121122.1, on the reverse strand, counting down.
TGGTAGCTAAAGGGTTAAATCGAATTCTCTGGAAATCTGGATTTGAGACTGGCTGCATCTAGCTTACCAACAATTCGACACCTAATTCCATCCTCTAAACGATGGTCATTACTCATTTTTACTGTTTGAATTTTAGTTTAAGCAATTGCTGCTAAAGAACACCAAGAAATTCGGTGAAATGCGCTAGCGAACGAAATGCGGATTTTGGCACGCGTGCTTATAAATCCTGTTTTTCGACTAGTTCCGCCCCAATACACGTATACGCTTACGTGTTTGACGTATAAGATTTGCATCTTTGTTTCGAAATAGTATTTTTACATTTCGTTCAATTCTTTAAAGAAATTCTACAAAATAAGCAAATGCTCTTAATTTTGAACACCAGTGTAGTTATAAGTAGACCTTAGATTTTTTTCTGTGCCTAATAATGTAATTTTAATCATTATGTAATACTATAAAAATATTTTTTAATGGAATAAATTTTTTATTGTCTCTTATTTGATCATGAACATTATTTTTGAGATATATTTGCATTTCAAGCCATTTTAAAGCAAACTATTATACTATATGGTGTGTGCGTGTTCTAATTTTTTTTATGCTGCTGTAAAGAAAATGTAAGCATATAGAGGACCTAAAATATTTTTTCTCTCAGTAATGCATAAGTCGTAAGAAATAATTATATATATGAAAAAGAGAGCAAATAAACTTTTTCAAAATTAAAAATTTCTATAATTGTTTCAAAGGAAATATATAATAATAATATTAATAAAGCTCGTTCGCTATATTTTGCATATTATTTCTTATATCAGGAGTAAAATACTTTGTATATTTATAGAATATTATTTTTAAAAAAGGTATCTAAATGCAAATATTTCTGAAAATCATATCCTTATCAAGGGAAAGAAAAATCTTTTATTTTGTTTTCATAAAAACTTTAATTTTTTCTTCTTTTTTTTTATAAAACAAAAGTTTACACATGTTTCATAGATTGATTAAAATATTTGTATAAATATTTAAATCCTATTTAGGAATTGGTCGCTTATTCACAATACCTTACTTTTTTTTTATATCGGGAGTACTTTTACTGAGAATATGCCGTATACTTTTAGAGCGAGTAATTAATTTAAGAAAGTAAATAATTAACATTGATTAAATCCAACGATTTAATTAATAATTTTGTAAGTATCACATTGAAATGGACCAATAATAGCATTTGATTAATAATCGTTAAATGAAAAATGAAAAAAAAGGGGAAATTTATAACAATGAAATTATCATTATTACCAGATATTGTTGAACAACAGTTAAGCAACGTAACAACAATTACTGATTTTATTTCGCAAGACGTAAATGCTGATGGTTGCAATGGGAAACTTCATCGATTGTTGAAACCTTTATTCTTTTAAATTTCTGGATACAATTTATCTGTAAAATTCTGAAAGTAATATTTTAAATAGTAAAATTTTTAATTTCATTCTGAAATAAGGGGGATTTATATTTAATTTAGAAATTCTGCATTTTATATGCCCCGATATGGATAACATACTTACCGTAAGTTATTGTTCTGTATTTTTATAGTTGCTTTTATTTTGCATATAAATCATATAAATGAATAAGTCCTTTTCCATCGACTTTTGTGCTGAATATTGCTTGTATAACTCTTAATTCAACGAACGTTTCAAATATTTTATTTTTATCAGCAATAAATTTTTCAGGATAAATGAGAGACACAAAATAGAACGCATGCTCCAACTTTTTCGAAATTCCAAATAAAAGGAAATAAGAAATTAAATTGCTCGAGTTTTATTTTATTTTTAGACTACTAGAAATATAATTTGACTTTGAGAAATAGCTAATTTTTCATAGAATAAGCTAATAAAGAACGACACAATTGATATTAATCGTGATACACGGAAAATATTTTACTAAGGATTACCAAGCCTCACACATTTATTTCCCCAAAAGTAAATCAGATTTGTAATAATCCACTTATTCTTGTGAAACTTTTATGCAATAACTTAGAATGAAACGTGACTTCAGTTTTCATTTCAGATATCGCTTCGGAAATAAATGCAAATCCACAAACGAAAATTTTGAAGCAGTGGTGATGCATTTCTGAAAAAAAATAAATAATATAACAAAAATAAAGAAAGAAAATAACGTACAAATATATTCCCTATTGTGCATATAGCATTCCACATAAAATACTTTAAAATACTCAAATCTAAATCTTATATTTGAGAATAACTGAATTATTAAAGCAAAGCAGAAATTTTGCTTAAAGAAATCGATTATTGATTTTGAGACTCGATTCCAAAATAAACCCTTGCTTTATGTATTAGAAGCCTTTTAAATTTAATTATTCTTCATATTTATCATTTCGGAGATTTTAGGGTTTGGATTCTTATTCAAATGTTGTCGAGGCCATTTAAATTTAGCTATTATTAAAAATAATTAAATCAAAAGTACTATGCAAAGTTTTGTAAAGAACAGATTTAGTCACCTGTGCAGTTTTTTTATAATTATTTTTCAAATGCTCAATTAAATATAAGAATTAAAGTTAACGATGGAATATCGAGAAACGGAAAATAGTAAATTTTTCCATATTAAAATTTAAGGAAACGATAAATTATTAATTTGAATATATTTAAGCTAAATGTAATTAAAACTAAAGCAAATGATAAATTATTAAATTGAATATTATACCAGCTACATGTAATTAAAATTAAAGAAACGACAAATAATTAAATTGAATATTATATCAGCTACATGTAATTCAATTAAACCAAACGACAACTTATTAAATTGAATATTGTACCAGCTACATGTAATTAAAATTAAAGCAAACAATAAATTATCAAACTGAATATTTTTCAGCTAAATGTAATTAAATTTGAAGCAAACGATAAAAAATTGAAAATTGATTTACCTGAAATAATAGCCTCTTTGGTGGCTAGTAAAAAATATAGAGGTATCCAAACAACAACTATGGTAGACTTGATAGCGTACACATTGAGAATCGAACTTTCGAAAATCGAATGCATACTATATTACAGAGTTCCATCCCTACTAAAGGAAAATACCTCCTTATCAGAAATATTAAATTTAAGTATTTAAAAAAGTATTTCATAATTACTAAAGATATATAGAAAGTAGAAAAAGTATGGAAATAGCTATGGGAGACGCTTTTAGTATCCAGCTGCCTACTAGCGAACGAAATGATCGGCGCAGGAGAGGGCAGAGGAAGAAGAAGCATTCTGATTGGATAAACGATTCAGAGAGGATGAATGGTGTGAAAAGCACTGTCGAAGAGTAATTAGATCACTTAAAAACTTTGCATTCATCCCAAAAAATTTAAGTTTCTTCAATCTTCTTCAAGTAGAGCTTTGGCAAATGCAGCTATTGAGACGTTTAGGTTCATGAGTCTTAAAGTTAAATAATTTTTATTAAGAGAGAAAATTTAGCGCGTCCATCTAATTTTATAAAAACAGGATGCGAGAAATAAGTTTTGAAAAAATTTAATTGAGGGAAGAATTAAAAGATAAATTTGAAAGTAATAGACTCAACAACCGAGCAGTGGACGTCAGTATTAGTTGTCCTGCCGATTTCTGACCGTAAGCTCACGTGCTTAACTTTTCGCGGTGAGTAGAAACTGATCATAGCGTGCTACCTCGTCTTACGATTTTTGAGTGAATCCAGTCAATAGAGTGGTTGAGTAGCCGACCTCTTTGTAGATGGAACATTTTGAACGTATTTTTGAGGAGAGATCTTGACCTTATCAAAATCGAGTTTCGTAGGCCATCGTAATTTGGTTGAGTGCTCTGGAATAAATTTAGATTGACTTTTGATATAAGGTAAAAATGGTTCGACTTTAAAATCTTGTTAAATGACTTCACCTCCATCTGACAAATCAGGGAGAGTTGACTAATTTTTTGAGGTAGAAGTTGCTGACTATGTGCAGTTTTCTGCGGTGTTACACGCCGCTGCATCCCAATTTGCGAAATATAGGCTATGATAAGTTGAATTATGGATTGATAGAACAAAACTTTGTGTTTGATCACCAGAGTGCTTTTTCTAGTAATGAGCTGATGAAGCTAAAAGTGATTCATTTGCAATTGTCTACAAATGTACTCGATATGATGAGAGAATATTAATTCATCCTCCAAAGTTAAGCCCAGGTACTTGAATTTAACTTTTGATAGAGTGGCAGAATTCTTTTCCGACCTGTTCATTTGTAATTCTTTTCCTGGCTTCTACCGATCCCTTTTAAAACTATAGAGATTGACAAAGCTTTTTGTATCTCCTCATATTATTTATGATCCATGAAGTATTTCGATCTCGTGGACTTGTCAATCCTTCGATTAGACCATGGGGAATATGTCACAAGAAATTAGACAAGTGACTAATCGTTTATACTTGAAATTAATTTAACAAGATAAATATTAATATATCATTATTCTCGTAGTTTACGTATTTCTACATAAATAATTAACTGTGCCTTCATTAATAGATAAAAGCGCTAATAGTTTACTTGCACAATATAATGAGATGTGTACATAAAATTTGGCTATTACTTCTTAAATTTTCAAATGAAAATATATTACAACTTGTAAAACAAACACACACAAAAATCCAAGTAAAAAGTATTTTTTTTTTAAAAAATTAATTTAGAAAGAATGTCATTTAAAAGATTTTTTTTTATATTTAAGCAATGTTCATACAAAAAGAAATGTTCTTTTAGAGACAAAAAATTCAAATAGTATCCTTTCCTTTAATAATTATTTAATTTAAGTAATTCCTTTGTCTTCCATTTTTGAGACTTCTGTTATCTTTTAAATTGTTTTGTTTTATAGTTTCTTTGTTATGTGAGATAATGAAATAATTTTTGAATCGGAAGCAAATATGTGTTTTAAAGAATGTAATAATAAGAATTTCGCTTAAGTCCTAGATGATAATATGAAAAGAGATGTTTATTTGTACATTTTTTGGGAAAATACAATTATGAGTTATTTATATGAATTTAGATAGATTAACTACTTTAATTATATGTGACTGTTCTAATTAGGAAGGTAATGAGTTCACTTTGAAAGATAAATAACATAAATTACCTGTATACAAGATATGTATTGTATGGGACTTCTCAATTGTTTTCCAAACCTTTTTTTAAAGTGTTATTAAAAATAAATGGAAGGAAAACTTCCGAATTTCGGAGCAACATAACGGAAATTTGGTGTAATTTGAAAAAATAAAAAAATCATTAAAAGAATCAATGCGAAAGGGTCTTTACTATTCAACTTGATATTTATATACATTAAAGATTCAAATGTAACCAAATTCGGTTTCTTCGTCTTGGTCGTAGAGGTTCCGCATCTAATTAGACTTTGATTTGCCGGTCGCATTCTATTTCGATCGTCATGATCGAAATCGCTCTGCATCCAATCAGAATTTGTCATATTAGAGCATCTATTTTCTGGATTTTATAGACAAATGAAAAATATCAGCGAGCCTACATTTATTGTCGAACACTTACATATACAAAGAAGCATAAACTGAAATGAATAGTATCCGTTAGTATTTCTGTATATGTATATCTCTCGCTAAGCAGAAAAGTCGAGATAAGTTTGATTTTTCTGTTGTTACTCCTTGCATCCTTTAACTCTTAATCACATTTAATTTACTTTAATTTAAAGTAAAAAGCTTACTTTTATAATTTCCATCAAATTGACAGCTCTGAATTTGTTTCAACAATAAATGTCTCATAGTTGAGGGTAAAATCTGTACTCCTAATTTGACTTATTTGCACCTTTTACATAATAATATACATAAAAGATCTAAATTGTAAAATTTATGATAAAGTATCAGGAATATCTCATAAGAGGTATATGCCGAATTCTATTATGGTAATGAACCAAATAGTATATTTTTCCAAAACCTAGAGGACATTTCAATGTTAATTTTTTCTTCTTTTCTGAAACTTTAGATATGGTGAGTAATATTAAGTGCCTTGGTAAAAATTATTAATCGGGTGCAAGTTAAAGTTTAGGGGATTTTTTAAAATAGATCGCCAAATTATCGATACTTATCGCAAGTACCGCCAAATTTATTGGGCTCTCTCGATCGATACCAATATTTATTTAATTATCACAGTATTTTTAAGTATCCAGGTTCAATGTTGTTTTTTAAAAAAATTAAATTTTGGTCGATTTATTTTGTGATATACATCGATGTCAATTGTGTATTTATTATAGATTTTATTTCCTAATAAGACCGTTGTACATTATGTGTAGATGTGCAATATTATAATGTTTAACTATAAGTGATGAGTTAGTAAATTCAGAAACAGAGTTGCAGTATACTCCTGGGTTGGCACTATTATCACTTTTTTTTGGTGATGAATTTTTTAAGGATTGTCAGATGTAAAACTATTTTAGCAACTTGCTTAGCCACCAAAACATTACAAATGATAAAAATACTCGGACATTCATTAATATAATTTAATCGTGTAGATACATTTATTGTTGTAATGTATGTAAATGTAGAAGTGTAAATCACTTCTGAGATTTGTAAATAGTAGCATATACAAGTGAGGCATTTCATTTTCATTCATAGCTCTATTTATATGGTTTTCACTTTATGAAGAGAAATCGCTAAATAATGGAACAATAAATATTAAAATTGTTTTAGTAAAATCCATAAAATCTGCTTAAAATTTTATAACTTTCCGTGTATATATTTTCTGCTGCTTGAATGTGGTGTATATTCCCCACACAGTTATTTGAGCATCATAATTTAAACAATAATGACATGAACAACGAGAACATTCTAATATTTATGGTTTTATTTACACTGTAATGCCTTTTCTTCATTATTTAATTCTATTGCCAATGTTCCTTTTAATTAAACAATCAATTAATACTCAACTCCAATTTAAGAAGCGTAAGAACAATATGAAATAATTTATTTATAATTGAAGGATAGGTAAGGTCGCGTTCTCTCGAATCCTACTTAACTCATGAATTCTGAATTAGGACCAACTAATAAACTAAAAGTTTAACAATTCACTCGTTTTAATACAATCACTTTACACAAACAACCAATTCATATTTTAATACTTAAACCTAAGATTTGTTTCATTCCTAAAGACAATACAACTTAAAATTATATATCTACTATCTCCGTTCTTATTTCTTTGAATTCTTTCTCATTTATATGTCACTATTACTAATGCAATTCATTTTATTTCTATCTTTATGTAATTTTCATATTAACATTTTTTTTGGTTGAGAAGAATTAGAGTATTTTATGCCATACAAATTACTATAAAGTCCAAAGGTTAGCGAAGAAAATATTGCAACACATTACAATACGATTCCAATTATATTCTAACGTCACAATACGATTCCATTTATGCATTCGTTTCGTGGGACCAATTATGGCTTTTAAAGAAGTTATTCAATTAATGAAATTTAACATTCGATTACTTTAGTTCTCATATTTTACATAACAACTTACACAGTGTATTTAAAACGTTCCATAACTTATCAAACACGGTCCATATAGCCAAGAGGAAATAAATACATTCTGTATTAATATTTATATAGTCTTCCCTTAATTCAATACAACGCTTGGAACGAATGTAAGGTAAACGCCTATAACACCTATAGTCCAACACTATTGAGATCCGATGTCACAGTCGCTGCATCACGTCCATCAACTTACATCATAGCTTTTCCATTTTCAATTTCAACTTAGGAATTAGTAAATAGTCAGGTCGGGACACATCTGGTAAATACAGAAGTAGTTGATGTACACAACTTGCTTTCTTCCCAAAATATGCTGCACAGGGATAGACTTATGAATATTACATTTTTATTCAAGATGTACCAATTTCCACTGTCCGACAAATTAGGCCTCACTCGCCGTATTTGGTTCAAAAGCAGATCGAAAATATCTTTGTATTATGCCCCACTAACAGTGATGCCTTGATATAAAATTCTGGTGCACAAATTTGCTCAAGTTCAATATTCCCATTATTTCGCCTGGAATGTTGGCGACCTGATATCTCATCATCATCTGTCGAGTATCTTTCAGCTTTAAACCTCAAAAACTGTTCAGATACTCTGAAGCGACACATAGCATCGTAACTATATAGAGATTTAATCATTTTTTTAAGGCTGACTTTCCTAATTTAATACAAAATTTGATATTCGTTCGTTTTTTTTTCATTTTTTTTCGATGACAATGACTAACACACTTTAAGTTAAAAATAAATGAAATCATTTGCATATGAGTAGCTGAAAGCTATTGCTACATAATTCTATCGGTTTTGTAGAGATATCACTATTTGTATTTTATTTAGGAACATGTGTCCTGGAACTTTTTGGAAATTCTGGGTACAATTTAAAATTCATACATGAATTAATAGTCTCTCAACAATCGACTAATACAAACAATAGATGGAGGAAAGGGAACGAAAATGAGTTGTATAAAATATCCTAAGCCCTTTGAGGGAAACCTTGTCTTATACAAATATTAAATTTTTAAAAAATTCAATGGAACTAATGTCACATGTATTAGTTTTAAAGCAAGTAACATATGAAAAACTTTTATTGTAATTTAAAATTGTACATTGCCTACGAATTCTTTTTGATAATTTCCGAATGCCGCATAGTTAGAAAGAAGAACTCAATCCTTATTTTGCGAGGGTGGCACAAATGTACCTGTTTTTATAACAGAAATATGCCAAGACAAGTCGCTGTTAATATTTTGTTCTGACAAATGGCACCGAAACAAATCTGACGCTGAGATTTGTTGTTACAATATTCTAGAGTGAAGTAAATCTTTCACCTACCTCCCCCCCAAAAAAAAGATTATTCTGCCACTTTTCTGTTTTATTTAGAATAACTAATTATTCAATGAAAAGAAATCTTATCGAAATAAAAGAATGTTAATTGCGTTGTATTAGATCCATGAATCTTTAATATTTTATTAGATGGAAACAACTTATTTATTACTCGATTTTTACCACTAAAATAAAAAGCAACTTCTCCTTCATTAATTCAATTATTACATTGCTGATATTTGGAAATTTTTCTGCTATGTAAAAATTCTACATTGCACACAAAACTTCGTAAAAGATTGATCCCGGTAAAAAAAAAAGAGATGTAAAAATAACTGAAGGAGGTTCAGCACAGTGACATTTATACCTCGTTTCGAAAAAGGAGTTTTTTGTCAAAGAAAAATTCTGACATTTAATGTATTTTACCATTAAGCTATTTACGTTTCTTTCAAGAAAATCCGTTTTTATTTTATGTCATTTTTACGAAACTCAAATTAAACGTTTGTCGCTTTTGACTTCTTAATGCTTTTCTAGATCTATAATGAAATTCACATTCAGCTCTTAGATAATTCTTAGATCTTTTTATACCTCCTATTTAAATAAGGAGCAGATTTCTCATTCTTGATTTTAAAAAAAACCGTAAGGTTTTCAATTACTAACAACATTTTTTCAAGCTAAGTAAGATTGTGGTGCATTCATTAATAATAAAATTCAGAATTAAAACAATGAGATCTAAACTATAAATAGGGAAAAAAACGCCTTTAGATATCACATGACAAACTTTTAATAAAGTCTTTATCACAGCCTTTTTAATTTAAATTTAATGAGCCATGGAACTTTTTTTTTTCAAGTAACTTCTTAAATGAAAGTTGGATTAGTTTTTATCAATGTTAATCAAGGAGTTACCTGATGGCTGTTGACAATCTTTCCATACCTTGTCGCCTTGAAATATTATCACATGACTTAGACAAATCATATAGTGTACTTTTCTCTCAAAACATCCACATCACCTCCATGGAGAACTGCTGGAATTTGTATTCAACCTTCCTAGTTTTTGTTTTTCAACACATCAGGAATCAGTATCGTGGAGTGTTGGTGACGATGAAAAGCATGAGTTTAACTATCATTGTGGGTTGATTTATTATTTTTCACTGATTATTAGCGTTGTACTAAGAAACAAAAGAAGGACTATTTGTGAAAGACTTTGCGCTTCTGAACCACCGTCAGGTGACGGAGATGACACCTAAAATGACAACTGATTCTAATTTTCAACGCCCACCAACAAGAGGACTTGATAAATTTGGCGTATTTAAGCCTCGTCCCTTGGTAATGTCTGTTGGAAATAGTAGCTCTTTGAATAACTAAAAAGGTATAAGCTTGAACTTTTAACTAGTTAAATGTTATTCTCTAAATGTATATACAAGCATTAAAATTCTCATAACATCTTTCGCAATTTTCATCATACCCAACAAATCCGGAATGCATGTTAATGGATTAAATGGAATTAAATTATATTACTAATTAATTTAATGAATCAATTATCGTACCAAAGTTGTGACTATTAGACATCGCTATTCCTGATTTGTTCCATAAAATGTCACCAAGTAATAAGTCAGTTAAAAATTCTATCAAATCTGTAATTTTTTTTATTCTTGTCTGAGAATAATCAAAAATCAGCATTGGTATTACGAATATGAGGTAGAAAGTAATACGCTTCCTCAAACAAACATTATGAGGAAATTTCGTTCATCGAAATAACTGCAAAAACGGAATCGAGTCAGGATTCACACACGCACACGTTTTATTCTGAGAACACGTTCTATTCAATTCCCCCTTTTAACCTCTACACTTCTCTTATTTCGGTATAGTTTATACATCTGTTTTTCACTTCTTTATTCCAACCGATTTGCGTAATCACGTTTCATTTCATTGGGCAAAGGTTTCGATTTTGCAAAAATAGAATTATTAAGAATACTCCGTCATCGAAAAAGAAATTCTTTGATAAAATACAGTTCAAATGTTAGCCACACAAAGGGCTATTGTTTTTCCATACCCTAAAGAAATGACCACTTTTCAAAAATGTATCCAGTTTTTGCGTATATTTGTGCTAGCTGCTTTCACCAGTAACGAACTCACTTTTTCTAAACTATGCCATAATAAATTTTTCTAGAATTATTTATTGGATTTAAATAAAATATGTGCAATATATGTCTGATACATGCTTTCACTCTTAATGAACTCAATTTTTAAGAAATATGCCGTAATAAATTTCTCCCAATTTTTTTTATCGGATTGAAGTGAAACAAATATAAAAATTAAGTATTTTATTTACTTATCGATATGTGTATTATCTTAAATCATAAGTAAACTGGGATCAAGATATGACTGAAAATAAATAACATTATTCAGAATTTTCAGCTGTGAGGCAGACTTTTCTTTACCTCAAGAATTTCAAACATCTTTTTAATTTGTCTTCCTTCTTGGAATGTTTTGGGATCAAATGATTTTAATAATGATTTACTATTATTAGTCACATAAGGGACTATTGTTTTCGGTGAATCACTTTTTTAGTGTCCAGAACACTTTTCAATTTTTTATCGTTTGCTTCAATTTTAATTACATGTAGCTTAAATGTATTCATTTTTGTAATTTATCATTTATTTTAATTTTTATTGCATTTAGCTTAGATATATTCAAATTAATAATTTATCGCTTACTTTAATTTTAATTATCTTTAGCAAAAAAAAATTCACAATTCATCGTTCCCCTTAATTTTAATGGCGGGAAAGTTTACTGTTGTCCATTTCTCGATATTTCCTCGTTTACTTGAATTCTTATATTTAATTGAGTAATTTAATAATAATTGTAAAAAAAGGGCATCTTGGGTGGCTAAATATATTCTTTGCAAAACTTTGCTTGGAACTTTTTAATTTTTTAAAAATATTTTTTTGGTTCAGTTTCTTGGTGAAATTATCGTTAACGCTTTTGCGTCTACTTTTATACCACTCAAACACATCTGTTCCTCAAAACGATATATCATCACATACTGCGTGATGCCCTTTCTTCATTATTTATTCCTACTACCATTATGTTCCTTCGAATTAAACAATTGAAGATACCTGTGGACATGAAAAATACTTTATTTATGACTGAATTTGGATGACGCCTCTCTCTTTCTCGAACTCCACTTAACTCCTCAATTCTAAATTAGGACTAACATATAAACTCTCAACTTACCAATTTTTTCGTTCTAATTCAATAACTTCACACATAAACAACCGATTTATATCTTAATACTATAACAAAGATTTGTTAACATTCAAAAGTTTAAATACGATTTTTCATACAAGTTAAAATTATATATCAGTTGGACATTATCCTCTATCTCCTTTCACCTTTCTTTTATTTCTAACTCAATTAACTTTACTTCTATCTTCATCTAATTTATCTAATCACGCTTCATTTTGGTTGGAAATAAATCGAAATTTTATGCAATTCAAATTATTGTAAAGTTCTCGAGGTTAATGAAAAGGAAACTGCGAATAGCCCAACATCACAACTGTATGAATCATCTCTAATGCTTTGGTAGCAAACTTACCCAATTAGTAGCAAAATATAACGTTATAAGTTTGTTCTATATCGAAACAAACTTTTGCCTCTAATGCTTCCTCAAAGTTGAAAATTACTCGGGTATTTTGATACGAAAACGACAGAAAAAAGACCATTGGAAACTGGCTTTAACTAGGAGTTGAGGTGTCCCTCTTTCTAGCAATATATTTATTCTGACACTATTATTAATTTTATCGTTTAATCTTTTAAATTGTCTAGTTATTTTAAGGGTTCAATTTCAATTAGCCATTTGCTTATTTTTCTCTTTGACTTTATTCAGTCCCTTATAAATTGTCTCATTTAATTGATTTTAGTTTATATCTTTCGAGGCATTTTAATTATTTTCGTTTTGACATTCTTTTTTGCGTTTGTATTCTGCAAGCAACTTATTTGTTAAAAGAATATATATTTGATCTATTACGAGTAATAGGTTAAAAAGTTCCATAATGGGGAATACTTGAATCGTACTAGAGATGTATTTGAAATGTCTATAACAACTTCTAATCTTAAATCAAATAACTTCGCAAACGTTTTGGGAAAGTTTTTCTAAATTTTATGGTAACTCGATTAATTTGTTTTTCCACTATTCTTCCTATGAAAATTTTGTTTTTATAAACATTATTGTATTTTTGAAGGTTAAAATAACAATTTTTTTTTTTTAAAAGAAAACTATTTTAGAGATCTCTAAAGCTAATATATTAATCTTCACTAAGTTTTCCTTTTAAATAATTGCATTAGTTATACAATAAAACATTCACTAATAGTATTTCCCCATTTAATTTTATTTTTTCATTGCTTCTGGGATGTATCACGTTTGATTTGTTGATACATTGATACATATATATTTGTGATGTTATTAGCTACCCAAGGGGCTATAATTTTAGTCAATGACAAAATGATCCATCGAGTGATTTTTTTAAAAACGTTTCTGAATAACTTTTCAAATCAAAATAAATGAGAGAATGAGTAAGCGTGTTATATATACACAAAGAGAGAGTTTTAGTTTAGTTTTTATTAACGCCACTGTAGAAGCAACACGAGGACTATTGAAGACGGCCCTCGTAATTTTGAACCACGGTCAAGTGACGAGGACGATACCTGAGATGGCATCCCCTTCTCCTAACTTCCCCACCACGCCATCGGGAAGACTTTGGGCCACGGCAGATTTAACGTGCATCAGCCCCGGCTACACGGCGGGTCTTTGGCGGTCAAGGATCGAACCCGCGACTGATCGAAAACCGCCGACTGCGAATCCGAAACCTTGACCACAAGGCTACCGCGGCCACATACAAAGAGAGAGAGAACCAGTAATAATGAATAAATAGATAAAATTTCCAATCTATTGCCATATCATCGTTTGCTTTATTTTTAATATTTAATTGAATGATTTACTAATTATTAAATAATATTATCACCTTTGGTGGTTAAATTTATTTTTTGAAACACTTTGTAGGATTTTTTTCTTTTATTTTATGATATATTTTTAGTCTTGCTGTAACTAATTTGAACCTTTTTCCCTATGAATTCAAGATTAATTTCGATCCTTTAACGTGTTTAATTAATTTCGGTTTGCTATTCTTTTGGAAGGGTAATGTGAATTATCAGATAACTTAATTATATTGCTCCAATATATATTAAACAAAAGCTCATAACTGAAATACAACATTCGAATTTTAGTGAATATTTATTTTCATTTAATCTAAAAGGCAATGTCTTCCTGTTTAAGGATTTTAAACTTTTTCCTCAACTGTAGCGTCTAAACTGATGAAATATATTAGCATACTGTATTATATAAATATATTTAAGTAAATAATGTATGATAATAAATTTCCTTATGGTTCCATGACCAATGTAAAATACAAACAGAACAAATAGTATCAACAAGTAATGTGGAAGGTTCTGGAAACCTAGTGGTCAGGGTCGAGAACTCATGGCGAACGTTGTTCCCATCGAATCACTGGTTGGAATCCTGATGCCGCTAAAGAATTATCTGATAGGGCTGATGCACATTAAATCTGTCAAAGTTGATAGTCCTCCCGATGAAAAGGTGTTAAAGTTTGGAGAGGCAGGTGCCAACTCAGTCCTCGTCAATTGATGTTAAAAATTACGAGGTCCGTCGCAGATAGCTTTTCGATTGCTTCTAAGTGCAATGTTAATAAACAATCAAGTTTTTAATGACGTGTTGTTTTTAATTCAAGTGTAAATTTTTTTTTCATATAAAGGATGCGTAGATATAGTATGTATATTGAAATGGACCGTTGTACCCTAGGGGGAAGTATATAGTACTGTCGGATTATTAAAAAGTTTGGAATTATAAAACAGATGTGTTTTACGACTACCAGTGCACACTTCTAATACAGTAGGTGCAATGTATGTTATAGGCCGCGGTAGTCTAGTGGTCAAGGTCGTGGACTAGCGGCTGGCGGTTTTCGTTCAGTCGCGGGTTCGATCCTTGGCAGCCAACGACCCACCGTGTAGCCGGGATTGATACACGTTAAATCTGTTCGGGGCCCTAAATCCTCCTGTTAGAGTGAAGTGGATGTTAGGAGAGGGGGCTGCCAACTCAGGTGTCGTCCTAGTCACTTGACCATGGTTCAAAATTACGAGGTCCGTCGCCAATAGCCCTCGTGTTGTTTCTAGTGCGACGTTAATAAAAACTAAACTAAGCAATGTATGTTATCAATGTTGTACATTGCCTCTATAAATAAAGTAACGTGTTTGATATACTATTACTTCAAAAATAAGCTTCATCTGACAATATTTAATTAAACTTCTAGTATAGAGTTTATAATCATGTAATTCATTTGAATCTATCTTTAGACAGCTGCGTTTGAATATCTAATATTTCCAAGTTAACATATGTATACTTCGACGTAAGGATTTAATACACGAGATGGGAATATTCTGAGGGCAATAAATGATATTGATAGCTATCTACATGTGAAATTAATGTTACAAAGTTACTTAAGATATACTCTATTAATTTCCGTAATGTGAGAGAATATGACTCATACTGGAAGTACAATTTCCAATATTAATGTAATATTTTAAG
This sequence comes from Nephila pilipes, assembly GCA_019974015.1. NCBI lineage: Eukaryota > Metazoa > Arthropoda > Arachnida > Araneae > Nephilidae > Nephila > Nephila pilipes. Next base: position 69,818 of record BMAW01121122.1, on the reverse strand, counting down.
TACACAGTCATAAAGATAACAATGCAATTCGATTAAATACTAATTTTTATTCCAAGCAATTAATTTTCCTTTTTCACGTTTCACCTTTCATCTTCAATACTCTAAATGTTATGCAAAATTTCATTTCGCAGTCAGGTGGAAATTTTTATATTCATAGAATTTTTTTAAAACTGTCTAGAACTGCTGTATTATGATGTGTTCGTGCTGTATAAATACACATACTGGCATAAATAAAGGTCATTTGAAACTGGAAATGAAGTTGATATTTAGAGATGTAAGGGAAAGAAAGTGCCAATCCCATTGGCACATTATTTTTATATGAAAATATATTTTGGGTACGTCTGAAAGCTCTTTTTGAAAACAGCCTCTACCAATCATCTGAAAATTCCTCTCTCTGATTAATAATTAGCTTAAAATAATTTAAACCGAGTCTATTTTTGTTCTGAATTATTTCACGACAGTTCGCATGATATGATAACCATTATTTAAGGGAGATTATGAAGGTCGTGGTCATGAAGTGTAGGTGTAGTACACAGAGAAATAAAACGCAATATTATATTCATTCATTTATAAATATTATTCCCTCATTAACTATTTCAATTCTATTTCTTAGTAATCGATCTATGGCATAAGAAAAATAGTCGTACCTGATGAGGCAAGGAATAATGCGACTAGAGCAAATTCGTCGAAAAAGAGTGGCTTTTACCACGTCATCTTCAACTTATTAAGTGTTCGTATATCTGTGTGATTGTTGCAAGGAATAAAATTGGGTGCAATGACACATCACTGCTTTACCCTCATCTCCATTTGAGAGTCTCCATCTTCTTCAATTCAGTTCTTAATGACACAGGTAGATAATAGGACAAATGCATTGTACAAGGGTGAAATGTTGATTTTATGTCCTACAGAAACAAGGAAGAAAGTCAAAATAAGGAGATAAATCTAAACTATAAAGAGAATGATAAATTCAAAAATGAAATGAAACGTTATTGAGCAAATTCGATTAACACTCGAAATGTTGCGAACGGATTTAAAGATATGCATATAAAAGCATCTGAGAAGTGAATATTAGAGTTATCAATGATTTGATACTGAAATTAGTAGATAATAATGGAGCGTAGATGTAGTTGCGTGTGTGAGCCTGGTTATTGAATAAGAATCCAGAATTTTTAAGAATAATTAAGAGCTACAGAAGACGCTCGAATCCCTAGTTATCACAAGTTAACTTACTCGTACCCACATACTCTAGTATGGTTGATCTTTAATACTGACTTCCGACTAATCAGAGCAATAATTTTTCTCATCATTTGTCTCTTATTTCTGCGGTTACTAACTAAACAGATTATAAGCGTTGATCGCTTGGTTTGATTTTATTAACTCTGCATTAGAAGTAACACGAGGGAAATTTGCAACGGACCTCGTAATTTTCAACCTCGGTTAAGTGACAAGAACAACACCTGAGCCGGCACCCCTCTCTTAATTTTCACACCATGCCAACGGGAGGACTTTGGGCCCCCACAGATTTAACGTGCATCAGCCCCGGCTACGAGGCGGGTCTTTAGTGGATACAAGGCTCGAACCCGCGAATCGAATAAAACCGCCGGCTGCGAATCCGCGACAGACCTAAGCTACCGCAGCTTTGATGATTGCAGAGATGAATGATAGGGACACGTCTCACCGAAGCCATTTTACTTTTCATATGGTTGATTAGTTTAGTTTAGTTTTTGTTAACGTCGCACTAGAAGCAACACGAGGGCTATTGTCGACGGACCTCGTAATTTTCACATGGTTGAATAACGAGATAGTAACAAAATGTTGAGGGTTTATTCAATGTGTCTAAGTTATATGAATATTCAGTATGTGTTTCTTAGCCATATGTAAATCACAGCCGCAATAATTTTTATATATTTTGAGACATTTCCCTATCTAAAAATATCTCCGTTTTTCCAGTAAGTTATTTAGCATTTTCCGAAACATAATTTAATGCTACACAGATATAGAATTGCTTTTTTTTTAAATATATGATAACGATGCCGTATTCTTTTGTCAGTAAATTTCAATTCTGATTAAATTTCAATGCTTCATTTATCATCTTATTCCCTCCAAGTTAAAAATTTAACAACTTAAAATCATAATTTTATCATTAAAATGCATTCCATCGGAAGAAAAAAAAAAAAAAAAAAAAAAAAAAACCCGAAGAAAATATGTCCTTTCTCGTTTTTATATGTTTAACTCTGTACTTTAGTAAATGTTTTGCAATCAATGTTAATAAAAAAGAACATATTCAAAACTTTTTACAGAACTCCCCCTTTTTTGTGAAATATAAATTGGAAAAATACGTGTATCCTAGATACATACTAGGCGAATTAATTTTGAAAAAATCTAAAAGAAACAAAAGACATTTGCCTTTTTTGATACAAAATTTCTTTTCATAAGAGCAGATTGGAAACGGTAAAATATTTTTTAAACCAAGTACTGATAATAATAATAAAAAAATTCTTCCTGAAAAACATTCAATTTTTATCATTTAAAGATGGTATTTTTTTATCTAGTAAATCGGGGATTTTTTTTGTTAAGGATTGCTTTTGAAACTTCTTTTTACAGAAACAAATTTATCGTGGATTTATTATACATAAATAAAATGACTCACGACGTTTTTTTAACAATGAGAGTGTTTGCTTTTGGAGAAATAATTTAGATGAGTGTGAAAATTTAAGGAATAATTTAATGTTTTTTATTAAGTATCAAATATAACTAAGTTCTTTATTGCTTGAATATTTTTGTCTCTACTTTTGAGTAGTTATTTTATTTTAACAGATTAAATAATTAAAAATTTAATTTTATTACGACAATTATTTTATACAGAGAGAGAGAGAGAGAGAGAGAGATGATTAAATATATTAATTATTAACACACAATTATTTTATTTACTTTTTATTTCTTTATGCACTGGGGATAATTAAAATTATTTAGTTTATTTTCAATTTGTGCTTGAAATTTTCTGTTGAAAAATGTCGACAGTCAGCAACTGACGGAACATTTTTATATGCCACGTTATTTTTGAAATATTTCGTGATATTATCTAAAATGTTATTCATGTTTTGTCATGTTATTTTTTGTTTTGCAATAACTGAATATGTACTTAAAGCAGATGATGGACAAAATAATAAAAACAGTTACAATCTAAGTTGTTATTAATATGGAGTTGGACCACCATAAAGGAGTTGAGCACTATGAACAACAATAGCTCCACATGGAATAGATGTATATAGATGAATTGTATTTTATACCATTTCTATTGCGTAAAATATCTCCCAATGCTGCTTAGGATGAAGATTGAAAAATCATTCTGTAACACCACCCTGTTATTTAGTTCGAAGGACGATATTTAAAAGTTCTGTAATTCTTAAATGAAAATCAAAGTAATAGAAATTCGCACTCAATACATGAAATAATCGAACATAAATCCAATCCCTTTATTATTATTTTTATCAAATTATAAATATATGCACACGTCTTTGCTCTCTCTCTCTCTTATTCTATCAACACTCAATGCTCCTGCAGTCTAGCGTGGAATAATAATCAAATGGATCTCTTACCCACTAGCTAGGGTTCGAACGAATTTAATTACGAAGATTTGGGACTCGGGTAAGTTATCCAGCGTCCGCTCTCTCTAGAAGATTTCTCTGAACTTCTCACAACCACTTTTTTATCCAACTTGCCTATGATTATATATATGCGTTTCTTATATTAAATTCATTAAAGTTCATCTTATTTGCGTAAATCATATTTCATTTGGTTAGGAATAATTATTATTTTGAGCAATTCACAATTTATAAAATGTCTCCAAGGTCAATTGAAAATCCTACATATAGCTAAAGTTGCTATTCTATCACATATGTCTCAAAATATTTCCATAAAGGTTCATTAATAATAAGTTATTTACCGAAGTCACACTCGAAATCAACTGGTTCACTTGATCCTCATGTTCATTAAACCAATTCGTGATGCTCTTTTTCTACACGGACGCAAAAATTATCAGTCTGAAGTAAGGGAATCTTACTGAAGAAAATTGTATTCATCATTGGATGAACATCCTCAATGATTGATTGATTGTTTTCTAAGGTCGCTTTTAGAAGCAACCCGAGAGTTGTAGGTGAAGGACCTTGTAATTTTGAACCTAATTTAAGTGAAGAGAATGGCACCTGATCTAATTTTAACACTAAGCCAATAGTTGGACATAGAACCTCAATAAATTTAACTAGAAACAGCCCCACTACAAAGTGAGTCCTTAATGGCATCACGATTCGATGGAAATTATGCCTAGAGTTTGCGACCATGGCCACTTGGCTCACACTGCACATCATTGTAAAAAATATTTAAGCAGATTTGAGTTCTAATCAATTTTGGGCCCAATTCTTCAAAATGACTGTTGATCCAATAATGACTTCAGATACTTAGAAATAGCTCTCCACATCAGGAACATTGCACTCCTATGGAAACAAGCAGTTAAGTTAGAGTTTCTCCTCTCGTTGCTATGCATAAACACTTACTGTGAATGGCAAAGCAATTTATTCTATCGACCAATCTTTTTTTGTGTGTTTCTAGTCATTAAGATTCCAGTTTTGATGCTCTCTGTACAGCTGAATGTGCAATCAAGTGAGGTTTACAGGAGGTTACTCTAATATGTCAAGCTTCCAACTAAATGTTATATGTTTACTACATTTCCTCACAATTCTCAACTTTAAAAGAATAAAATTTCCTCTTGGTTTTTCCGATTTCTTTCGAGTTTTACTATAACACTTTCTTAATTATCTATATCATAAAAATGTTTTATAGTTTATTTTCATAAAATTTTATTTACGTATTTCATAAGATTTATGTATCTATATTTTACGATTTTGAATACATGTTTCACACGATTTTCAATATTTATTGCACAAACATCATTTTATTTGATACCTATTTGTCACTAACTGATGCGACGTATCATATAAAGTTTCATGATTTTATTTACCATTTATTTAATAGAATTAGAATTTAAAGACATATCTTGGAGTAATATTAATTTTAACTGTCCTCTTAGATCAAAAAGTAAATGAAATAAATTCAGAGGAGGAGAGAGAGAGTTAGGAGATAACACTTTTTTCCACGAGAATTATATAGTTCTGATGTTCTTTGTAAATTCATTAAGGGATTTATTACGATTTTATTGAGTTGTAAATAGATGCTAATTTTTCGAGGTAGCCCATATTCCCTTCCTAAAATAAGTTTAAGTAAAATTATTAAGATCTAAATCGAATTTATATCTGGTTTACTCAAGTTAATTCATGTCATGTGTTTTTCGTATTGTACAGAATATACATAGTATCCGAAACAGATTATATATATATATATATATATATATGTATGTATGTATCGGGTGGTTATAAATAAAGTTATAGTATTCAGAGGACTGTAGAACTTGTTCTGCTTACCGAATTTTCATGAAACTTGGTATATATGCTATTTGGACCATGAGAAAAATATTTCTGCAATAAAAATAGTACAAATCTTGACCTCCAAGTGGCTTTTATCGAATATTCCTTATGCAAATTGGTAAAACCTCTATGTAAACTTGTTGTCATAGTAAGAGAATCATTCAGCGTGCGTTTGTCATCGTTAATCTTGCCCTTACAAAAAAAAAAAAAGAAAAGATCAAACTTTACAGGTAAAACTGTTTTATCAGAACGGCAGCAACCACTTAGCTGCTCTGTGTGAATATCGTCTTTTAAAGGATCTGCGAAAAGGCCCCATATCGAGGATTGGTTTGAGGAAGATGATCATGAAATTTGAAGAGACTGGAGATTTGGGTGTGCTGCCTGGAACAGGACGAAAACCGGTTGGGACTGATATTGTCGAATAAGTCGTTACTGCTGTGGTTGAAAGAGTTTCGAGTTCAATCCATTCTTCAGCAAGTGGTTGATCAATGTCACGCGAGTTGAATATTCCGTGGGCGACAGTACAATATATTTTGCGATTTTAAAAAGATATCCGTCCACGTGATGCAAACGCTGAAACCTCAAGATCGCAAAACACGTCTTGATTTTGCTTGCCGATTCTTAGCCAGAATAGAAGTTGATGACGCGTGGCCCTAGAAAATTCTATGGTCAGATGAGGCACACTTTTATTTAGATGGAGCTGTGAATAGTCAAAATTGCCGCATATGGGGTACTTCACCTCCTAATGTCCTGCATCAACAACCACTGCATTCAGTTTACGTAACTGCTTGGTGTGGATTTACTGCTGAGTTTATCCTAGGACCTTTTTTTTTTGAAACTCTCACTCCACAAGGTCGTAAAAGATGCTCTGTCAGGAGTGCACGGTACAGTGAACTCCTCCAACAGCAGATCATTCCTGCTTTACAGGGACGATAATGTTTGTAAACCCCTATCTTAATGCAAGATGTAGCAACTCCTCACATTGGACACCAAGTCAAAGCACTGCTTATTGCTAACTTTGGCGAAAAATGTATAATATCCAGGCACTTTCCGGATGCATGGCCTTCTCGTTCACCCGAATTAAATCTGTGTGATTTCTGTTTGTGGGGATTTCTTAAAGACAATGTTTATAGAGGAAGAATTAGGACTAAACCTACTTTGAAAGCTAGCATGGAGCTGAAATCCCTCTTGAATTGCTTCGAGATACCATTGGAGACTCTATAATGTGCTTTCAAGACGTTATTGATGTCAATGGAGCACATATTAAGCATATTCTGTAATTGAATAAATTTTAACGATTCTAACATATTTTTTGTCCATCTTTGGGCAACACATTTCCTCCTAGTGGTTAAAATTTGAACTACTTTTTATTGCAGAAACCTTTCCCCCATGGTCCATATAGCATATATTACAAGTTTCATCAAAATTCGGTTTGCAGAAAGGGTTCTATAGGCCTCTGTAGTGCGTAACTTTAATTATAACCATCCGGTATATATATATAATTTGATGCTTATGTGTAGTTATATACCAATGCATTAATTAAAAAGAAGTAGTTTTGAAGTAATCTCAATAATTAGGGGAAAAAGCAATATGTAAGAAATCATTACGACACCTATCAGTAAAGAGATATACACGAATTCTTATAAATATGCAAATATAGCATTTAAAGAAAAGGAAAATGAATAAAATTAAATATGTAAATTTAAATATTAAAGAAAAATATAATTCTCAATAGAAATTTCAGGAAGAAAGTAAATTGAAAGGAAAATTAATTTGACCACTACCAAAATTATCGAAAAGAGATATAGGTAAAGAGAAAAGTTGAAAAAAACTTCTATTGAAGAAATTGAAAGAATGGAGTATAATATATTTAATGTAATAACAAGCTTTAGACTATTAAATTGGGTTTTTTCAGAATTATTGTGCAAACTATCCGCTTATTCTATATGTTACAAAAAACGGTTATAAAACCAAAATGCAATTGAACCGAGGTAACAAAACAAACATGCAGAAATTGGACAGTAGTCAATGAAAAATTTGATGAACAGATTTGTGCCTTATTAATACGCAATGCCAGTTTACAAAAGTGAAAATAGTAAAAAGAAAATAGTTCATTATAGCTATGTGTGTAGCCTTTTGCGTCATGTAAATTCAAGAGTGCTTATATGACCATCTAGATAAATATTGTCCAACCACTTATGGCAGTGGGGTTTCTTGTCACAAATGATTTGAAAATTGATTGTTTTATTGACACCACTTTGAGTAGCAACACGATGCCTACTGGCAACGGACTTCATAATTTTTAATCTCTATCATATGACGTGTACGATATCTGAACTTGTCCTTACCTCTCCGAATTTCTATACCACGCCTACGGAAGGACTTTGAACTTTGATCAGATTTAACGTGCATCAGTCATACTACGCGCTGGTTTTTAGTCTCATCAAGACACGAAATCATGACTCAACAAATGAAAAGTAATTTAAAAATGTATACGTATCTCAACTGTTTGCACGTTTACTCCTAATTGCCTTTATAAACATCTACATTGATTTTTTAATGAAGGACAATTTTTATTTATAATAATTGTTACAAATAGACTATCCTGTTTTTTATATTATTATATGAGTCAATTATGCTGTAAACATGCTTTCATTGATTTTTAAAAAATGTTTGTATGTGTGAATTAGACATTTTTATATACGCAATCATGAGTAGAACAGTTTTCGAGATGAAAATATTTTTCATGCCATTCTGAAAATAGCTTACCTAATGTAATATTTTGGAAAGTTTAAATTAAAAAATATAACTTGGTTGCTTAAAAAACTAAAGAAACAATCTGTTGCTTACTTTTTACGAAATTATGACAAACTGCACCAGAGTAAAATGTTTCGGAAAGTCCATTTTTTGGAATAACAAGGACTGTGATGCATTGTATCTAATATGATCAGAAAGTTTTTATTTGGCTTGGTGTGAAAAAAAGGAAATATCAGTTTTTTCAGGTTAAGTGTCGTCACTTAATTGTGCACTAAGATATTGAGATCCATTTATACTTATTTTCATAAAATGTTCGCATGTATTGCTCTTTGTACATTTCTGTTGGAATCAACTTAATTATTCTTTAAAAATACTACCATAATGGTAATATTCAATAAAATCAAGGCGAAGTTCATATTTGAATAAAAATATTTATGCATATAATTTTGTATGCATAAATATTTATTAATCCTGTATAATTTCATTTTTATTTTTAATCATACATTAATTTTATATTTATCATGCATCGATTCCCAATTTGAAAATATGCTGTAAAAAATAACGTGGTTTAGAAGTTCTGGAGAATATTTTTAATGAAATACCGATCTCAAATAAAATGCATTCCTTGCTTGGAATATAATTAAAAATAACATTCATTAATTTAATTTTCATGTCATTAAAATGAAAAAAAATTGAAGATTCTTTTTTTCAAAATCTAATAACCTCCAAAATAGGATGAGTGCTAAATTAATATTTCTTTAAAACTAAAAAGGAGTAAGATCATTTTGAAAATAAAACCTCATTTCATTAAGTTTAATTCATAAAATATTCGATTTTTCAAAATGTTTAACCATATTTTATATTCGGTAATGTGTCTTTCTATGACATCTGACATTGACAATTTTTAAAGCATGGGTTAGATGGAAAATTGAATAAACGAACGTAAAAATATTGGGGAATAAATGGGAAAAGTGAAGTGCATACTTTTAAAATTGAATCTATATATTGTGGTTATATGTCAGGGGAATTTTCAAATGTCTGATTACTTCTGCTTCAAGTAAGAATAATTACGAAGGAGGTTCAAAAAGAACCCGTGTTTGGAATAGGAAGTGGGAATGTGGTAACTCACTGTGGTTATTGTGCAATGACCATTTTCTTTTGTCTGAGAAGTTCATAAGAATGAGACTCTTTGCATCTTAAAATTCATTATTATAACTTTTCTGGCTGATGAGACCATCTTTGTCAACTTTGGAACAGACTCACCAGATGCATCTCATTTTTTACTTCTTGATTTCCAGTGTATAAGGTTGAATCCAGGTCTCACCAATGGTGTCAATTGACGCAAAATGATGATGTCTCAACAAGACCAAATTAAAACTAATTGTTTTTAAAATGCCATCTACAGTCAAATTCAGATAATTAAACTTGTTCATTTTTGGAGACAGTTTAGAAAAACTTCACACATAAAACATAAAATTTAATACGAGAAATGAAACAAACATATAATATGTCGTATTACATTTGAATGAAAATATTTCATCTAACTATAATACAGTGACAATTAATTTTGCAAATCACTGGAAAACTTAATTCATGCGTTTACTGTTAATAGCATCATTTGAAAGATATTTTACAAACTGTTTTTAAATCATAAATATTTTCATCCTTAATTAATTTTTGACTTTCATTACATGTTACAGGGCAATAGCGTGTTAATACGTATCCTTTTCTTTTTCAGTTTTTTTGTATAAAGAAGGTTTTCTGCCTTTTAACACACAGGAAAACAAAATAATCTGGATGGGGATAATATCATCAATTTCCTTTCAGCACTCGATTGCATAATATTCCATGGAACTTCTATTATTCCATCTCATATAGACTCGTTCTAAACATCTCTTCCATTTAATAAGCTCTGTATCTCTCAATCTGAAGCAGAGGGTATCCCTTGTTTCTTTCATTTCGAACAAAATCATTTTCTTTTTGTTATTGTGCCGGGGTCGCGCTGTTGTATTACGTTCTCGAATGCAGATATTCCTCTTTAATATTTTGTGGGAAGACAGGGGGGGGGCGGTGGATATCATACAGAGAAGCAGAATGTTCCGATAAGTTAAATACAGTGTGTTTACCTTTTCCGTTTCCCATTGGTTTAATTTGCATCTTTTTTTACGAAAAAATTATAATAAAAATTAGTATTTAAGTATAAAATGTTAATTTATTGGTTTGTGTTATAAGTACAAGAAACAATTCTTCTTCGAATTATTTCATCGATCTTATTTTTCATAGTCATACAATTAGTTTTTAAACTCTCTTTCAAATTTATCTTTCATTTAGAGAAATTCTAATAGATATAAGATTCATTTATCCCTGAATTTTATGTTTTTTTCAAATTAATATTAATTTGAATTCAGTGATTTATTAGTGCGGTTCAGTTTGACGCCTTTAAATGTTTGAGAACTTTTTCTGTATATATGATTTTTATAGGAGATTGCGGTTATTGTTTAAGGCATGCTAAGAATATAAAAAGAGTAGTTTATGTTTCTTTGAATAATTTATGCAAATTTTCCATTTTATATTTAAGAAATTCAAATACAAAACAACAAATAATGCTTAGTAAAATTTTTTTAGAGCTTCTAATTCTATCTGATGAGTTTTTCTTTTTACTTTCATGCATGTTCTCAAACTTTAAAATCTGATGGTTTTCGTTTTTTTTTTGAATATATATATATATATATATATATATATATATATATTCCTTTAGATTTCGCTATTCAATATAAAAAATAGAAAAAAATATATCAGATAAAGGACAAAAGCAAAAATGTTATAAACGATCTCGTTTCGCTCATAAGACTCGTTAAGAAACATATATGTTATAGATTATTATATAGATATATTATAAATGTTATGTTATGTTGTAGATTATAACAGGAATACTTCGTAAATGTCATTTTATGTTGTATGTTAACCTATCTAAATCCATTATAAATAAACAAATAATCTTTTATATATATATGAAGGTTAGATAAATATATATTGTGGTTGATATAAGGCTTATTTAGCATACACTATGAGTTTAATTAATTTCAAACATAAAAATAATTAGTAGAAATTACTTTGTAGTGAAAATTAATGAGTAACAAATCAGCTTTTGACTAGCTTCAAATTGAATTCTCAATTCTTATGTTGCAATTAAAAGTGTTTGAAAGAAATTATTGTTAACTATCTTCAAATGTGAAATAATTTAAATTGTAACTGGCACATAAAGCCGTCTTTGAAAGTTTCATTTGATTTACTTAGTAGTAATTAAACATGTTCAGTTTACTTAGTATTCAATGAAAATACAAAGTATACTTGTTTATTTAGTAATGCTTGCTTAATCTTGAGTCTTCATGTCTTATTACTTCATTCATCATCTAAATTGAAATTAGGTATGTCTTGTTTGAATTGAAAAGTGTGCTTTCAAATATTTGAATCAAAGTCTGACTTTTTAAAAAAGGAATATAATTGTTTTGTTTTAATTGACCACGATATTCTTTGAAGTCTTAGGGAGTAATGTTATTACAATCACAAGTATATGCCAGACCTCCAAAATTTCTTACATAGACTTAAGAATTTTAGGAACAAATGAATAAGTATAAGTTGTAATAGAAAACAGTTATTTATTTTATCTGTAGCTAATGTCTTACAACAATAGTAGAATAATAAGAGAAATCGATAACTGTGTTCACTGTGAGGCGATGAAACTGCAATAATAATGAAAGATGCATTTCAATAGAAGTAACTATAATACGTTTCAATGAATTGCAAAATATTTATATTTGCATAATATATGTTCTTTGGTAGTAGTTTTGGTTTGAAATCGTAATAATATAATTAAAGACATTATTAAACGAGTACATAATATCGGGAAGTTCTTACAAATGTTTTATAGATTTCTACAGAAAGATTTCCAGGTGTTGAAATCTGATAAAATTCAAACAAATGAAAATATAGAGAAAATATATATTCATTTCTGAAAAATACATGAAATGCAATTGTGATTCTAAGTGGTAGCTACTAATGTCAATGAAGTTGCAAAATCTCAATCGAAAAATTTCCTCTTGTTTCTGGAATCGCTTTGAATTTTTGAGTTATATCTGCCTCGAGATATTCTGAAGTTGATGGTAGATGCTGGTGCACTCGTGATTTGAGGTACCCCGTGGTAAAAAAATTGCACAGTGTCAAGTCTGATGAACGTGGAAGCCACACAATACTACCGCACAATAAAACAAGGTGATCAGGAAACATTTCTCGGAGAATTCCTGGTAAACGTGGTGAGATACTGCGATGCAACACCGTCTCATTGGAACCATAGATCCAGATAACGATCGTTCAGTAATTCAAGGTCTTGTGGAATAGTAGTCAAAATGCAAAGTTTTCAAACATTTCACTAAAACAATCTGATATCCCAATAATTGTGTCACCATTATTTTCGTAAATTTATAGACCCCATATGCAGAAATCTTCCTTGGTACACTACATGACAATCATCGGAGTGTGAAGTGTCTGATTTCTGACAAATAATGATTTTTGAAAATGGCATGAGTTTACGTATCTTAGTAACCACGCCTATCATCCTATTTTCACTAGAGACTGAGGAATCTTTCCAAATCAGGGCAAAAAAATAATAATCAGGGAACTATAAAGGACCCTGATATCCTATTCTCCTTCTCTTCCAAACGATAGATGTTTTCATGTGACATGCTATGCAGATGTTTCACTAGACGGCATAATGTGGATTAGAATGCTTACCAATAGTAAACATGGACGCTTTCAAAGCCAAAATATACTGTATAGGCCCGGTGAAGTGACTTCCTATGCAAAGAGACACGTAGAAAGCGGAAGAATATCTAACGCTTTTCAGTTATTGTCAGATAACTATATGAGGAAAATAATACTAGAATGTACTGAAACAGAAGTTGAAAGGCTTCTCAAATATGAAAACTGATGTCAATGGAAGAGTTATATACCTTTTTAGATCTCTTGTACACCGGAGGAGCATATTGCGCCAAAGGAATCTCTGTCATATAATAATTATAGAATATTATATAATTTATAGAATAAGACGTGGGAGCTTATTTTTTCGTGATTCTATGCCACGGTAAACTGCTCAAGGAATTACTGAGGTTGATGAGTTTGATAGAAAGTCTTCAAGATCTCGAAGATTACAAAACGATAAACTTGCTCTAATATTCTTTTTAGGATTCAATTTGTTGAAAACTCAATTTCTTGCTACCAACCTAAAGAAAGTATAACATTTGATAGGCAATTATTTCCGTCGAAAACTAGATACCCATTCTTGCAATACATATCAAGTATGCTTGACAAATTTAGTATTACATTTTCGATTGCAGCACATGTAGAGTCAAAATGCATGCCAAATGCCATTCCATATTTCGGACAAGATGATGCCAGACCGGACAACTTATCACTTTCAGACCATGTCGTTTTACGTCTGATGCAGCCATTCTTAGGAAATGGCAAGAACGTCACTACCGATAACTTTTTTTCCCTTCCCTTATTCTTGCTGAGAAATAAAAGACAAAATATACTACCATTAACGGCACAATGAAGCAATCAAGGCGGTTAATTCCAGACGCCGCAAAATATTCAAAGCATCCACTTTAAACTACATTGCATTATAAACACTATGATTCTACCTTGACTGTGTATCTATGTAAGAAGAACAAGAATATTTTGTTTCTAAGCACTCTACATCAAACTGTTAGCATAATAGATAATGAAAAGAAAGTGCCTTAAACTGTGGCATTTTATAATTCTCCAAAGTATGGTGTAGACATTCTTGACCAAAAGAAGCGTAACTATTGAGTAAAATCGGGAACCAATGCATGGAAAATCAGGAACCAAAGATGACCAATGTATGTTTTTTACAATAGTTTGGATTTAGCCTCAATAAACGCATGGATTGTGTATGAAGAAGCTACAGGAAGTACAATACTTGCAAGAGATTTTTTTT
>BMAW01121122.1:0-34523 GCA_019974015.1 Nephila pilipes | reverse complement strand
ATATATATATATATATATATATATATATATATACATGTATGTATGTAGTTATGTATATATATATTGACAATTATAATGAAAAATTATTATAATTAAGGAAAAAAAACGCTTTTAAAACGTTTTATTTAAGATGCCAATCCATTATTGACTATCATTAGAATCGACATTCACGAATATGGAACAAAAATTAGTTTTTTCTTTAGTTTTCAAGGAAACGAATAAAGACATACATACATGTTTCTCATATTTTCTATGTTAATACCGTGTAATAAATATGTTCTTAATTTTTTTTTGTATCAGATTAAAGGTTTAATTACCGCTGCCAAGAGGCATTCGGTAAACTTACCGTCAACACAAGTTAAGCAAAATGTTTATCCTTCTGCTAGAATTTGCTTTGTAGTTCCCATTTCCAAATTTAATTATAAAATTAATTTCAGAATTCTTAGTTTCGAGTCTTTATACACTTTATTACGTGTACATAATTTTCAGTGCTTGACATTATTATACTTAAAACCTATTTCGTATTTAAATTTAAAAATTCACGCCTAATGATCCAAACTACAAGATTGGTTAGCCGTATTTCTTGTTATTTGTGATTTTATTCATGATTTTATTACAAATTTTGTTCGAATTTGCTTATATTTTTAATTTCTTTCCCGTCTTTCTCCGGAAGTTTTTTTTTTTTTAATTTTATGTTTATTTTGTATTCATATAAATTTTCTTTTTTATTTATTATTCTTTTTATTTATTACTTATTTGTTTCTATTATTTCTTAAAATTTCTATTTTTTATTTACTTTCAATTTTTTTTAAATTTAACTATTTAAAAGATGTTCCTGAAATATCTTCTTTTAGATTTAGTTATGAAATAGTTTGATCGATGGCGTTGCTACGAGGATCGTTCAATAAATCCTTAGAAAATCTAAGCGATGTGCTGATAACATCTAAAATGAATTGATTATGAGCATCATGACTCGCTAAACAGCTGCCAAAATATTAATTACTCGTATTCGGGATCATGACGCCTTCTGTATTTCGAAAATTCTTCGTCGTAACTTTCTCGTTCGGCGAAATCATGGAGCAGATTCACTGGAAGTAACCCATTGTTCTGATTGATTTCTAATTTGTAATGATGAAACCAAGAGGTATCGATGGCTACAACTCGACGCAAAATGAAGTCGACAACTCGATACAAAAGCAAATTTAATTTTGATTTGGTAGCAGATGACTACTAAATCAAAACTAACTTATGAATCAATGTCAAATTTGTTTCTGCTCAATTTTACAGTTAGCAGCACTCAATGGTGAAAACAAATTACTTTAATGTTGCCATCCGTTTTCAAATACAACTACTTTTTAAACCAGCCTTAAATATTCTTTTCCTTTACATTTTTAAATTCCCTTTTTATTTTTAAAGTGTTTTGGAATTTTTTTTAAGTTATTGATTTTGTAAGGTTTTAGTAGTAATTTTTGTTACAACATTCTTAAAAGTTGTGCTAGCTTTTGATTCATTATTAATTATTCCTAAAATTCAGTGTTGGCATTCTGGAAACATTTAGGAATTGCTTATTAAAATTTAATTGCGTTAGCATTTGCATATAATTTCTTTAAGCCATTTTAGCATATTATAACTCCAGGTTCTAAATTCCATCCTCATAGAAATTTGCCACCTGATTCAAAACAAACATTCTTGTAACTTGCGGAATCTGGTTAGCTAAAGGCGAAATCGTAGAACGTCTGTTTTCTCGAACTTTCGCTTCAACTTTCTGCACTAAGTCATTTAAATGACAGATGCTCTCAAACTACGTTCCTCATCCTGAATATTAGTGCAGTCATCTTTGAATGTTCTAACCCATTTTTATGCCGTTCCATCGATCACAGGTGTTTTTTCATGCGTTTCATTAATATGCTGCTAACTTTCGGCAGCTTTCACACTTTTTGCTTTCAGAAATTGAATGATAGCACTTAGTTCACAAATACTGGAATTTTTAATTACATGAGGCATTTTAATTTCGCCCAAACAAACGTAAACATGAACGAATACTTCAATTCAGGCGTCCGTAACTCACCAAAAGACATAGGTATTCAGCATGCCTCTGCAGAATGATGGAAATAGCGCAAAAGCGATTATATTTAAAAACGAAACTTTCTTAATAAACATGCTTTGTACTTTAATTTCTTACACAAACTTTTTATGTTCATTGTTTTTAATTAGTTTTATTTCTTTCTCTCTGTGCTGAGAGAGAAAATCTCATCGTGTAGAATTTACTCGACGTGTTCAATGTATATAAACATATATTACTCACATAATGAACATCACTGAATCCAGGTCTAACAAACACGTCTGCAAAATAAGGAGAATAGCAAGCCAGCACTGCTTTGTGAGCTTTAAATTCATGGTTCTGGACAACAATGATGACATCAGTTAGGACCTTATCTCTCCAAAGATTGGCCGCGTACTGTCCCAGGCGGGCGTGATGAGTCTTGCCAAGCGACAGGGAACTAAGGCTCGACTTATTTTTCTTTGGTTGAGGTTGGCGTATTTTCCTATTAGTTATCAAAGGCTTTTCGATTTTCTTAGTCTGAAATTTAATATAGATATTAATACTTAATGAAGTTGAATTAAATGTACATCAAGCAGCTTCGAAGAATAAGTTTATATTCAAACTAATAAATCTCTGGAGAATAATAGAAGGAAATTCTTTATTTATAGAAGTTAATTATAGAAGTTTACATATATAAAACAGGGTTTTTACGAAATAAAATATCTGAACTTTGGCAGTGCCACAGTTACAAAACTGAAGAAGTTACAAACATATTGGGAAAACTAAATTTAAAATTACATTTTGGAAGTTATAAAATTTTTAAATTTCAAATATGACCACCTTCATATACCCGAATGATATCTAGTCAGTACTCGAACACTCCCTGAGCTCTTTTTTAGCATGTCTAGAGTTACAGCTTTAATGACTGTAGCTATTCCCGTTTTACAGTTCATCAATGTTCGCTCGAAGTGGCGAAACAACATTTTATCTGTTAAGCAACCCCAAAGGAAGAAACTCACTGGAAGGTTTTGTGGTTCTGATTGTTTTCATTAACGTCGCACTAAATTGCAACACAAGGACTATTAGCGACGGGCTTCGGTCAACGGATGAGGACGACACGTGTGAGCTGTTACCTTCCTCTTAAAACTTCCACACAATACCAAGGAGAGGGCTAGGGATCTCTATCAGATTTAACATTCATCAGCCCAGCTACCTAGCTTGATGCTCACATTGTTTTTCATTTTCTTAAAAATACTCACATCGACTCGCTCAAACGACCGTCAAATAACAACCGCGCGTACAAAATAGCTGAAGTTTCGGTGAGTACCTGTCAAAAAATGCCAACCGCATTCCCTCACTTTTACTGACGAGTGCTGCCATCTTCCCGGTGAGGTCAAAACTTTTCAGACCACCCTCGTAAAGCTGGATAATTAAAAGTGACTTTGCCGAGCAAATTTGGTTGCTAAGAGTCACACACCAAACTTGGAAACATTTATTGATGCTTTTAGACGAAAAAGTAACCTTTCTCAGACATTACCTTAATAGTATCAGCTGGGAAACATACATTTCTAATATTCTTAGTGTTAGTAAAATAAAAAAAAATTATATTTTTGAAATATTTATTTATTAAAAGATAAAAATAATTAATTATTTACATTAATGATATTTATATTGGTGACTTTCCTTCCCCAAATTCTTCAATGGAGAGAAGGTGGGTTTCTTGTTCACTTCAAGCTCACGCAAGCGCTGTTAACTTCGTCGGCAAAGTCGTTTACTTTTTTATTGGTTTTAAAATTACTTAATACTGAAAATAAGGTTCTTCAAAAGTACGTAGAGGAAATGATTGTTAGTATGTCATAGCTACATGTTTCAAGGTACTTAAAGTATCCAGTAATTGATTCTAAGCATTCCAAATCTTGTAATGGTACTCCTTACTTCATCCTCCAATTTTTTTTTTTTCTGGAATCTTAAGTTTCATCTTCAAGTCTGCAATAATTTAAGCCTGAATGCTGTATTGAAATTTGGATAATTTGCATCTCCTACTCATCAATTTACATTCACTGGAAACTATTACATTTCAAAGTACTACAGACTATTAAATCCGAGAACCTGATTATTTTATGTGTATATTTCATGTTCGTTATCTGTTCCTTACTGACTGTTCTTGGGCGATGACCGTTACCCAAAATTTCACCTGTAGCACTCATATTATCGGTTTGCGTAACTACCTGTTCTATCCTTTACGGTTATCAGTGTTGGGACACGTATAATTCCTTCGTTTTAAAAGATTTTTCCTGTCACACTTTCTGACACAACTCTCCCTCTCAATAAAAAATCTTCACTGCTTATAAATACTAACATATCAATCTTGCTCTCTACATTTCAATATTTCTATTCAAATACACATAAGTTCAAAATTCATTCATAAAAAGAGGTTCTCAAATCAATTAATTTCATATGAAAGCTTGGAGTGTTAGTTGAAGGGAACTAACTACTCGTGAGTTGTAAGATTTGCAATAGAGTTTAGCGATAGAATGGAGTCATGGCTGGAGATGTTTCAATCAAGTAGCCGGTTCAAACCTCGAGGCCACTAAAGAACAGCCGTGTAAAAGAGCTAATGCACGTTAAATCTGCCGGAACTGAAATAACTAACTGAAGCAGGGCATATTGTGGTGTTGATGTGGTAAGTAGAATATCAACACAAATTTCGACCACGTCATCTGACTCAGGTTAAAGCTTACAAGACAAATAGAGACTAAGTAACACTTCTACCCACTAGTGCTCTAGAATTTCAGACTAACAGAAACTGCTTACTTGCTCATATTTCTAGGAATGGTGACCGTGAAATAAGCATATGGATCACAATCAACAAAAATTCAATGGAGTTTTCGTAAACACTTTAATGAGAATAAATTTTTCTTTTATATAAATCTATTTCAACTTTTTTTTTTAAATGTCTGTAAAGGATTATACCTACAATAATAGAAAATTAAATGAAAATCTAATTTATTAGCACGGCTACATAGTGTGTGAAGAAAACTCTTTTCTTTTCTTTTTTTTTAATTTGGTAACAGTTTCTTTATTACCTCTCAGCCTTAAGCTTAAACAATTTCCTTTATAAGAATCCATACAGTCCTCCCTCAATAATCTGATACTTCATCCTTCCAATCCTTCTAGCAATGCGACGTTTTTACATATGCTTACAAGCATTCGAAATTATCTTATGGCTTCTACTTCATTGGAAAAAGGAAAGCTATCAACATAAATTAGTACATTTTTGTAGTTTTAGTTATTTCTTTTATTTCCACTTTATTTGCAAGCACTGTATTTATTTTTATAAGATAATACATAGCTATTATTGTTTAAATGTGTTATTTTAAGAGATTCCCCAATAATCCATTTTTTCAGGAATAAGAAAATGCTCTGATCCAATATGTGCTGGATTAACCTAGCGAGTACTGTATCATTAAATTTTTGATTTAAACTTCCGTTATCATAATGGATAGAAGTTCCGTAACAATTATTATCATTAAGAAGGAGCGCAAGAGTTCAAAAAAAAAAAACGCTCGCCGAGGCTAATATGTAGGAACGCTGTTTCTGCCAAATGATCTTCACACCTTCTTAGATTTGACCATCAATTCTTAGCAAACACCATATATCATATTTTCTGGTGTATAAGATGCACTTTCTTACCTTAAAAATTCATCTTAAAAACGGTGTGAATCTTACATCATTAAGGTAAATATCTCTTCATTTTTTAATGTCATAAGCGTTATATTTTATGTTCCAATACCTTTGTTGGTGGCAAATGGTAATGATATGGGTTTTTTCAAGTGTTTAAATGGTCAGTTTACAGTAAAAAAGTATCAACTGTCTAATCAATTTTTTTAAAAAAAATCATACGTTAATGCACAGTTTTCCCCCAGAAAATTGTATTAAATTTCTAGGGCGTTAAACCCTTCTAAATATGTAAATAAAAAAAACTTAAAAAACATTTTCTATTATCTGATATTGGAACACTAAAGAACCCATTTTCTGTTATATATTTTTGAGCAAAAAGTCTATAATGTATTTTTGAACGAATTTTCATTTTTTTTTCTTCAAGAACTTTGATAATTTTGGGGATATCGAGCATTACGCTATAAAGAGGAACTGAAAATGCAATTTTAGAGGGTTAATGATTATAAAGTAATGGTAACTCAATATTCTAGATCTCAGATGGAAGATACATTTTATTTATAGCATTTATTATATAAATATGTAATATTTATTAGATAATTTTTGTTTCGATGTTATATTTTACCAATTTATTTCTAACACATACGTTATTTTATTGTTTTAAAAGTCCCAGAAATGATAAATTATCTTAACGGCGAAACTAAGACCTTTAAATTTTAAAAGTAAAATTAAATTAATTATTAGAAAGCAATGTCTTTTCATATTTATTAATCAACTTCTGGGATATTTTCTTTAAGAGTAAACGAACTATCAGCTCAAAAAAAAAAAAAAAAACCCAAGAAATAAATTTATAAAAATATACATATGTCATTACTATTTTAAAAGCAAATTTTGTCTAAAATAATCATTTTCATATTTATCATTTTATCCTTTCCTGAAATAATAGCAATTTTTTTTTCGTGTTTCTTATGAAGAAATTATGTTACAATTTTTATCACAAGTTAATTGAATATTATCTAGAGAGAGAATCTTTCATTTAAATTTTGCAATTATTAATTCTTATGACAGAAAAACCAAAAGATCGTATTACAATAGGAAACGAAAATAAAATTGCATGCACAGTCATATAAAAAACGTAAGAATAATTGTAGTGGCTATTCATCAAATATTTATATTTGGTTGTTTTCACAAGGAACTAGGCATCGAACGCTAAATTTTTTAATGTTACGAGTATTAGACGATCAATATGTCTGCTATAAAACAATTATCTAAATGAAGTAATTATTGAAAATAACAATGGTGTTTTTAAATGCAAAGTATTTAAAAAGTCTATCAGAAATTAGCGATTCTACCTTTTGAGAGATACTACGTATCATTGCAACTAAATTTAACCGCTTATCAAAACTGATACATACTATACACATGGAATGAAATGATTAATAATACGTTGTATCCTCACATACATTATCTACAACATCGGAAATGAATGGCAACACTCGAATCGGATGCGAAGATTTATTGCTGTCTGGGCTAAATGCGAGTACATACATCCGCAGTCTAAATAAGGAATCCTTATCTCTAGTAAAAGTTAATGGGCGCAATAACTCAAGTAAACATTTTTACGCGTTCCTTCTTCCCACGCAAAAATTTCTTGTAATTTCTCTAGAATATAGAGAATCTTCAGAAATTCAAATGCATTACTTAAACTTTTCACTATCATTTATATCAGGAATCTTCAAATGATTGTCGGGGAGTCAACACCGACCCGCAAGCACCATCAATCAGGGACATCATAGTTATATATTTTCGGCAATGTTATGCCTTCTTCGAACCAAAGTGTTCGCTGAAAAACTGATGTTTTTAAATTAAATAAGTTTTTATGTTGACACATTTCTTTTATTCTGATTTAATGTAGTAATTCTTGATTAATTTGACAACAACAAATGGTTCTCCATGATTCTCTATTAAATGAGCCGTGTGGAAACTAGCACAAGTTTCTGCTTCTTGATCAGCATTTTCGTTTTAAAACAACAATTGCTGAAATTTAAAACCACACATTTCAAAGATTTATAATTTTCTAACCATAAGCTTCCTGTAAATTTGAAAGAATTCTGCGAATGTTTCGTTTAATTATAGCGTTTTATTTTGTGTTATTTGAGAACTGATCATACTTCATTGCAAACTATACATACGAGAGTCTCTTGATTACTTGATTCAATACCGAAATATTAATATCTCTATTGATTTTTAAATGTTCTGCTCTCCTGTCTTCTTTCGCTACTTTGCCATATTTGAACAAAACATATTTTTTCGATTTTCAAATCACACTTGTCACTCCAACTCAACATTTCGAACTGTCCAATTCTTAGTTGTATCCTATATTTCATACCACATGTGCTCGAGGTTAAAACATATTCGAAAAACGTGGAAAGTTCCCGAATCTTCAAGCTAAATAATCACACAGCAAAACGTTTCCAGAGAATGTTCTATGTGTGATATTCACGACAAATTAATACTCACTACAAGGATTGTATTTACCTTCTAAACTATAAATTTTGCAATTATAAATACAATTTAGTCAAACTTCTTAAATTAACATTAGAATAATTTAATTATCTTTAATAAGTTATATGATAATAAAAAAAACTGAAATTGGGAACTTTTATTTATATGGATTTGACAATGCTGAGGTGATAATAGTAAAAAAAGCTCCTTATATTAAAAATTTGTAATTGTGGGATTATTATAATACAGGGTTGATTATTATAGTACCGTTAATAATTTTGTTTCAAATATGGTTTTAGCAAATGTCATGTAAGAAATAATAAGGGATTTCAGAGATAGGAAAGAAGCAGCAAAAAAAGTAAGAATGATTATGAATAAGGATGATATTAAAAAAAAACTTTCAGCTTAATAATGACTTTGAGAAAGAGTGTAATATTAAAAATATTAAGTCCTTTTTATTTTGCACTACAAAAATGTCTTCAAAAGAGACTATTAATTACATTATAATAAAATTGAAAATATTTATATTGGTTTCGTTAAGGATATAAATAACTAATTTTTCCATAAATTCCCAATGATAAATTATAATTTTGAGATGCAAAAAGTATAAAATCGTACTATTTAGTTTATGAATATACCTTTTGATAAAATTAATTTCCGTAATATTTTAATAAATATAAAAAAAATTAATCCCTATTAAGAATAGCAATATTGAAATAGTTTTTAAATATAAAATGAATCGTATTTTTTAATTACAATAATATCTTGATTTAAAAATGATAGCCCTTTTAGGCATAATGTTTGCATAGATTATATCAAACAGGAATATCAAAAAGTTATGAAAGATAATATGTATATTGTTAATGATAAAATGTTAAGATACATTATGAATCATGGAGTTAATTTCAGATGTAATATTTATAAAACTAGTTTTTATGTTAAGAAACAAACGAGTTTATATATTGATAATTTTATTACTAAATTAGCAATTAAATGTAATCTTCTATCAGAAGCATATAAGAAGTTTCAAGACACACTAAATATATTAAAAATTGATGTTTAGTAATTTGTTATGCAATTAGTATTTTAATAATTAAAGATATTATTAAAAGATTTAGAAATTACTATTATTAATCTCCGAGACAGATTTATTACTATTTATGTAAACAATGTATTGAATAATTATAGTATTATACGCAAGAATTCTACTTAAAATTAACTAATGAGAATCTTGAGAAAAATAATTCATTTAGAGTCGTAAGCAATAATCAGAAAGAAATTTTTAATATAATTATACCATTTAATAAGAAAATTGATGTCAATACGAATAATTTCATGAACATTTTTAACATCAAATTTCATAAAACCTCTGCAAGATTTATAACTGTAACTAATAAATCAAATACTTGTAATTCTTTTGCTGATCAAAAGTTTACAAAAAATAATTCAAAATATTATACAGAAGTTGGAAGTTTATTAATATTAGTGCTGATATGGTCAAATAAATTAATAAAAAATAAATTATGCTACTTATAGCAATGATTTTAATACTATTTTTAATTCTATTAATACAGATAATCTTATAAATGATCTAAAAGAGTTTTATAAGAAATTTAATGTTATTGCAATTACTAAATTTTGTTAATTGGTTACGTTGTGGCGGGTCTATCAGCGATCTTGTCACTAAGAGTCCTCTAGGGGAATTTTCGGGCCCCACATTGGGCGCCATTGTAAGGGTGTGGGGTCGGATGGATCACTCGACATTTCTAAATTAATTTATTTACTGCTCAGCTAGAAATCTATTCTATCTCTCCTCTCTTCCCCTCTCTCTGAAAGCTTATATATCAGTCTTAATTTGCATGATCACGTTCTCTTCTTCGGAGGAAGCTTTCTAATAAAAATAATTTCTAAGGCCCGAAAGTTCCCTAAGAGGACTGTTGGTGATAAGATCGTGGATAGACCCATCACAACGTTAGTGTTAAAAAATCAAAGGGATTTTAATCATAAAATATAAAAACGGACAAAAGATATACCATAAGGTGATTCTCAAGCAACTGATTAGCCAATATGTATCTTGCATGTTTTGAAAATAATGTTTATTATAGCAATAATCTTAGAATGATTAGATAAAATGACGATGTCATTTTCTTTCAAATTATTAATAATAAAGACGTTCAACCTATTTTTCTTTTTACTCTGAATATTAAAATTTATTGCAAACTAATATCGATGCAAATGAAGCGAAGTACTTAGAACTTCCCCTAAAATTAAAAAATATTGAAATTTTGGATAAAAGAGACTTGTGAGACTTCAGGATTCAAAAAGTTTCCTGATTTCAAACTTCTTTAAGTATTAATATATTTAGAAAGTTAGTTTTTACCAAATTTTAAGGAATATTTAAATGGTGTCTAGAATGCAGGACATTAACTATAACTTGATATAGATTGATAAAATTTATTTGGATACTAATTTTCGAATTAATTTTACTAAGAGAAGTTTAAATTATAATAATTATAGTTTTAGTTTTTCTTTTTCTGGTATATGTTTTAAAATTTATAATTATATTTTTAAATATGGTTTTTTTCTTTTTGTTTTGTTTATAATTTTATTTTATTTCTCCCTTTATTGCTAGTTTTACGCCTTTTATAAAACGTTTTTTGCAACTGTATTATTTTTCTCTGATTTGTAGGTAGTATTAAAAGTTTGTCTATGTAAGTTTTGAAACTGTTTTTAATCTGATTATAATATATATATATATATATATATATATATATATATATATATATATATTGTCAAACAAGTTTCTCAAAAATAAAGTAGACTTTTTAAAGTTTAATTTTGAAAAGATAACAGCCTCAGCTAAAACAAAAGAAGTGGCTCGTTTTTTATTTCAAGCGACAATATTTAATGTATTTTGAATTAAATTAAGTTAACATTTTTAAAATTATATTAGGGGAAACTGTTAGTTTATCTTTGATAGAAGAATAACATCCATCCAAACAAATAAATATAAACTTTTACCATACTACCCACATATTATTAAGTATGATGCATTTCTTTTATATTTATAATCTTTTAAAATAAAATATAAATACATTTCCTACGAAATCTGTTAATTAAATAAAAAAAAAAGATAATCCATAAGAGATAAAAGAAAAAATAATGAAAATTATTCGCTAACAGGTCCAGAGTAACAAAGCAGTGGCAATCATATTTGATTAAAGATTTTAATCTTCTTTTACTAATCTTTGAAAGTTTGAAGGGGGATGACATATTAAGAAAAAGAAACAAGACTGTAAATTATTTTTAAATTCTATTGTAGAACGAAGAACTTTTTGTCCAAATAAGGGTAGATTCTATAAGTAATTAAAAAGAGCTGTTATCAAGTGTGAAATATCAAGTGTGTTCTGTTAATTGACTCTGAGGTTGAAGTTATAATGAGATATTAAATAAATTATATTTAATCTGCATTATCACCCAAATCTTCAAACAATCTCAAAACAATGGATAGAAAGCAAATAAAAAAGCATATTGTTAATAAAAAGAATTAAAAATTACAGATTACAAAAGGTAACATCTTTAGTCTTAGTTTTGATTTAAACTATAATGCTCTAAGGAAATTTAACATTTTTCGTGGAGATGGTAGTCACATTTTAATACTAGAAAGATGAGAATTTTACTTTTACTGAAAAGACGGAAGAACATCAAAACGACGGGTAGAAATAAAATCAGAAGTAAAATATATTAAACGTATTTTTAAATAAAAAATATCAAAAATATAAGTATTTCAAAACAGGGATATTAGTTTTTATAATCTAATGAATTTGTTTGTGTATTTTTATATGTTGTAGTGAATAAAAACACATAATTTTAAAGAAGAAATTACTTGCATATAAAAGAACTTCTTAAAAAATTAATTTTTTTTTCAAAAATCAAGCATTGCAGTAAATAAAAATCTTTTAGAAATGTGGAATATTATATTTAGTATAATTGAATCAATGAAGGATACAATGACCTCTTTGTTTACCTCTAGCAAAAGGCTAAGTAAAAAAAAAGTTAAATATCATTATTACTTGTCACATTCAACACAAATCATACTTTTTACAACTACACTACTTTTACCTACTTTACTACTGCACCACTTTTTTTTTTACAGCTCCACACATACCGATTACTGTTGCAACAT
This sequence comes from Nephila pilipes, assembly GCA_019974015.1. NCBI lineage: Eukaryota > Metazoa > Arthropoda > Arachnida > Araneae > Nephilidae > Nephila > Nephila pilipes. The sequence continues at coordinate 22,110 of BMAW01121122.1, read as the reverse complement.
ATATGTGCAGTCATTATTTTATTACACGGCCCAATTTGGCATTGGATACGATTATTTGAGTTCGATATCTGACCAGAAATTTGAGAATCAGTGCGGGGGGGGGGGGGGGGGTTTGATTATTTCATGATTTTATCGAAGTTCTTTAGAAAGTTGAAACAAAAAAATATCCCTTGTAAGTATTATACTTCCTGTAGCTTTTTTATACACAATCCATGCGTTTATTGAGGCTAAATCCAAACTATTGTAAAAAACATACACTGGTCATCTTTGGTTCCTGATTTTCCATGCATTGGTTCCTGATTTTACTCAATAGTTACGCGCCTTTTGGTCAAGAATGTCTACACCATACTTTGGAAAATTATAAAATGCCAATTTCGGGCACTTTCTTTTCATTATCTACTATGCTAACAGTTTGATGTAGAGTGCTTAGAAACAAAATATTCTTGTTCTTCTTACATAGCTACACAGTCAAGGTGGAATCATAGTGTTTATAACGCAATGTAGTTTAAAGTGGATGCTTTGAATATTTTGCGGCGTCTGGAATTAACGGCCTTGATTTCTTCATTGTGCCGATAATGGTAGTATTTTTTGTCTTCTATTTCTCAGCAATAATAAGGGAAGGGAAAAAATTTATCGGGAGTAACGTTCTTGCCATTTCCTAAGAATGGCTGCATCAGACGTAAAACGACATGGTCTGAAAGTGATAAGTTGTCCGGTCTGGCATCATCTTGTCCGAAATATGGAATGTCATTTGACATGTATTTCTACTCTACATGTGCTGTAATCGAAATGTATTACTAAATTTGTCAAGCATACTTGATATGTATTGTATCTAGTTTTCGACAGAAATAATTGCCTATCAACTGTTATACTTTCTTTAGGTTGGTAGCAAGAAATTGAGTTCTCAACAAATCGAACCCAACAAAGGATATTAGAGCAAGTTTATCGTTTTGTAATCTTCGAGATCTTGAAGACTTTCTATCAAATCTCATAAACCTCAATATTTCCTTGAACCGTATACCGTAACATAGAATCACGAAAAAATAAGCTCCCCCGTCTTATTCTATAAATTATGTAATATTCTAATAATTATATGACAGAGATTCCTTTGGCACAATATACTCCTTCGGTGTACAAGAGATCTAAAAAGGCATCTAACTCTTCCATTGACATCAGTTTTCATATCTGAGAAGCCTTTCAGCTTCTGTTTCAGTACATTCTAGTATTATTTTCCTCATATAGTTATCTGACAATAACTGAAAAGCGTTAGATATTCTTCCGCTTTCTACGTGTCTCTTTGCATAGGAAGACACTTCACCGGGCCCATACAGTATATTTTGGCTTTGAAAGCGTCCATGTTTACTATTGGTAAGCATTCTATTCCACATTATGCCATCTAGTGAAACATCTGCTTAGCATGTCACATGAAAACATCTATCGTTTGGAAGAGAAGGAGAATAGGATATCAGGGTCCTTTATAGTTCAAATAATAACTATTTATACAACTAAATATTTGTCTTTCTTGTTTTCTTATGGTTTTGTGATTTGCATTGTGAATTATAACTTGTTTTCCTTTCAGACGTCAAAATGATGGCTGTCTTTCTTTTTAGTTATACAAAAAAATTTCTTCCCTTCTTTACTGCAGAATAAAATTTTGTACACGAGTGTGCCTATTTCACGTAAAATTAATAAAAGTCATAAGATTTCTAAAACCCGGGGAAAATGTTTAAAATGTAGCACAAAAAACAAATTGCAAAACCGTCAAAATGACGGCAGCCTTCTAGAGTTAAATATCAAATAAAATTATATTTAACGCCAATATATTAAAATAAATATATAAATCCTATAAGTGTTCATTCCTCATAATCACAAAGACTAAGGAATGAACACTTATAGCTTAGGTTTACCTGATAGCAGTATGTTACATGAAAGCTACTCTGATTTTTAATTGATAGGATCTTTAACAAAATACTACATTTAGATGGTTTAAAAATATGTGAAAAGTAAAAACATTTCAAACTAAAAAAATTAGATAAAAATCTGATATCAGTATTTCTAAGATAACAATAACAAGCAAGTAATGAATTTAATTTAAAATAATAACGCAATCTCAAAACCTTAATGATATTTAAATTCTTTTAAAAACACGTTATAAGAAAGTATCAGGCTTAAAGATAATTTTTAAAGGAATAATATTAAAAAAAAGATGCAAGTACACAAATTCTCTATAAACTTAATGATTCTTTATTCCCTTTAATTACAAAATTATTATTATTATTATATATATATATATATATATATATATATATATATATATATATATATGTATATATATATAATAATAATAATAATAATAATATCCCATCAACCCACATTTAACAATCGCAATTTTCTGTGTCAATTCTCAAAATACTCTTTTACAATTTATGCTGCAATGGTACTTTAAAGTACCACTGGTATTATAATAGTAGTAAAATATTATATGCATTCGTTACCAACAGTACGATTGACTTTTTGGTGATACAATATAGCAGGTGATCAGTTTAACTACGACGGTTGTTTAATAACCGTTTATGTATGTTGCGCCAACCAGACATGTAAAATCGAAATTCATTCTAAAATTTTATAGCTATTTCGGAATCAGTATCGATTGTGAGAAAAAAATTTTAAAGTCACTAAAGAATTGGTTGAACTAGAAAACGTTATAAGGGCCAAGCCATAATGTATTAAAATTGGTAATACAATGTGGACGAATTTTTTGTAATGTAATGATGTAATATCTGGTGGGTCATCTGTTACCTTATTTTTAAATTAGTTTTTATTCACATAACACATTTTGATGTACTTTTTTTACTTACCATATAAAAAAAAAGATCGCACAATAGAAAACGAACAAGAGAAAGGAGAGAAACATTAAAACAGGTTTGACTGTACTTTCTATTCCATACTCGTAAATTTAAATTAAAGCTTATTTTAATGAAAACTTTAGGCAATTCATCATATACTTCCTTTGATTTCAAACGATTTGTCTCAATCCTATAGAAAATTTTCAAATCACTGGTTTTGTTCTGTCAATGCTGCGAAATGGAAGAACTATTATGTGTCTGAAGTTTAATTTTACTGAAGATCTTGTATGTTAAACTACGATCCCAATCATTTGTAGTCAAGCTCCGCCATTAAATGAAGAGATATATCTCCCCCCCCCTCCCATATTATAACTAGGTAGAGTTGTAGCATTTCTGTTATAAAAACATTATTTAGCTCCATTTAAAAATAATTCGGGTAACCAGGATTTAAAATCGCGATATTATGATAAGGACTCCAAATAATATGTAAGGGTCTGTTAAACGTACATGCGTTTTGTAACACAAAAGGAATTTTACAAAAATATTTTAATTCAAAATATTCCATGAAAGTTATCTCTCATTAGAAACAATTAAAATCAATCTATATTTCAGTCATATAGCTTTTATGTGTGTTAGGAAATTTGGTACTTTTCGATGGTATTTCGTATTAAATATTTTCATTTTTCTAAAGTGCTTTTCCATTCGAAATAAAGATTAAGACATAAACTTTGCTAAGATAAGTTAAAGATTAAATAGTGTTTTTATTGTTCTAGATTAAAACCACAAACTGCGTTCATATTATTTGCTTACAATTTTCAAAACACTGAAATAAAATTGGGAGTTTGCGTTTCAAAATATTAAAAAATTAAAATGCGTAGTATTTATTTATCTGTTAATAATTGTATTATAAATTCAAGTATCAAATGCAGAGTTACACAAGGTGATTGAAAAGAATATCCTAGCTTTTAAAAGTTGCTATTGCAAAACTAAAGATGTTATGAACTTTTTAAGCAAATTAAATTAATACTAACTCTTTAAAAGTTATTAAATTGCAAGTATTCATTGTGTGATCCCCAACAGAAACCCAAACGATATTCTGTCGATAATAGGACACATCCGATACCTTTTGAAGCATTATCGAAGTTAGTGTGATTGGCTGTAGTTATTCACTTTTTCATTCCGTCAATGATTGTCGGCCGTGGCAGAAATATATTCTGTCCTTTAAGCAGCCCCGAAGAAAGAAAATTGCAGAGAGTTAAAACAGGGCTTTTTGGAGGCCTCTTAGTACAAGCAAAGTGTCATCTTCTCTGTGACCAATCCGCTGTATCGTATCACTGGATATCATATTTCTGGGATGGCCACATTAAAAGATTTTAATTTTATAAATTTTACAGAACTATTTATAATTTAATTTGTATAAAAAGGTTGTAACTTCTTTATCTTTGTAATTGTGGCTCTTCAAAATTGTGATATTCTTTTTTAAACACCCTGTACAACAAGGTCAGGGCCAGATGGATATAATTGTGTTTTGTTTGAAAAAAAAATTATTCTGAAATATCCTTACCAAAGACAAAAGCACTGAAAAGAAAAGGCGCATTTTTGTTCCCTTTAATGTTAAAAAAAAGTATTCTAAATCTATTTGTATGCTGGGTTTTCAATTACATATTTCTAAATCAAATAGTCATGAATTCAAATTAAATTACCATTTAAATCAAATATCACATGTCATTTGTTGACATCAAAAATGTATCTTTAATCCACAGAAAACAAAACCAAAAAAAACTGGTTATTTCAGTGAAAATTTAAAACCAAAGCAATTAGCAGAGTTCAGCAATTGATTCAATGAAAGTGAATCGGAACAAGAATTATCTTTACTGCAGTATCAAATGAATGTTTAATGACCTCGTTGACAATTGCTAAATTGATTGGCAGAGATTTGCGCAAATGATTAGCTCGCAATTTCTAATCTAGGTCAATTAAATCTTATAATGTTACAAATAAATGGGATTTTATACAGGGTGTGGCAGAAATTTTACTCTGATTTGGAAAGATTCCTCAGTCTCTAGTGAAAATAGAACGGTAGGCGTGGTTACTGAGATACGTAAACTCATGCCATTTTCAAAAATCATTATTTGTCAGAAATCAGACACTTCACACTCCAATGATTGTCATGTAGATGTACCAAGGAAGATTTCGGCATATGGGGTCTAAAAATTTACGAAAATAATGGTGACACAATTATTGGGACATCAGATCGTTTTAGTGAAATGTTTGAAAACTTTGCATTTTGACTGCTATTCCACAAGACCTTGAATTACTTAACGATCGTTATCTGGAGCTATGGTTCCAACAAGACGGTGTTGCATCGCAGTATCTCACCACGTTTACCAGGAATTCTCCGAGAAATGTTTCCTGATCACCTTGTTTTATTGTGCGGTAGTATTGTGTGGCTTCCATGTTCATCAGACTTGACACTGTGTAATATTTTTACCACGTGGTACCTCAAATCACGAGGGCACCAGCACCCACCAGCTTCAGAATATCTCGAGGCAGATATAACTCAAAAATTCAATGCGATTCCAGAAACACGAGGAAATTTTTTGAGTGAGATTTTGCAACTTCACTGACATTAGTAGCTACCACTTAGAATCACAATTGCATTTCATGTATTTTTCAGAAATGAATATATATTTTCCCTATATTTTCCTTTGTTTGAATTTTATCAGATTTCAACACCTGGAAATCTTTCTGTAGAAATCTATAAAACGTTTGTAAGAACTTCCAGATATTATGTACTCGTTTAATAATGTCTTTAATTATATTATTACGATTTCATTCCAAACCTATTACCAAAGAACATATATTACGCAAATATAAATATTTTGCAATTCATTGAAACGTATTACAGTTACTTCTATTGAAATGCATCTTTCATTATTATTGCAGTTTTATCGCCTCACAGTGAACACAGTTATCGATTTCTCTTATTATTCTACAAATTGAGAATTCAATTTGAAGCTAGTCAAAAGCTGATTTGTTACTCATTAATTTTCACTTCAAAGTAATTTCTACTAATAATTTTTTATGTTTGATATGAATTAAACTCATAGTGTATGCTAAAGAAGCCTTATATCAACCACAATATATATTTATCTAACCTTCGTATATATATACAAGATTATTTGTTTATTTATAATGGATTTAGATATACAACAAAAAATGACATTTACGAAGTATTCATGTTATAATCTACAACATAACATAACATTTATAATATATTTATATAATAATCTACAACATATATGTTTCTTAAGAATCTGAACATAATGTTTAATTATATATAGAAATATTGAAAGTAAAATATTTTTGTTTGAAGTTTTATGTGCCAAACGCGCGTGCGAGAACGCTTATAACATTTTTGTTTTTGTCCTTTGTCTGATATATTTTTTTTCTACTTTTTATAATGAATTGCGAATGAATATATATATATATATTCGAAAAAAAATCGAAAACCATCAGATCTTAAAGCTTGAGAACATGCATGAAAGTAAAAAGGAAAACTCATCAGATAGAATTAGAAGCTCTAAAAAAATTATACTAAGCATTATTTGTTGTTTTATATTTAAAATTCTTAAATATAAAATGGAAAATTTATATAAATTATTCAAAGAAACATAAACTACTCTTTTTATATTCTTAGCACGCCTTAAACAATAACCACAATCTCCTATAAAAATCATATATACAGAAAAAGTTCTCAAACATTTAAAAGTGTCAAACTTAATCGCACTAATAAATCACTGAATTCAAACTAATATTAATTTGAAAAATACATAAAATTCAGGGATAAATGAATCTTATATCTATCAGAATTTCTCTAAATGAAAGATAAATTTGAAAGAGAGTTTAAAAACTAATTGTATGACTTTGAAAAATAAGATCGATGAAATAATTCGAAGAAGAATTGTTTCTTGTACTTATAACACAAACCAATAAATTAACATTTTATACTTAAATACTAATTTTTATTATAATTTTTTCGTAAAATAAAAAATGCAAGTTAAATCAATGGGAAACGGAAAAGGTAAACACACTGTATTTAACTTATCGGAACATTCTGCTTCTCTGTATGATATCCACCGCCCCCGCCCCTGTCTTCCCACAAAATATTAAAGAGGAATATCTGCATTCGAGAACATAATACAACAGCGCGACCCCGGCACAATAACAAAAAGCAAATGATTTTGTTCGAAATGAAAGAAACAAGGGATATCCTCTGCTTCAGATTGAGATATACAGAGCTCATTAAATGGAAGAGATGTTTAGAACGAGTCTATATGAGATGGAATAATAGAAGTTCCATGGAATAGTATTCAATCGAGTGCTGAAAGGAAATTGATGATATTATCCCTATCCAGAATATTTTGTTTTCCTGTGTGTTAAAAGGCAGAAAACCTTCTTTATATAGGTGGGGACAAAAAAAACTGAAAAAGAAAAGGATACGTATTAACACGCTATTTCTCTGTAACATGTAATGAAAGTCAAAAATTAATTAAGGATGAAAATATTTATGATTTAAAAACAGTTTTTAAAATATGTTGCAAATGATGCTATTAAAAGTAAACGCATGAATTAAGTTTTCCAGTGTTTTGCAAAATTAATTGTCACTGTATTATATAGTTAGATGAAATATTTTCATTCAAATGTTATACGACATATTATATGTTTGTTTCATTTCTCGTATTAAATTTTATGTTTTATGTGTGAAGTTTTTCTAAACTGTCTCCAAAAAATGAACAAGTTTAATTAATAACTTGCATCACATGTATGCGAGGGTAATTCTGAAAATATCTGAATTTGACTGTAGATGGCATTTTAGAAACAATTAGTTTTAATTTGGTCTCGTTGAGACATCATCATTTTGCATCAATTGACACCATTGGTGAGACCTGGATTCACCCTTATACACTGGAAATCAAGAAATAAAAAATGAGATGCATCTGGTGAGTCTGTTCCAAAGTTGACAAAGATGGTCTCATCAGCCAGAAAAGTTATAATAATGAATTTTAAGATGCAAAGAGTCTCATTCTTATGAACTTCTCAGACAAAAGAAAGTGGTCATTGCTCAATAACCACAGTGAGTTACCACATTCCCTCTTCCTATTCCAAACACGAGTTCTTTTTGAACCTGCCTCGTAATTATTCTTACTTGAAGCAGAAGTAATCAGACATATGAAAATTCTCCTGACATATAACCACAATATATAGATTAATTTTTAAAAGTATGCGCTTCACTTTTCCCATTTATTCCCCAATATTTTTACGTTCGTTTAATCAATTTTCCATCTAACCCATGCTTTAAAAATTGTCAATTCCAGATGTCATAGAAAGACGCATTACCAAGTATAAAATTTGGTTACACATTTTGAAAAATCGAATATTCTATGAATTAAACTTAATGAAATGATGTTTTGTTTTCAAAATGATCTTACTCCTTCTTAGTTATAAAGAAATATCAATTTTGTACTCATCCTATTTTGGAAGTTATTAGATTTTGAAAAAAATAATCTTCAATTTTTTTTTTATTTTGTCATTTTAATGACATGAAAGTTAAATTAATGAACGTTATTTTTAATTATATTCCAAGCAAGGAATGCATTTTATTTCAGATCAGTATTTTATTAAAAATATCCTCCAGAACTTCTAAGCCATGGTATTTTTAACAGCATCTTTTCAAATTGAAGATCGATGCATGATAAATATAAAATTAATATATGATTAAAAATAAAAATGAAATTATACAGGTTTAATAAATAATTATGCATACAAAATTACATGCATAAATATTTTTATTCCAATATGAAATTTGCCTTGATTTTATTGAATATTACCGTTATGGCAGTATTTTTAAAGAATAATTAAATTGATTCTAACAGAAATGTACAAATGTGAACATTTTACGAAAATAAGTATAAATGGGTCTCAATATCTTAGTGCACAATTAATCGACGAGGACGACACTTAACCTGAACAAAACTCATATTTCCTTTTTTCACATCAAGCCAAATAAAAACTTTCAGATAATGTTAAATACAATACACCACAGTCCTTGTTATTCCAAAAAATGTACTTCCCGAAACATTTTACCCTGTTGCAGTTTGTCATATTTCCGTAAAAAGTAAGCAATAGATTCTTTCTTTAGTTTCTTAAGCAACCAGTTTATATTTTTTAAATGAAACTTTACATAAATATGACATTAGGTAAGTTATTTTCAGAATGGCAAGAAAATTATTTTCATCTCGAAAACTGTTCTACTCATGATTACGTATACAAAAATGTCGAATTCACACATACAAACATTTTCTAAGTATCAATGAAAGCATGTTTACAGCATAATTGACTCATACAATAATATAAAAAACTGGATAGTATATTTATAACAATTATAATAAACAAAAATCGCCCTTCATGAAAAAATCAATGGTGATGTTTATAAAAGTAATTAGGCGTAAACGCGCAAACAGTTGAGAAAACGCATACTTTTTTTTTAAATTACTTTTCATTTGTTGAGTCATGATTTCGTCTTTTCGTAATGGAACCGATGCATGTTAAATCTGGTCAAAGTTCAAAGTCCTTCCATAGACGTGGTGTAGAAATTGGGAGAGGTAAGGACAAGTTCAGATATCGTACACGTCATATGATTGAGTTTAAAAATTATGAAGTCCGTTGCCAGGTGGCATCGTGTTGCTACTCAAGGTGGTGTCAATAAAACAATCAATTCAAATCATTTGTGACAAGAAAACCCACTGCTCACTGTACAGTGCACTCGTGACAGAGTATCTTTTAGGAACTTGTGGAGTGAGAGTTTCAAAGAAAAAAGGTCCGAGGATAAACTCAGCAGTAGTTAAATCCACACCAAGCAGTTACGTAAACAGATAGCAGTGGTTGTTGATGCACGACATTAGGAGGTGAAGTACCCCATATGCGGCAATTTTGACTATTCACAGCTCCATCTAAATAAAAGTGTGCCTCATCTGACCATAGAATTTTCCAGGGCCACGCGTCATCAACTTCCATTCTGGCTAAGAATAGGCAAACAAAATCAAGGCGTGGTTTGTGATCTTGAGGTTTCAGCGTTTGCATCAAGTGAATCTTAGACGGATACCATTTTAAAATCGCAAAATATATTGTACTGTCGCCCACGGAATATTCAACTCGCGTGACACTGATCAACCACTTGCCGATGATTAGATTGAATTCGAGGCTCTTTCAACCACAGCAGTAAAGACTTATTCAACAATTTCAGTCCCAACCGGTTTTCGTTCTCTTCCAGGCAGCACAACCAAATCTCCAGTTTCTTCAAATTTCATGATCATCTGCCTCAAACTAATCCCCAATATAGGCCTTTTTGCAGATCTTTTAAAAGACGATATTAACGCAAAGCAGCTAAGTAGTTGCTTCCATTCTGATAAAACAGTTTTACCAGTAAAGATCGGTCTTTTTTTTTCTTTTTGTAAGGGCATGATTAACGATGACAAACGCACGTTGAATGATTCTTTGGGTATCACTGTAAGCTTATATAGATGTTTTACGGATTTGCATTAGGAATATTCGATAAAAGCCACCTAGTGTTCAAATTGTATACTATTTTTATAGCAGAAATCTTTTCCCCATGGTCCAAATAGCACATATACCAAGTTTCATGAAAATCCGGAAAGCAAAACAAATTCTACAGGCCTCTGAATACTATAACTTTAATTATAACCACCCGATATATATATATATTAATATATATATATATATATTATCTGTTTAGGATACTATGTAAATTCAGTGCAATACGAGAATCCCAAGACATGAATTCACCTGACTAAACTAATAGATATAAATTCGATTCAGATCTTAATATTTTTACTTAAACATATTTTAGGTAGGGAATGTGGGCTACCTCGAAAAATTAGCATCTATACACAACTCAATAAAATTGTAATAAATCCCTTAATGAATTTACAAAGAACATTAGAACTATATAATTCTCGTGGGAAAAAGTGTTCTCTCCTAACTCTCTCTCCTCCTGTGAATTTATTTCATTTACTTTTTGATCTAAGAGGACGTTTGAAATTAATATTACTCCAAAATATCTTTTTTAAATTTTAATTCTATTAAATAAATGGTAAATAATAAAATAATGAAACTTTATGTGATACGCCGCATCAATTAGTGACAAATAGGTATGAAATGAAATGATGTTTGTGCAATTAATATTGAAAATCGTATGATACATGTATTCAAAATCGTAAGAAATAGATACATAAATCTTATGAAATACGTAAATAAAATTGTATGAAAATAAACTATGAAACATTTTTATGATATAGATAACTAAGAAAATGTTATAGTTGAACTCGACAGAAATCGAAACAACCAAGAGGAAAGTTTATTCTTTTAAAGTTGAGAATTGTGAGGAAATGTGGTAAACATATAACAGTTAGTTGGAAGCTTGACATATTAGATTAACCTCCAGTAAACCTCACTTGATTGCACATTCAGCTGTACAGAGAGCATCAAAACTGGAATCTTAATGACTAGAAACACACACAAAAAGATTGGTCGACAGAATAAATTACTTTGCCCATCACAGTAAGTGTTTATGTATAGCAACGAGAAAAGAAACTAACTTAACTGCTTGTTTCCATAAGAGTGGGATGTGCCTGATGTGGAGTGCTATTTCTGAGTATCTGAAGTCATTATTGGATCAACAGTCATTTTGAAGAATTGGGACCAAAATTGATTAGAACTCAAATCTGCTTAAATATTTTTTACAATGATGTGCAGTGTCGCAAACTCACGGCATAATTTCCATCGAATCGTGATGCTATTAAGGACTCACTTTGTAGCGGGGCTGTTTCTAGTTAAATTTATTGGGGTTCCACGTCCACCTATTGGCTTAGTGTTAAAATTTGAACTTGGAGGTACTAGATCTGGTGTCATTCTCTTCACTTAAATTAGGTTCAAAATTACAAGGTCCTTCACCTACAATTCTCGAGTTGCTTCTAAAAGCGACCTTAGAAAATAATCAATCAATCATTGAGGATGTTCATCCAATGATGAATACAATTTTCTTCAGTAGGATTCCCTTACTTCAGACTGATAATTTTTGCGTCCATGTAGAAAAAGATCATCACGAATTGTTTTAATGAACATGAGGATCAAGTGAATCAGTTGATTTCAAGTGTGACTTCGGTAAATAACTTATTATTAATGAACCTTTATGGAAATATTTTGAGACATATGTGATAGAATAGCAACGTTAGCTATATGTAGGATTTTCAATTGACCTTGGAGACATTTTATAAATTGTGAATTGCACAAGATAATAATTAGTCCTAACCAAATGAAATATGATTTACGCAAATAAGATGAACTTTAATGAATCTAATAGAAGAAACGCATATATATAATCATAGATAAGTTGGATAAAAAAGCGGTTGTGAGAAGTTCAGAGAAATCTTCTAGAGCGAGCGGACGCTGGATAACTTACCTGAGTCCCAAATCTTCGTGATTAAATTTGTTTGAACCCTAGCTAGTGGGTAAGAGATCCATTTGATTATTATTCCACGCTAGACTGCAGGAGCGTTGATTGTTGATAGAATAAGAGAGAGAGAGCAAAGACGTGTGCATATATTCATAATTTGATAAAAATAGTAATAAAGGGATTGGACTTATGTTCGATTATTTCATGTATTGAGTGTGAATTTCTATTACTTTGATTTTGATTTAAAAATTACAGAACTTTTAAATATCGTCCTTCGAACTAAATAACAGGGTGGTGTTACAGAATGATTTTTCAATCTTCATCCTAAGCAGCATTGGGAGATATTTTACACAATCGAAATGGTATAAAATACAATTCATCTATATACATCTATTCTATGTGGAGCTATTGCATTATTTTGTCCATCATCTGCATTAAGTACATAATCAGTTATTGCAAAACAAAAAAATAACATGACAAAACATGAACAACATTTTAGATAATATCATGAAATATTTCTAAAATAACGTGGCATATAAAAATGTTCCGTCATTTGTTGACTGTCGACATTTTTCAACAGAAAATTTCAAGCACAAATTGAAAATAAACTAAATAATTTTCATAATCCCCAGTGCATAAAGAAATACAAAGTAAGTAAAATAATTGTGTGTTAATAATTAATATATTTAATCATGTCTCTCTCTCTCTGTTTAAAATAATTGTCGTAATAAAATTAAATTTTTAATTATGTAATCTGTTAAAATAAAATAACTATCCAAAAGTAGAGACAAAAATATTCAAGCAATAAAGAACTTAGTTATATTTGATACTTAATAAGAAACATGAAATTATTCCTTAAATTTTCACACTCATCTAAATTATTTCTCCATAAGCAAACACTCTCATTGTTAAAAGACGTCGAGAGTCATTTTATTTATGTATAATAAATCCACGATAAATTTGTTTCTGTAAAAAGAAGAAATTTCAAAAGCAATCCTTAACCAAAAAAATCCCCGATTTACGAGACAAAAAAAATATCATCTTTAAATGATGAAAATTTAATGTTTTCCAGGAAGAATTTTTTTATTATTATTATCAGTACTTGGTTTTAAAAAATATTTTACCGTTTTCAATCTGCTCTTATGAAAAGAAATTTTGTATCAAAAAAAGCAAATGTCTTTTGTTTCTTTTAGATTTTTTCAAAATTAATTCGCCTAGTATGTATCTAGGATACACGTATTTTTCCAATTTATATTTCACAAAAAAGGGGGAGTTCTGTAAAAAGGTTTGAATATGTTCTTTTTTTTTAACATTGAATGCAAAACATTTACTAAAGTACAGAGTTAAACATATAAAAACGAGAAAGGACATATTTTCTTCGGTTTTTTTTTTTTTTTTTTCTTCTTCCGATGGAATGCATTTTAATGATAAAATTATGATTTTAAGTTGTTAATTTTTTAACTTGTAGGGAATAAGATGATAAATAAAACACTAAAATTTAATCAGAATTGAAATTTACTGACTAAAGAATACGGCATCGTTATCATATATTTAAAAAAAAAACAATTCTATATCTGTGTAGCATTAAATTATGTTTCGGAAAATGCTAAATAACTTACTGGAAAAACGGAGATATTTTTAGATAGGAAAATGTCTCAAAATATATAAAGATTATTGCGGCTGTGATTTACATATGGCTAAGAAACACATACTGAATATTCATATAACTTGGACACATTGAATAAACCCTCAACATTTTGTTACTATCTCGTTATTTAACCATGTGAAAATTACGAGGTCCGTCGACAATAGCCCTCGTGTTGCTTCTAGTGCGACGTTAACAAAAACTAAACTAAACTAATCAACCATATGAACAGTAAAATGGCTTTGGTGAGACGTCTCCCTATCATTCATCTCAGCAATCATCAAAGCTGCGGTAGCTTAGGTCTGTCGCTGATTCGCAGTCGGAGGTTTTATTCGATTCGCGGGTTCGAGCCTTGTATCCACTTAAGACCCGCCTTGTAGCCGGGGCTGATGCACGTTAAATCTGTCGGGGCACAAAGTCCTCTCGTTGGCATGGTGGGAAAATTAAGAGAGGGGTGCTGGCTCAGGTGTTTTCCTCGTCACTTAACCGAGGTTGAAAATTACGAGGTCCGTTGCAAATTTCCCTCTTGTTACTTCTAGTGCAGAGTTAATAAAATCAAACCAAGCGATCAACGTTTATAATCTGTTTAGTTACTAACCGCAGAAATAAGAGACAAATGATGAGAAAAATTATTGCTCTGATTAGTCTGAAGTCAGTATTAAAGATCAACCATACCAGAGTATGAGTATGTGGGTACGAGTAAGTTAACTTGTGACAACTAGGGATTCGAGCGTCTTATGTAGCTCTTAATGATTCTTAGAAATTCTGGATTCTTATTCAATAACCAGGTTCACTCTCGCAACTACATCTACGCTCCATTATTCTCTACTAATTTCAATATCAAATCATTGATAACTCTAATATTCACTTCTCCGATGCTTTTATATGCATTTCTTTAAATCCGTTCGCTACATTTCGAGTGTTAATCGAATTTGCGCAATAAAGTTTCATTTCATTTTTGATTTTATCATCCTCTTCATAGTTTAGATTTATCTCCTTATTTTGACTTTCTTCCTTGTTTCTCTAGGACATAAAATCAATATTTCACCCTTATACAATGCATTTGTCCTATTATCTACCTGGTGTCATTAAGAACTGAATTGAAGAAGATGGAGACTCTCAAATGGAGATGAGGGTAAAGGAGTGATATGTCATTGCACCCGATTTTATTCCTTGCAACAATCACCTCTTCACACAGATATACGAACACTTAATAGGTTGAAGATGACGAGGTAAAAGCCACTCTTTTTCGACGAATTTGCTCTAGTCGCATATATGTTCAAATAAGAGAAGTTATGCGAATTAACTAAAAGTGCGTTACATAGGGGATTAATGTACCTTCCATGTACAACAAAAATTATGAAAATCGGTAACATGTAGAAAAAAGCTATATTTTTAGAGGGCTTATTTTCATTCAAATCTCATAGAAATGCATTTTCTCCAATTAAGCCAATCGGTATCTTAAACTCAAATAAATCTAGTTAGATTAAATAAGCAAACACTCCAATCATCTTCATTATTAGGACTTTCAGAGTAGTTGAGTAGTTAAGAGGAAGACCTTAACTACTCAACTTGTTAGTAGATTGCCAGTTCCATCAAACCGATTGTTCGGAATAATGGAAGATGTTCAATGAAATTGAGACATCGTTGCGCATTGCTATAAATTATAAGAGTGAAATAATATTGCGCTTACCATCTGACTGGGGCTCAAAATTACTTCGACTATATTCACTGAGTAGCTTCAGTGTATTGTTCATAGAGACCAAAACATTATTGATGATGCGGAGGAAGTCTCTCTCTCCCCTATTATAATCGTTAATTTTTATTCTTTGCACTGACTTACCAGTCGGGTCAAGGAACTCTAATCCATTGGGATGTTGCCAAATGACGAGCAAAAACCGATCCCTTTCTAGTGTTCTTTCCAAGATTTGGTGTGATATAAATTTTTCCATGAATAGTCAAGCACGCCAAGTGTTGTAGACACTAGAAAAACTTACTTGCTCTATTTTGCTTGAAAGCGAACATTAAATCTACCTTTGTTAGTCTCAGTTATTACGAAGTTGTCATGGTGCGGCCAAACTTCTAGAACAAATTAATTTTCCTAGCTAAGTAGCGCAACAACACTTCAAGGGCCCGTCCCACTTTATATATTCCTTGCCTCATCAGGTACGACTATTTTTCTTATTCCATACATCTATTACTAAGAAATAGAATTGAAATAGTTAATGAGGGAATAATATATATAAATGAATGAATAGGATATTGCGTTTTATTTCTCTGTGTACTACACCTACACTTCATGACCACGATCTTCATATTCTCCCTCAAATAATGGTTATCATATTATGCGAACGGTCGTGAAATAATTCAGAACAAAAATAGACTCGGTTTAAATTATTTTAAGCTAATTATTAATCAGAGAAAGGAATCGTCAGATGATTGGTAGAGGTTGTTTTCAAAAAGAGCTTTCAGAAGTACTCAAAATATATTTTCATATAAAAATAATGTGCCAATGGGATTGGCACATTTTTTCCCTTACATCTCTAAATATCAACCTCATTTCCAGTTTCAAATGACCTTTATTTATGCCAGTATGTGTATTTATACAGCACGAACACATCATAATACAGCAGTTCTGGACAATTTTAAAAAAATTCTATGAATATAAAAATTTCCACCAGACTGCGAAATGAAATTTTGCATAACATTTAGAGTATAGAAGATGAAAGGTGAAACGTGAAAAAGGAAAATTGATTGCTTCGAATAAAAATGAGTATTGAATCGAGTTGCATTATCTTTATGACAGTGTACTTAAAATATTACATTAATATTGGAAATTGTACTTCCAGTATGAGTCCTATTCTCTCACATTACGGAAATTAATAAAGTATATCTCAAGTAACTTTGTAACATTAACTTTACATGTAGACAGCTATCAATATCATTTATAGCCCTCAGAATATTCCCATCTCGTGTATTTAATCCTTACGTCGAAATATACATAGCTTGGAAATATTATATATTCAAACGCAGCTGTTTAAATGATAGATTCAAATGAATTACATGATTATAAACTCTATACTAGAAGTTTAATTAAATATTGTCAGATGAAGCTTATTTTTGAAGTAATAGTATATCAAGCATTCATATTAAACACGTAACTTTATTTATAGAGGCAATGAACAACATTGATAACAGCATAACATACATTGCTTAGTTTAGTTTTTATTAACTTCGCACTAGAAGCAACACGATGGCTATTGGCGACGGACCTCGTAATTTTGAACCATGGTCAAGTGACGAGGACGATACCTGAGCTGGAATCCCCTTCTCCTAACTTCCCCACCACGCCATCGGGAAGACTTTGGGCCCCGAGCAGATTTAACGTGCCTCAGCCCCGGCTACATGGCGGGTCTTAGGCGGCCAAGGATCCAACCAAAATGAAGCGTGATTAGGTAAATTAGATGAAGATAGAAGTAAAGTTAATTGAGTTAGAAATAAAAGAAAGGTGAAAGGAAATAGAGGATAATGTCCGACTGATATATAATTTTAACTCGTATGAAAAATTGTATTTAAACTTTTGAATGGGAACAAATCTTTGTTAAAGTATTAAGATATAAATTGGTTGCTTATGTGTGAAGTTATTGAATTAGAATGAATAAATTGGTAAGTTGAGAGTTTATATGTTTGTCCTAATTTAGAATTGATGAGATAAGTGGGGTTCGAGAAAGAGAGAGGCGTCATCCAACTTCAGTCATAAATATAGTATTTTTCTTGTCCTCAGGTATCTTCAATTGTTTAATTCGAAGGAACATAATGGTAGTAGGAATAAATAATGAAGAAAAAGCATCACGTAGTATGTGATGATATATCGTTTTGAGGAACAGATGTGTATGTGTGGTATAAAAGTAGACGCAAAAGCGTTAACGATGATTTCACCAAGAAACTAAGCCAAAAAAATATTATAAAAAAATTAAAACGTTCCAAGCAAAGTTTTGCAAAGAATAGATTTAGCCACCCAAGATGCCCTTTTTTACAATTATTATTAAATTACTCAATTAAATATAAGAATTCAAGTAAACGATGAAATATCGAGAAATGGACAACAATAAACTTTTCCGCCATTAAAATTAAGGGGAACGATGAATTGTGAAATTTTTTTGCTAAAGATAATTAAAATTAAAGTAAACAATAAATTATTAATTTGAATATATTTAAGCTAAATGTAATAAAAATTAAAATAAATGATAAATTAAAAAAATGAATACATTTAAGCAAACGTAATTAAAATTGAAGCAAACGATAAAAAATTGAAAAGTGTTCTGGACGCTAAAAAAGTGATTCACCGAAAACAATAGTCCCTTATGTGACTAATAATAGTAAATCAATATTAAAATCATTTGACCCCAAAACATTCCAAGAAGGAAGCCAAACTAAAAAGGTGTTTGAAATTCTTGAGGTAAAGAAAAGTCTGCCTCACAGCTGAAAATTCTGAATAATGTTATTTATTTTCAGTCATATCTTGATTCCAGTTTACTTATGATTTAAGGTAATATATATATCGATAAGTAAATAAAATACTTAATTTTTATATTTGTTTCACTTCAATCCGATAAAAAAAATTGGGAGAAATTTATTACGGCATATTTCTTAAAAATTGAGTTCATTAAGGGTGAAAGCATGTATCAGACATATATTGTACATATTTTATTTAAATCCAATAACTAATTCTGGAAAAATTTATTATGGCATAATTTTGAAAAAGTGAGTTCGTTACTGGTGAAAGCAGCTAGCACAAATATACGCAAAAACTGGATAAATTTTTGAAAAGTTGTCATTACTTTAGGGTATAGAAAAACAATAGCCCCTTGTGTGGCTTACATTTGAACTGTATTTTATCAAAGAATTTCTTTTCCGATGACGGAGTATTCTTAATAATTCTATTTTTGCAAAATCGAAACCTTTGCCCAATGAAATGAAACGTGATTACGCAAATCGGTTGGAATAAAGAAGTGAAAAACAGATGTATAAACTATACCGAAATAAAGAGAAGTGTAGAGGGTAAAAGGGGGAAATGAATAGAACGTTTTCTCAGAATAAAACTTGTGCGTGTGTGAATCCTGACTCGATTCCGTTTTTGCAGTTATTTCGATGAACAAAATTTCCTCATAATGTTTGTTCGAGGAAGCGTATTACTTTCTACCTCATATTCGTAATACCAATGCTGATTTTTGATTATTCTCAGACAAGAATAAAAAAAAATTACAGATTTGATACAATTTTTAACCGACTTATTACTTGGTGACAATTTATGGAACAAATCAGGAATAGCGATGTCTAGTAGTCACAACTTTGGTACGATAATTGATTCATTAAATTAATTAGTAATATAATTTAATTCCCTTTAATCCATTAACATGCATTCCGGATTTGTTGGGTATGTTGAAAATTGCGAAAGATGTTACGAGAATTTTAATGCGTGTATATACACTTAGAGAATAACAATTAACTAGTTAAAAGTTCAAGCTTATACCTTTTTAGTTATTCAAAGAGCTACTATTCCCAACAGACATTACCAAGGGACGGGGCTTAAATACGTCAAATTTATCAAGGCTCAAGTCCTCTTGTTGGTGGGCGTTGAAAATTAGAATCAGTTGTCATTTTAAGTGCCATCTCCGTCACCTGACGGTGGTTCAGAAGCGCTAAGTCTTTCATAAATAGTCCTTCTTTTGTTTCTTAGTACAACGCTAATAAACAATGAAAAATAATAAATCAACCCACAATGATAGTTAAACTCATGATTTTCATCGTCACCAACACTCCACGATTCTGATTCCTGATGTGTGGAAAAACAAAAACTAGGAAGATTGAATACAAATTCCAGCAGTTCTCCATGGAAGTGATGTGGATGTTTTGAGAGAAAAGTACACCTTATGCTTTGTCTAAGTCATGTGATAATATTTCAAGGCGACAAGGTATGGAAAGATTGGCAACAGCCATCATATAACTCCTTGATTAACATTGATAAAATCTAATCCAACTTTCATTTAAGCAGTTACTTGAAAAAAAAAAGTTTCATGGCTCATTAAATTTAAATTAAAAAGGCTGTGATAAAGACTTTATTAAAAGTTTGTCATGTGATATCTAAAGGCGTTTTTTTCAATATTTATAGTTTAGATCTCATTGTTTTAATTCTGAATTTTATTATTAATGAATGCACCACAATCATACTTAGCTTGAAAAAATGTTGTTAGTAATTGAAAACCTTACTGTTTTTTTAAAATCAAGAATGAGAAATCTGTTCCTTATTTAAATAGGAGGTATAAAAAGATCTAAGAATTATCTAAGAGCTGAATGTGAATTCCATTATAGATCTAAAAAACCATAAGAAGTCAAAAGCAACAAACGTTTAATTTGAGTTTCGTAAAAATGACACAAAATAAAAACGGATTTTCTTGAAAGAAACGTAAATAGCTTAATGGTAAAATACATTAAATGTCAGAATTTTTCTTTGACAAAAAACTCCTTCTTCGAAACGAGATATAAATATCACTGTGCTGAACCACCTTCAGTTATTTTTACATCTCTTTTTTTTTTATCGGGATCAATCTTTTACGAAGTTTTGTGTGCAATGTAGAATTTTTACAAAGCAGAAAAATCTCCAAATATCAGCAATTTAATAATTGAATTAATGAAGGAGAAGTTGCTTTTTATTTTAGTGGTAAAAATCGAGTAATAAATAAGTTGTTTCCATCTAATAAAATATTAAAGATTCATGGATCTAATATAACGCAATTAACATTCTTTCATTTCAATAAGATTTCTTTTCATTGAATAATTAGTTATTCTAAATAAAACAGAAAAGTGGCAGAATAATCTTTTTTTTTTTTTTTTTTGGAGGTAGGTGAAAGATTTACTTCACTCTAGAATATTATAACAACAAATCTCAACGTCAGATTTGTTTCGGTGCCATTTTTCAGAACAAAATATTAACAACCACTTGTCTTGGCATATTTCTGTTATAAAAACAGGTACTTTTTGTGCCACCCTCGTAAAATAAGGATTGAGTTCTTCTTTGTAACTATGCGGCATTCGGAAATTATCAAAAAGAATTCGTAGGCAATGTACAATTTTAAATTACAATAAAAGTTTTTCATATGTTACTTGCTTTAAAACTAATACATGTGACATTAGTTCCATTGAATTTTTTAAAAATTTAATATTTGCATAAGACAAGGTTTCCCTCAAAGGGCTTAGGGTATTTTATACAACTCATTTTTGTTCCCTTTCCTCCATCTATTGTTTGTATTAGTCGATTGTTGAGACACTATTAATACATGTATGAATTTTAAATTGTACCCAGAATTTCCAAAAAGTTCCAGGACACATGTTAATAAACAAAATATAAATAGTGCTATCTCTACAAAACCGATAGAATGATGTAGTAATAGCCTTCAGCTACAAATATCCAAGCAATTTCATTTATTTCTAACTTAAAGTGTGTTAGTCATTGTCATCGAAAAAAAATGAAAAAAATGAACGAATATCAAATTTTGTATTAAATTAGGAAAGTCAGCCTTAAAAAAATGATTAAATCTGTATATAGTTACGATGCTATGTGTCGTTTCAGAGTATCTGAACAGTTTTTGAGGTTTAAAGCTGAAAGATACTCGACAGATGATGATGAGATATCAGGTCGCCAACATTCCAGGCGAAATAATGGGAATATTGAACTTGAGCAAATTTGTGCACCAGAATTTTGTATCAAGGCGTCACTGTTAGTGGGGCATAATACAAAGATATTTTTGATCTGCTTTTGAACCAAATGTGGCGAGTGAGGCCTGATTTGTCGGACAGTGGAAATTGGTACATCTTGAATAAAAATGTACTATTCATAAGTCTATCCCTGTGCAGCATATTTTGGGAAGAAAGCAAGTTGTGTATATCAACTACTTCTGTATTTACCAGATGTGTCCCGACCTGACTATTTACTAATTCCTAAGTTGAAATTGAAAATGGAAAAACTATGATGTAAGTTTGTGACATTGGGCTAGTCGCGGTTTCTCTTCACTAACCTTAGGGAC
>BMAW01121111.1:980-15701 GCA_019974015.1 Nephila pilipes | reverse complement strand
CATTTCCATATATCCCGCAATGGCTTGGAATCCATTGCAGGACAATGCGGTTCTTAACATTCAATAGTTTGTCTATTTTTTCCTTGCAGTTCCTAGAGATTTCACAATTGGAAATATAGAAAGTTGTTAAGAGAGTAATTGCTGATTTGGAGTCAACAAAAAAGACAATATTTTTCTTTTTACACTTCCCTATTTTATCCAAGGCTAAGGAGATTGCGGTTATTTCACCATCGAAGTTGTCAAAGTATTTTCCAACGGCAGAAGACAATGTAAATTCCGCAGAGTAAGCTAGCTCCAGCTTTTTTAATATCCCCTTCAGCTGAACCATCAGTGTATATATGAAGTCGGGAATCAATCTGGATACGTTCATGAATAGTAGCTAATGCAGTACATTTCAAACAAGAATCGAGATAATATTTCTTGCTAACATCTAAAACAAGATCCAAATAACCTTCAGCAAGTTTAAGATTTTTCAGTGGGTTCGAGCCGAAAAAGGAAAGTCGAGAGTGTCATGTAGTTCCTTTATATAAGAAAGATAAGTTTTTTTTTTTTTTGAGTTTTTAGCCTTTCCCCAGCCGGCCAATGGTGATTTAGAAAATTGCCCTTTTTTCTCAAGATTGTTTCAGTAAAATTCAAAGATATTCTCCATCTTCGGTCACACAAGGGCTCCAAACTAGCTTAGAGTTCCATAGCGGCAATTGGTGTAGATATTGTACCACCGATAATAAATCTCAGGATACGATTTTGGAAAATATCTAATCTTTTCAAATTTGTCTCGGATGTTGTTATAAGCGCCTCACAACCATATTCAACAGCTGTCCTTACATAGGTTTCACAAGCGGTGCAAAGGACATCCTGGATAGAACCCCAAATTATACCAGCCAAACGTTTTAGGTGTTTAGACCTGCGTTCGCCACGGTCAGCAGCCTTTTCAATCTGAGTAGTCCAGTTTAATTTTGAATCCAAGCCCAAGCCTAAGTACATAGTACTTTCAGTTCTTTTTAATATTTGATCCTTGTATCTTAGGTTAATGTCACGATGTTTAGTGCTGAGCGAGAAGAGACGACAGCTTCCTTTCAAACAGTTAAAAAAGCACTAATGTTATCTCTTATTGGCAATTCTGTGTTTGTATGAGTGTATATGAAGTATATTATTTTTTATTGTAAAACCTATATTGAACTAGTATCTTATTTCATTGAGTTTACGTATTTTTTTAGAATTTGAAAATTCGTAATTGTGTTTGAAAGATAAAATTATTCAAACACAATTACAAACGGCGAAGAGAATGTTGACGTTTGCATGAGCCTGAGACAGAAAAATACCAACAGCGCGCGCATGTGCGCTGCAAGAGTACATATCATGATTACCGAGTAAAGAGACAACAATCAGATGATTCCTGAGTACCAGTCCTTAGGACACTTCACCCTGTGTGATTTTAATTTCATGAATTTAAAAAGGAAAACTACATATTAAATATGAACTGAAACACATTTGACTAGCCATGATAGAAAAAGTGCAAAGAGAAGATTGTGACTATACCCTAAGAGATGACACATGTCTAAAGAAAGAGTCAACGTAGTTAAAAAGAGAGACGTGTCTCAATAAAATTTACACTCCATTTGTTAATAAAATCAATTTTTGAATTATGAGTGAGAGACATTTGCTAAACCAGTAAATGAAACAAATATATAGTTAAAAGAAACCAAAACGCAATAGTACCATCAGTCTTTCTTGGACTAACTCTTTATTATCAGGTTAAGGAGAATGTTCTCTTACCTAAGGTAAATGTACCTTACATCAACTAATATTGCCTTAACTAAGAGTTTTCCAGAAAGGTTCAACAACAAATTTATGAGTTTCTGTTTTGCAGCTGTTGGGGGCGGGGGAGCAGCGCTGCATTCGTCAAGTCGCGAGTTCGATGCCACTAAAGACCCGTCGTGGAGCACGATTGATGCACGTTAAATCTGTCAAGGTTCCAAGGTCTTCCATTGGGTTAGTGTGAAAGTATAGATAGGGAATGCCAACTAAGATTTCGTCCTTTTTGGCTCCAAACCCTTGTTAGTGAGCTCGGTCCTTTCGAGTGATTTGCAATAGCCTTCATGTTAAATAATGGAGATTTCATCATACAGCAAAAATGTAGGCCTTTAATTCATGGTTAGTAGCTTTATAAGAAAAGAAAAATCAATGTCACTGGATATTTTACAGTTTTTAAGTACTACCAATAAAGTTTTCACTATTAAGTTATATAACAAAAATACGAGAGTTCTTTCACTTCAGTCTTGCTCCATAATTTCTTTTAGTACATTTATTTATTTATGATTTTAAGGAAAAAAAAAAAAATTAAATAGAAATCAATTCAACTAAATTTCACACATACAAAGAAAATAAATAAAAACCGAAAAATTGTTTATAATATCCAATAACATTTTCCAGATGTGAATAATATAGAATGAAATTCAATAGAAATATGCAAAATGACAGCTTATATGAAAATAATTTCATTTTAAGTGCTTTTTTTAAGAAGAAAATAAACAAAAAAGCATTATTCTTGATTCATTGTTGAAATAGTTTTATTTTATACAGAAGCATATAATGTTGTACAAAAAAAGTTATTTAAAAATACACTTACTTCGGAATTCAATTGAGAAGAATAAAACACGAGAACAACAGTTCTAAACCAAGATATTTCCAGCGTTCATTAGATATGTCATCTTTGAAACACTTTTTGCACGACATACCATATATATATGTGTGTGTTTTCATTATCAAAGATGTATGAAAAATCTTAAGCCAATGTCAATATACATAATTCTTTCTAAAAAAAATATTTTTTAATTGAAATTAAAATTCAGTTATCCTTTACGATGTGATCGATCTTGGGGAATATTCTAAAGATTTTTGAAGCAATCGAGAGAAACAGTGTGACCGCATAAGTAAACAAAACTAGTCACATTCATGATTGCAATATATCTTCCTTTATGTGCCTTTTTTCAACATTGTATTAAAAATAGATTTATGTTCGTTAAAGCTGAATTATCTTTTTGCTCAGAAGAAATTCACACAAGAGTTTCAAAATACATCAAACATAAAATTTGAAATATACAAAATATTGCTCCATTTTTCATAATTATCTCAAACTTTTCTTTCATCAAATACCACTTCGATTTTTCTTTGTTTGCAAATTTTATTCTCAAGAAATATACTTAAATTAAAAACATTATTATTATTTTTTTTTTAAAAAAGAAGTTTGAACAGTAAATTAATTTAAGAAACCCTGAGGGCCTTGCCTTCATTAGGTAAATATGGGATTCATTATCCTGAGTTACCCCAGTGATATTTTTTCTATTTCATGGGGTTTATTATCTTAGGTAAACACTAGTGATGTCCAGAGCAAGGATACCCTAGCTGTCCTTCTCTATTTTCGACTCTTCTTGTCAACCAATTTTTTTTACCCCCCCCCCCACTTTTTCAGAAGTCTAAACCACATATACATTGTTTGGCACAGCTTAGTCCCATCTCTGGCTCTTGCACCATTAAACTCCAACCATCACTCACTCACTTGAATTTAAGAATGTATGCATTTCTCTATTTTTAAGAAAAAGAACAAATTATTGTTTAATATAAGAAAATAGACATATCAGCTGAAACTAGACAGAGTTTTGTAATAAATAATTTTCTGGGAACCAATTCTGTATGCTCACAGAAGAAAACTTTTTATGTCAATGCAAAATTTAATAGAAATTCAACAGGTATAGCTCTAATAGCATAGCAGTAAATTGCAATACTAATAACAGTTCCAAGCAGTGCCTCATTGTATTTTGCAAGGAAGTTCTGAATATCTTTTAGAAATTTCTGTTATTATTATATTTATTTAGGAGTAGGAGTACAAAAAAAAAAGTTTATTTACATATGAAATTTTTTAAAAATGATTTCAGTTGAATAATTCTTTTATTTCAGTGATGTATATATCTTTAAAGCATGCATTTTAATTCATGTTTATATACTTAAAGTATAAAATACAGTAAAACTTTCAGAGCTAATTTTTTTTAAATAGTTCTGAGAAGTATTACATCAAATTTGGCAGCAAATCAACTTTTTTACATTTATCATTTTTAGGGATTGGTTGTATTAAACATGTGGAATATGACAAACAAAACTTTGTAATTTGACTAATTGGAATCCATTTTATCTCAAGAGCAAACAGTATAAAGTTTGCTCCTTAATAGTATTTCAAAATAAATAATATTCTTTTTTTTATTATTGCTAAAAATAAAATTAGATTCCAAATTCCATAAAGTAATTTTTTTATTATTTTTTTTTTAACAAACAAGACTTGTTTGTATTACAGATTAGTCCAATAATAACTGAAAAAATTCATTTTAATAAATGAAGGGAATCGAAAGTGAAAAATAAACAGCTTTAAGTTGTTCACGAATGTTACTTATTTTAATATAAATACAATTAAAGTAATTTACTTAATAGCCATAATTATGGTTTAGAACTTTTTTTTTCCCAATTATTTTTCTAAGAAGAATAAGAGAACAAAACTGATATTTATCCAAAAGAATGATTAAATCGCGATAATGTATTACATGCATGGATTCTGAACAGCATTGCATGGATGGCTTATTTACATTTTGTTTGAATATGATTTGTATATACTTTAAAGCAATATACAAAAAATAAATAAATAACATATGTATATTAGTATTGTATAACTAGTTCATTTAACGCTTAATTGCTATAATTAACCAGTTGGTTTGCGTTCCTTAAACATCAACTTACTCTAGTTCAATAGTATATTCTGTTACAATCGAAAGCTCTTCCTACCAAACAAAAGATAAATACAAAATTAAATACTCCCAATATTGGAAAATAGCCTATATTGCATTGTTGCTCTATATCCCATAAAATCAATCAATCAATAATCACAATACACTGTTCAGAAACATATTTTAGGCATATGGCTTCAAAAGATCAATGTGTGAAGCATTTTGAATGACATGTTTTGCAAATTTATCACAACACAAAAAAGAATGTGATAGAATAACTTAATATAAAAAGGCTTTGGTAAAAAGATTAAATTTTAAAATAAAAACAGTGAGAAGTTAACTCCAAGTCTCTTTGTGAAGGTACACATTTTTTTTTTTTTTTTTTTTGTAGAATAAGTAAATTTTATTTTGTGGTCCAATTGTCTAAATAGCATGGGACACAAATCTTACATTGTAAATATTTATTAAGATAGGTTGGTATGTTTTCTTCGAAGGCAAAAATATGTACATAAACGTAAATCATTGATTATAAAAAACAACAACTAATGAACTGTTCAATGTGAAAGTTTATACTAATTATATGTTTAGAAACTATTGTAATTCTAGATGTGAAAATGTGACCTACAATGCAGATGGCAAAAGCCATTACATTCAAAGTATCTTTTACACTATAGTGGAGAATTTATAAGGTCATAATAATTTAATTATAATAAAATATGGTGGAATTGGGGAAATTTTTATAAAATTTGAAACTGGGAAATATTCTTATATTAAATATTACAAAGATGATCATGTACTTAAGCATTCATTCTATTATTAGTCTAGGCAAAATGATAGTATTAACAAATATATTTAAAAATATTTAATAATCTACAATTAATCAGTAAGATTTTTCAACAAAATAAATACACACTTGTTCTTTAAACTTCAATATAAACTCATACATAAAACCATTTTTTAATCCAAAACAATTCTAACTGTACATTGAAATTTATCTTTGTAATTAATCTTGCATATCTTTTTCATACAATTTTTTTAAAAAAAATTAGAATGTATGTCAATAAAATTAATTTTCTTTATATAATTTTTGACAAATAATTTGTTCCCAGAAATATTACGAAACAAAATTGTACAAGAAAAATAGGACCGCCCCTTTACAAGTCTTACTTGAGATAGTTTATAACTCAAGCTTTTTGCTACACTAATCACTAATGTCTGGCTTACTTTTGCATTGAATTAAAAGATATTTTTGAAGACTATATCATTAAATGAAGTTTTTGCTACATTACTTGCTGAGATGAGGCCTATCTAAAGTATGGGTTAAATTATGCTGTTCAAATCGGGAATAGGGTGTCCCCTAGGAGATTGGCGACGAAACTTAGTGACTTCCTATATAGGTTGCCAAAAGTGCATGACTTCAGCATTAAGTATGCATAAGGTTACCATGACCTAAATCGCCAATTATTGCTCCCAAAAGTTGCCAATCGCCTAGGGGACACCCTATTTGAACCAATTATGCTTTTTACAGTATGAGTTAAATAGTACTTTCAAAGAAGAATTTTACAAGTTCACTTTTAGTTATGAAGTTGCAGACATGAGGTTCTCTCCAGTGTGAAACAAGAGATAAGCCTGCAGATCTTTTTAGGTACAAAAGCAATTGCCACACAACTAGCAAATGTGAGGCTTACATCTATTAAGAATTAAATGCTTTTGAACACCACCTTTAAACCTGAAGTGCTTGCCACATAACTCACACACATAAGGCTTCTCTCCAGTATGAATGAAATGATGTTTATGAAGATACATCTTTTTCTTGAAGCCTTTTCCACAGAACTTGCAGACATGAGGACGCTCCCCAGTATGAACAAACTGATGTTCATCAAGATTAGATTTTCTAGTGAAGCTTTTGTCACACAAATTACAAACGTAAGGCTTCTCTCCTGTATGAAACAAATAATGTAACTTCAGATGACCTTTAGTATTGAAGCCTTTTCCACACAGCTCACAAACATGAGGCTTTTCTCCAGTATGAATTAATAGATGTCTGTGAAGACTATGCTTTTTAGCAAACCTTTTGTCACACACTTCACAAACATGAGACTTTTCTCCAGTATGAATTAAAAGATGCATGCGAAGACTATATTTTGTAACAAAACCTTTGTCACACACTTCACAAACATGAGGCTTAACTTCGGAATGAATCAACTGATGAATTTGAAGACTACGTTTTTTACTAAAGCCTTTACCACACAACTCACAAACATGAGGCTTGTCAGTAGAATGAATTAACTGATGTGTTTGAAGACGATATCTATACCTGAAACTTTTACCACACACTTCACAGGCATGAGGCTTGATTGAAGAATGAGTTGATTGGTGATTCTTAAGATAACGTTTATCTTTGAAGCTTTTTCCACATAATTCACAAACATGAGGCATTTTTCAACAAAGAGTATAAATGAAAAACAAGAGCTCTATTATTATAATTATTTTATTTGAAATATTCTGTTCGGTATTACTCTTTAAGTAATTTTCGTACTAGTTAGGGCATGCTTTTAAAGATAATATTTTGAATTATAATTTTAATTACAGTTTATGAAAACATTAAAATGTCAAATTAATCATGCTTTTGTATTTAATGCAATATATTTAATTACATTTCTACTTTTATTTTATTGTAATACACTTACAACAACAATAGTTTAAAAAAAATTTTTTTTTTTAGAACAGGTTAAGCAGCTGTCATTGTTTTTGTGGCACAAAAGCAAAATATATTTTTCATTTTTATGAAAGAGCTGTATTATCAGTTAACTAAGATTTTCCCGCGGTTAATTGAAAATATTAAGAAAGAAAATATAATAACTAAAAGTTAGAAAAATGCATAGGATGAAAAAAAAATACTTGTCTAATAGAATTGAATACTATGTTGGTTTATAAAGCAAAATAAATGATATTATCCTATCCAACACAGTATCCCTGCTTCATTTAAGTCATTAAAGAGAGAACCATGGCTCATGATATGGAAAATAACATGAAAATTACATTTTGTGCAGTTTCATATTCGAGCCCAATTTCTGCAAATATCAGTATTCGTTGATTGATTGATTGATGTAGGATGTAGGGCAACAAAGGCCATTATCCCTATCTGGATAAATTAATTTTAAATTAATAAATATTAAAGAATTTTATCCTCTTTAAAAAAGCTCCAAAATTCCTTTTATTCAATACTGCTTTCTGTAAAAGTTCACAGAAAGTGATAGTGCAACGGGAATTTAAGAGAAGAATGTTCCAGAGTTCATTTCTATCTTAATTACAATTGAAAAAGTTAACAATATTTCCAAGTTCACTGAAGACCAAACAAACAAAATTGTACATGATTTTGTTAGAATGTTATACTTAAGAATATAATAATTTTTTTTTGTTAAGATTGGATGAATCGAAAATTTATGCAATACATCAATAAGACAGACGAATCGGCGATTTGCTGTTTATTTTATTATAATTATTTAGAAAATAGTTCATAAATAGCTAGATATGTTAATCTAGGAAAATCTGATATCTGTACATTTTTCAGTAATAAATGCTGCCATTTTTAAGTAGCATTACACGTCTCTTCTGATTCGTTCCTATATCCTACTTCACTTAAAATTTACCAGCAACAATTTCATTGTTGCCACTTAAAATTAAGAATTAAACTCTCACCCTGCCCCATTCCTATTTCCTGTAATGATTACAAACTCGCTCACGTTTCATTGTTGATAAACTATAATTTATCAATCTTGCAATGATTATGGAAAGAGCTTCGAAAATAAATGCTATCCACAGAAACATTTGTTGATTTTTTCTGCAGATATGCATCATAATTGTGAGGTGTGTGATAAAAGTTTCGTTACGAAACGAAGTTTTCGAATACATCTTTTAACTCATAATAGAGAGAAGCTTCATGTTTGCGAATTTTGTGGGAAAGGTTTCAAAATTACGTGTTATCTACAAAAACATATGCTGATTCATTTTGCAGACAAGCTTCACATTTGTGAGGTATGTGATAAAGGCTTCGTTACCAAACAAAGTCTTCGTAGACATCTTTTAACTCATACTGGAGAGAAACCTTATGTTTGCGAATTTTGTGGGACAGGCTTCGCTACTAAAGGAATGTTACATTCACATTATTTCGTACACACTGAAAATAAGCCTCATTTGTGTGAATTATGTGGAAAAGGCTTCAAGACAAAGAGACATCTTCTTAGACATCACTCCACTCATACTGGTGAGAAGCCTCATATTTGCGAAATTTGTGGGAAAAACTTCCTCTTGAAAGTACAGCTACAATTGCATTATTCGATACATACTGAAGATAGACCTCATGTGTGTGAATTATGCGGAAAATGCTTCAAGACGAAAGCATATCTTCATAGACATCACTCGATTCATACTGGAGAGAAGCCTCATGTTTGCGAGTTGTGTGGCAAACTCTTCAGAGGCAAAGGGAGTCTTCAGAAACATTATTTAGTCCATACTGGAGAAAAGCCTTATGTCTGTGAGTTTTGTGATAAATGCTTCAGTACTAAAAGCCAGTTGACAAGTCACCACCTGACTCATACTGGAGAGAAGCCTCATGTTTGTAAGTTATGTGGCAAAAATTTCAGTTTTAGATCTAGTCTTAAAAATCATCTTTTGATTCATAACAAAAAATAGTCCTTCATTTGTGAATTGAGTTGTAAAAGTTTTAGTTCTAAATCTTCTCTAAAGAGTGCAGTCAGACTCCTGTTAGTACCTTTTCAGTATTACATGGGTCTGTTCTACATGCGGTTTTAGTATAGTTTCTACAATAATCAATCACTTTTGATGCAAATATTCATTATGATGTCACAATTCTTTGTATGAAATGTATATTGGATTCCTAGTGTAAAGTATGTTATTTATGTTGTGAAATAAATTTGAAAAGTGGAAAAACCAACAGAAATTTCCTTATAACTTCATCTCTCTGAGACAATATGGCTGTTTAAAAAATGAGGATATACACAATCAGTTTGTCTATGTTAATGATAATGGTCAGAAAAACGATTACAACAGCAGAAAACACTAACATCAATAATTGTCTGATTTTTTGCTGAATTAGTGTTGTGGGAGTTTGGAGAGGGAATGTCTGGCATAGGTGTTGTTCTTGTCACTTGAATGAGGCTTAAAATTATGACTTCCATTGCATATAACCCTCATGTTGCTTCTATGTTGTCAATAAACAATCATCAAATTTTGCTGCAATTGATACTAATACTCTTAATTCTTGGTTCACGTAAACCACAGTTTTATAACCATGGACCCAACTACTGCTTGTTAATGTGTCAGACTATTGTGTGACTCATTAATAAATAAAATTTGTATCTATTAGGTCAATAGGTGTATCGGTTCAAATCAGGAATAGTGTGTCCCCTAGGAGATTGGCGACTTTTGGGAGCGATAATTGGCGATTTAGGTCATGGTAACCCTAAGCATACTCAATGCTTTAGTCTCACACGTTTGGCAACCTTTCTAGGAAGTCGCCAAGTTTTGTTGCCAATCTCCTAGGGGACACCCTATTCCCGATTTGAACCGGTATGTCAATAAAAAATTTGATCTCACAAAACAAGAGTACTAAGATCACGCAAAGAAAAAAAAATCTTGTACCTGTAATTTGTAAGAAAAAGGATTTGGTACTGTAAATCATCTTAAAATATACAATTTTATTTGTACCTGAAGGAAGCATTATACCTTCTTATTTTGATTGGCTGTGTATTAACATTGCACTTAATGCAACATGAGAGCTATTGTTGATAGACTTCATAATTGTGAAACTTTTAAATGATGAGAATGGCATCCCAGAGCATAAACCTCCCTCTCCAAACTTCCACTCCATGCATACAAGAAGATTTGGAGTCTTGGCAGATTTAATGTACATCAGCCTATTTACACTATATGTATCAATTAGCATCAGAACTTAAACCAGCAGTTTGATAAAAATTATGTGTACTACAAGCTCGTGACCATGATTACTTGACTATTGCAGCCCTGTTCTACTTTAAGCTTCATTTACATATTTGCTAACTGACATGTACAAAATTTGTTTTGTCTGTAGTCTTGTGTGTGCAGTACTAAGTGACATTTTAATTGTATGTTGAAAACTGTGTTTTTGAACTGCTATTATCAGTTACATTACTTGGCTGGGCTATGGTATTTCCTTCTTTGGTAGATTCTTTTAGAGGAAACAAAATTCCACAAAATTTTTAAAAAATATTATGGTTGCAAAAATATTTTAAAGTAGCATCAAAAAGCAAAGCAAAGCACAGTTAAAAATATTTTAAAGCTGACAAGGAACCTGCTTCCATTAAATATTTTGATGATAATTATTGCAGTAGAGCTGAATTAGGGAGTATGTCCCATTGTCATTTTCTGAACTGAAACAAATATGTATTGCAATTTATTTTACATTAAATTAAAAACCAATTATTTTGAATGCAAACTTAATTGTTGAATAGATAATTTAATTAATTTTTATTAAAAATTGTGAATGATGCATGTTTAGCTAATCAATATAGAATTATTGTTGGCACTCGCCCTGATGTTTATCCCCCAATATATATCATAAACTAGACTATAATGAATTAAAAACTCCTGATGGAGAAATTTATAAGGCAACATATTCATAGCTAGTAAAATCACAAATAAAGAGAGATGTATTTTATGAAGTTCAGACTATGATAAATGCTACTGTAAGTATATGAAAGAATCCTGTTCATCGTTATATATACATTTATGTACTTGTGTTTGGTACTTGTATATTTGCATTTGTTACTTATATATTTGTGAATGTTTGGATAATCACATGCTTTATAAGTTTATTCATAAAGTTCTCTCTTGTTTCTGTACTTGATGGTATTTTCTACTATAAAACTGCTGATCTTATTTTTGAAGGTGTAGATTATGACCCTTTAATACAGCTCCATCTGTAACTTATATAGAAAATTACATTGATCTGCAGTTAGAGAAACATTTAATGAGGAAAGATAGATATCCGAAACTATTATTTTATTTGTAAAATTTAGTTATTTTATTTCTAGTTTGGCTTGTTAAAGGTTCTCTTTTATTTTATTTAAACATCAGTTTAAAAACAATGGTTCCAATGTGTGAATCAGTAAAGGAAAGAAGTGGAAAAAAGAATTATTCAATTAACCTTTTGCCTCCCAAGCAGCATTTAAACTTGCAGTATACATTTAAACAAACTAATAAGGCCAAAAAAATTGAAGGTAAAAGCTTCAGACTTTGGAATATCCTTCTTTAATTGTCAAGAAAGAAGCAAAGGAGTATTTAAATATGGAGTTGTCAATACTATTTAATTCAAATGGTATGATATTTAATTCAACGGAATCTTATACATCTGAAATAAGCTATGTACCTGATTATAGTTAAGTTTTTTGTATTTTGAGGACATTAAACTAAATTTTTATGATGTAAAATTGTTGAATAGTTATATATCTTATGTTGATGTGAATGTTTTATCATAAAAAGCAAATTTTTGTAAGGGTTGGGTTTACCTTAATATAATTGATGCATTTAATTTAAAAATTATACTAGATATAGTTTTTATTGCGACAAGATGTTATCACATGCAAATTCTGGAAAGTGGGGGTAATTTCGGAAACTCTTTTAGTTTTAACAAACTTGTTATTGCTGAATTCATGTATATTCTCACTAATGTCATTGAGCTTTAGTGGTGGCTAAATTAATTGGCAAGAAATTGTATATTTATGATTCTTTACATTTTGAAAATGAAGCATAATAAATTGGTAGATATTTGGAGAAGATTGTTTAATATGAGTACTTTGTTACATGAAGAACAAGATCGACCTGTTTCATATCCTCTTGAAACAAACTCATAGTATGAATGTTGTTGTTTTATACAGGATCGGATTTAGCTTTTGTATCATTCTGTGCAAAAGCAGAAAATTATGCTTCAATGGAATTGCAATGTAAACATTCTTAAAAAAAAAGATAAATGGTCTTTTTTACATTTTTTAGTGAATATCCAAAGAATAATAGTGTAACATTATTTATTGACACAAACACTTATTCTATACTTATTTCATTTAAAATACTTTATTTAAAAAAAACTATTTACACTGGAGCATACATTAGATGAATATTTTTGTACAAACTTTTAGTTCAGAGAATTCTCTAATTAATTTAGAAGCATTCAAGCTATTACTGAGTTCATACTCAATTCCTAATAAAGCGAAATCTGACAACCTTGTTTGAGATGTTCACAAATAATACTTGATTATTTTTCATTGTGGCCTCAGTGGTCATAGTTGTAGACTCGCTGGCTTTGGCTTTTGTTGAGTTTTAAATTCGAGCCTTGATGCCACTAAAGATCCACAGTGTAGCCAATGCTGATGCACGTTAAATTTGTTGTGGTTCAAAGTCCTCCTGTTGGCATGATGTGGAAGTAGGGTGCCAGCTCAGGTGTTATCCTCATCACTGGGCTGAGGTGCAAAATTGGGAGGTCCATCGCCAATAGCCTTCCTATTGCTTCTAGTGCGACATTAATGAAACCAACCAACCAAACCATTATTTTTTGTTTAGAAAAACCAATATATATACATAATTGAATGAGTTAGTAAAATTCTCTGAGTAGTGTTCAAGTTAAGATCAAAATTCATTTTTTATCAATTTCAGAATTTCTAAAGGTGGTAAATCTTTTTTCAATAGTAAACATGCCACTGTTTTATAACACAGTTTTAGGCTGTTTATATCTAATGATTCTCCATTTGTTAAAATGATTCCAAATGTTCACAACTGGCCAAAATTACATAAGAGATCTTTTAGTTTAAATATATGATATGAAAATAGAAGTAACTATTGTAATGAGGATGTAACTGAGAAAATCTGATTTATAGTATTTAACGCAATGTCAACCAGGTGGTAGAAAAATTCAGTACTGTATTTTTCCAGTGCATTGATGCTTATGCGGATTTACATAATCACACAAATTGTCCTCTTCTCAGATGAACTCAATGTCTTAAGTATTGATTCAAAATTTTTATCTGCATCTATTTCAGCTGCCATTTTACCAACATCTACAACATTAAAGTGACTGTTTGATCTCTTGA
The DNA here is from genome assembly GCA_019974015.1 of Nephila pilipes. Classification (NCBI taxonomy): domain Eukaryota; kingdom Metazoa; phylum Arthropoda; class Arachnida; order Araneae; family Nephilidae; genus Nephila; species Nephila pilipes. The sequence goes on along the minus strand of BMAW01121111.1, from coordinate 1,786 downwards.
TTGCTAAAAAAAGATAGGAACTTTCCAAAAGTTTTTTAGCAATATTGTAATTTTTCTCCTGCTCAAGTTTGCAATGGGATTGACATGATTTAATACCTCTTTCCATAACACAACAGAAGAAAGAAATTTAAATTGTAATTCATAAGTAGCTCAGATGCTTCATGTCTAATTGAACTAAGTATATGTGTGCAATTAGATGAATGACCTCAATTTAATTGGCTTTATTCAAATATATGGTTATTTCATTGTTCATAGTACTCTTCACATGCTCTTCCATGACAAGATCAAATTCAGCTAGTTGTCAGACTAACTTTTCCAATATCATTTTCGTACAAATTTTCTTTGTTACCTCTAAAAACCAAGCTGCTTTCTCCTAAAAGTTAGACAGTCAAAACTATTTGTAAAAAAAAAGGCTATGGGGAAATTACTTCAGCAGTGTTCAGTTTCTTCTAGTTGAGGACCTATGCAAAATATTCTGAAAGAAAACCCGGGACTTAACCATATTCTAAAAGAAATTTTATTAATGGGAGTCCTATAACTTCCTGGAGACTATTCATTAATGATAAAATTTTGAATATCATAAAGAAACGTACAGAAGTTGAAGCACGATCAAAATTAAATAATGAATCTTAGAGCATTTCACTCGACGAACTGGATTCCTTTATTGCAATATTATTTGTTCGAGGAGCTTTAGCTGCAAAAGGGGTTTCCATCATTAGCCTTTGGTCATAGACCTGGGGCCACCTTCGGCCCGCCCGCGGGGGGGGTGGGGGGGGGGGGGGGGGGGGGGGGTGGAGGGGGGGGGG
>BMAW01121109.1:0-19970 GCA_019974015.1 Nephila pilipes | reverse complement strand
TGTTAAATAATTCCTTTTCTTTCCGATTAGGTTGGAATAAAAGAGTTATTCCCAGTGATTCGAAGTGTCTTAGTCCTGTTGTTCGTTATTGGATGAAAGGATCCACAGCTAACGGCAAATTGCATGATATAAATGGCATAGAATTAGGATGTGGAGTTGTGGCAGAAATACGAGAACCTGAGAATAATAAATGAGTATAATAATATTTGATTAGGTTCAGTCATCTATAACAGCGACAGACAACTAAACAGCTATTATTGAATTTTTCGCATTGTTACATACATGTCTCATAAATGTTTATTTAATTTTGAAACAGAATAAATTATTGAATATATATTCAAATTTACTACAATATTATCTGTTTTAGTAAGATAAAAAAGGATTTATATGTTAGAAAAATACAATACCAGCTCTTTTATAATATTGACAATTATTATGAAAAAGTTTGTTTATCCGATATTACTTACCAGGGAGCTTAAAATAGGATAATCGCTATTTATACTTGTTATTAGAAAGTTGGAAACTATTTCATTTAATGTACTGATAACCTCTACATAACTCAGTTGGAGGTTTGGGAAAAACTTTATACTACAAGGAATCTTAAAACACTGTCTTACTCTAGTGAAATTCTATATTAAGGAGATCCTCGGAAAACATTGGACGAAACAAGAATTTTTAAGTCACAAGAAGTGTTATTGAAAAATTCTTATTTGGGCATGGATGTCGTATAAGATATGGCTGTCGAATTTCGAAATTTATTAGAATTTGAAATCCATTTTGTTTGCGGAGGGCTAAGTATATTTTAAAATTTTATATTTTTCTTAGAGTTTGTGCTTTAAAATGTTATGTGTTTAAGTTTGGTATTATTCAAAATTTTTACAGAAATGGTGATTCAATTTTTCATTTTCGTGGATTAATTTGTAGTCCACAGATCTATGTCTTACAGAAATTTATCTTTTCACTGGATCAAAAATGAAAGATTTTAGAACGCCTCGAATTGTGGGAAAAGTATCATATACTGTATTAATATTATTCAATATATATTACAAAGTAATAATATTTATGAAACTTGATTTAATAAATATATTTCTCATGATTACAAAAATATGTTTTCTTTTAATTTTTGGAGCATAACTTTCATTTTATAATGAATTTTGTTTCGTATAATTATGTTTCGAATTTTTAAGGAAATTTATCTACACTGTTATATGAGAATTATTTGTAATTAATTCTAAAGCATTCAGATTTTGCGTCGAGTTCCAAACTATTATTTATCAATCATCTTTTCTTCCTAATACAGAAGGTAATCCTAAATAAATTCAAACACAATGAACTTTCCTTGACTTTAAATTTTCAATATTTTTAAATATCAAAAGCAGCGGAGAGACAGTCTTTATACCTCGTCATTTTTGCAGGAAATTTTTTGCTTCACTTTAATGTTCTTTGATCTCATTGGCGCTCAAATTATATTCCAGAAAAGGCATTATTCTAACATTTGGTAAATGTTTGTAATCATGCTTCGATGGTTAATCGATATTTTCCGCGGATTTTAAAGATCGTATCAGTTATCTAAATATCGTGTTTTTTCTCATGTACAAAAGCGGGCTTTACAATAATCAAAAACAAATTTCATAGACATAATACAAAGATCTTGGTTTAATCGTTTCACAGTACAGGAATATATGTGTGTGTCTGTGTGAGTGTGTGACTACTGGTGCATGCGTGCGTGTGTATATGATGGTGAGTTTACAATGTCGGAACTAAATTTTTCAAAAAATCATGATTTGAGATTTTATTTCCAAATTGTATAGCTTTTCAATCTTCTAAAGATAATTATTTTTATCTCTACGATAATTAGGAAGCTCGTAGTAGTTTTAAATAAGCATTGAAACGGGGCCATGCCATTTAAAGGGCCAAAAATGTAAACAACGCACCTATTTTGACGATTACTATGTGCTACTCTAAATGAATTTTTAAACTCTCGTTATAAATGAGCCTTCTTTATTTGTATTTGTTCTTAAGAAGTTTCACTGTATCTGTGACTGATATTTGTTTATAATTTGCATAAGCATCGTTTTAGTCTGACTAATACGAGTTTAACTTATTTTAGTTAGTAAGGTTTGTTTCAAACATATAACTGAATTATTGAGTATTTGTTGTTCTTTTAGTTAGTGTTTGTATCAAACACATAGCTTAATTATTTTAAATTGTTGTTTTCAAGGATTTTACTCATGCCTAGATCAAAGACAAGAATTTTAAAAAGGAAAGGACATTTTAACAAAGGCAGATGTGAAAGTAATGACTTTCTATAGAAATAGTGATGTAAAGTAAACATCCCAAGGAAGAAATAAATGTATCTTCCAGTGAAAAGAAGGTCAAAAATATGGATTAATCATATTCGAATGATACTTATTCTGGTTTTAGAATGTCATTATGGATATCAATCTTTACCCATGCACCTTTGAAGCCGTAAATGTTTAAAGTGTGGTAACAAATTGATTATACAACATGAAAACCGTGGTGAAGCTGTTCAGCTTTGATAAAATGTCCCTTCAGATTATAACATACTTTATAATTCTAAGCAGTGTGACACACTTTGAAGTCACTAGTTAGTTTATGCCATGCGATAGGGAAAGGCTGACCTGCAGTAATGTTCTTTATGGTGACATGAATCTTCCACCACCTACAAAATTTACAAAATTTAATAATAATTTACTGCAAGCAGCTAGAGAAACTTGCGAAGAAAGTATGGCGGAAGCAGTTCATGAAGGTTGTTGAAGAAAATGAAGGAGGAAGAGACATTGTTGTTGGTGGTTGATGGTAGCTGGCAGAAACGAGGTTTTCTTCAAAAATGGTGTAGTGACATTACAAGTGTGGATACAGGTAGCAATTGATGTGGAAATATTATCCAAAAGATTGTATTTGTCCGAACAAAACTAAGATCTTCAAACTGTAAAGAAATTTTGTTGGTTATAGTGGCAAATGGAGGTGACAGGTGCTCTATCAATTTTCGCCGTTCTGAATCGAAGTACAACGTTCGATAACAAGATACTTAGTGATGGAGACTGAAAGACATGATTCCATTGTAGAGAACAATGTGTATGGGAAACGAGTGTGCAGAGAAAATTAGAATGTCTTGGACATGCACAAGAGAATGGGGATTATCAAGTCTTCGGCGCTTGAGCAAAGATGAGAGGTCAAAAGCTTTCAGACGGTAAACCTTGTCTGGCAAACAGGCTGACAGAAGCAGAAATTGATCGTCTACAAACCTATTACGGTCTAGCCATTCGAAGAAATTTGTCCAGTGTAAAGATATGACAAGCCGTGGGCACACAACCGTCGACTGATGAAAACCTCAGCATGGATTTTGCCCATCAGATGCCGGGATACATGGTGCAAGTTTAGAAAGGCAGAGTTGTTTAAAACCCATCATAAAACAGTTTACCTGTTGCTGCTGTGAGGCTATGCGACCCATTTTAGGATTTATCCAATCCAGAACTATTGAAAAGTGTTTGCATGGCTGTACCCAAACCCAAATGAAAGTGTAACAATGTTATATGGTCTCAAAATAAAAGAAACTTTTGTATATAGAAGCCCCTTGGGGCATGTATGATGTTGCATCTTCGTTCAATATAGTAATGTATCAAACTACAAATTTGAGAAAATTGAACATTGAGCCTGGTGACTAATGATACAGGCAATGAAACGTCTCGACAAAGAGAGGCTGTTAAGCTCGATATTCTTTGTTTACAAAAACAAAAGATGTTAGAAAGGAAAAAGGTTCGCAAGGAAAAGAGAGGATGATAAAATAAAAATGTGGATAATTTAGAGTATGGGCAGGAATGTTTTGATAGGTGGCACGAAGGGTTAAACCATTTATCTCAAAATGTGAATTTTCTATGTCTGATGTAATCTTTCTAAGAAACTACTGTTCATATGTGTAATTTTGTAGGACATAAATAATGCTTGCTAATATATACTGAAATATTTTTGTAAAATTGAAAATGTATTTTGCAAATTTTTATATGAAAAAGAGGAATTGACAATGTTTTGATAATATTTTGTAAATTGATAAAATTAAAATTAGCTAAAAGCTCATTTCAGTATTATAAGACAGATATTTTACTTGTGTAAACTCTTGTATCTATAATAGATTTTGAGAAAAGGTACATCGAAAACAGCCAATTAACATTATCGGTATAGGAGGTCTGACCTTAATGGCAGTGCCAATATAGTGTTATGCTGCAGGCCAAACGAGATCTGTTATGAAGAAATTGAAATTGGAAACAGGAAAGAAGGTCGGAAATAGAGATGGATCTCTATGGTATTCTGGGGGCGTGTCACCGGTGTTTACTAAAAACAGTAAACTCCCAGAGAAAGAAAAAGATCACTAGAGAAGAATCATGATTCCCGTATTTACCTAAGGAAGGTAAGTCAATGAGGATATATATATATATATATATATATATATATATATATATATATATATATATGTTGTACTAAATTTAATGGCCGAGTAAACAGGAACATTAGAAGTCATGGCTGTAATGAGACACCATTTCTAAACAAAGAACGTTTATTCCTTTTGAGGAGAGAGGGGCAATAAATTACGGAGAAAGGATTACGAGGTGAAAATGGAGAATGCCAGAGACGTTGCTTCACCATCCTGGCTATTGTGGAAGAGAGATAATTTTGTTTTGTTCGAATTTATATACAGAGAGTTTCTTTACATCATGTAATAGTCACGTAGTGTTCGAGGAAAGGATTTTGATGGATTTTGGCTGCAGATACAGAGTCTAGTATAGATTATAATTACTGGTTACAATCAAGAAAAAAGTTGATTTAGTAGATTTTATGAATGTGTTATTGCATAAATTAAAGGATAAATTAGAATCGAATCAAAAAGTAAAAATGGACTCTTTACTGTGATTTAAAGAATGGGAAAAATTAGAAAATTATTTAATTTTAAGTAAAATTGTTACACACACACACACACATATCTGTGTGTGTGTGCGACACTGAAAATGCAACGTCAAGAAAGATTGGCTAGAAAATTATAGAAATTTCATGTCAGGCGCATGTCACTGAATTATGATAATGATGTAAAATGTGTGGCTCTACAGGGCACATTGAAGAAGATGTGAAGGAAGGAATATGCAGAATGTTCAATTTTCGTGGCGTTATTTCTGTTAGGGAAATCAAAGTAGGAAATTTGTTCTTATCTAAGAGGACGCGTGTAATAGCAGATAATTCCAAGCCCGTTGTAATATTATCTATGTGCTGAAACTGCCTCCAGCTCACAGATAATATTACAGAGAGGCATGGTGATCGGAATTAAAAAGGGCAGGTTGGTTCATTCGGCAAATCTCAGCTGACACACACCTTGACACGTCCACAGTGTATCGGCTGTGGCGAAGATGGTTGGAACAAAGAAATGTGTCAAATTTAAGGTATTCTTGTGCAGCCAGAGTGACGTTAGCACGCAAAGATCGATGCATCCGCTGGATAAGTGGTGGCGGACCCGGATGTTACTTCTACCTCCATTCTGCAGCAAGTTCAAGATACTCTGTATGTTCCCATACCGACTTCGTCAATTGGTTAATAATGGCCTGGACTCTTGGCGTCCTTTAAGAAGACTGCTATTGATCCCTCGCCATAGATGCCAACGTCTGCTATGGTTCCGGGCTCGAGCGATGTGGACGACGGAATGACACAGGATCGTGTTATCTTATGAATCACGCTTCTGTTTCTCCAATGATAGTCAGCGCGTTTGAGTGTGGCGTTGACGTAGAAATAGGTCCAATCCGGCAGCAATTGGGGAATTCTATTCCCCTCTACAACATGAAATCATGGTTTAGGACGCAATTGCGTTCGATTCCAGGTCAATTGAGTTCTCCTCTAGTTCGTATTGAGGGCACTATGACGGCCCATCGATACGTTTTATGATATGTTGTGGCCGGTGACATTCTCCTATCGTCAGGGGTGCCCAGTGCCCTTTATCAGCAAGATAACGCACGACCTCACAATGCTCGCATCCTCCAACGTATTCTGCAAGGTATACAAATGCTTCTCTAGCAATCGTTCTCTCCATTAAAACATATCTGGTGTGTGGTTTGACGCCATTTGCAAACAATTCTACTGCCACGTTCAGAAGACGAAATGTCGCAAATGGTTCGGGGGGAATGGAGAACCATTTTTCAGGATATCATCCGTACTGTCATTTACTTTATACCTAGATTTGCTGATTCATGTATTGCTGCCAATTGTGACCCTACGCCATACTTAGTCTACGCTATTCTCGCTCTGTATTATGCATATCATTTCGAAATAAAGATCACTTATTGTTCGTTATTGTCTCTTTCAGTTTGCTGAATTGCATCACTTTCTGGGCACTCCTTCTGGTGTTGCATTTTTTATGTAGCTTAGTATATATACGTTCCTACCACTAATTACATTGCTAAAAAATAGGGTAACAAAAAAAAGAGAGAAGAAAATCGTACGAGACAGTTATGCATGGACATAAAATGAAGAGTGTACGTGCAACGAAACGAAATACAGGAAACAAAGACACAAAAAAATTGTAGAGGAATTTTAATTTTTTGAAATGGTTGAAAGACCATGAAAAGATGTTTCAGGAAAACTAAGTGGTTGCATATAAAGGATTTTAAAAATATATTGTCTTGAAATGATACAAGATATTTTAGATGGCTTGTGGTCCCCGCTTACAGCTGTTTCCATGGATGCTATGAGGTTATTGTTAAGACTTTAAGGAATAATATTCCATTCCTGATGAAATACAATCTCCAAGTCTCGGACAGCGAAAGGAGGCCTTGATATTGCTACAATGCGTCGTCCAAGTATATCCCAAACACGTTAGATTTTTAACAAGAGAGCATACTGGTATAATAATAGTAAGGATCCCAGAAAATATCTAAAGCTTGTTTACCATTGTGCTGCCGAGGCGGCCACCTAGTAAAGCCACGAAAAAATTCTGAACCCGTGGCTTTACCAGGTAGAAATTCTGAACCCGAGCAGAGTAAATGGAACAGAAGGGAAAAAAAGATAAATTCAAGTGGCGAGGGAGATTATGGCGAATTGTAGGCGAAGTTTTTTTTTTTTTTGTATGCGATTTGATTTTTAGAAGTCGGAACGTGTATTGGGCTTCCACAGCCTGTGATAATTATTGCTACCTATTTACTTAACGTGTGATTTATTTAATTTAAAATAAATTGTTTTATTTTTGGATCGTGGCCATTTCTGTATCTAGAATTTGCCGTCAGTCAAATAAACATATTTTTACTGGTGCACTCAGTAGTATCGAATCGGTGCCGAATCAGCTCAATATTGTAAAGGTAAGAGCTCATTTATTACTGTAAATGCACTCTCTAGTATTTTTCTGTAAATTCTTTTTGTGTGCATAATAATGAAACGCCAATTTCCATTGGATACCTGTACAAATTTATCACGTTTAACAAAATTTAAGATTTTATTCGGTACGCCAGTGCCGTGAGGTTATTAAACTAAGTATGTGTATTTATGAAGTTCAGTTAGCCTCTTAAATTAATGTTTGAATATTTATCTTAAATGAAAATTAAAATTTACATGTTTATTTGTAGCTATTGAATGAAATGAGGAAGTGCGCATCCAATTAGAGTAAAACTTACTTTCGGTGATTTTTTAACATGAATTACGAAAATAAATAATCAACTAAATATATATTATAGAATGTTATGTAAAACAAATAATTGTAAAATTAATATTAAATAAAATTAACAATAAAGAATGCTTTTTCTTCCATTTTGTTGTACTGGTGAGAAGAGTTGAAATCGCCTGTTTGCTTATTCGTTTAATTGCTGAATATACTTAATTTAGATATTGCTTTGTGAAACTTTTGGCTAAAATTAACGCTAGTAATTTAGATATTTTTTATATCTTGTATTTGAAGGTTAGTATAATATTTTTATACTTGTTCATTTTTTTCTTTGGAGGATAATAAGAGGCAGGGCTTTTTTGATGAGAAGTCGAAAGGTAGACCTACAGTTTCTAGAATTGGAATTAGGAGATGATTCTAGCTCCTATCCTAAGATAATCGATTTAGTAAACTTAATACAGAATATCAAGCATAATAATGAGAAAGATATTAAAGTCTTACTAGAAACGATTGTGGGTGTCCGACTAGAAGAGGAAAAACAAAAGAGAGAAGAAAAAGAAAGACAGAGAGAATAAGAAGAAAGACAAAGGAGAAGAGAGGAAAAGCAAAAGGAAGGAAGAAAGAATAAACGGGAAATGAAATTTGAGTTAGAAAAATTGTGAATGGAACACACAGGAAAAGCATACTTGGATAGTTTTGTAGGTGAGAAATCTGAAAAATATGGCACTCCATGTCCTACGTTGACAAAGATGATGCAGAGGTTCGATCAAAAGAAGGATGATATAGTACTTCATTTATCCTCGTTCGAAAGACAAGCGAAGAGGATTGATGTTGATTTTAAAGACTAGGTTTCCTGATTACTCATGGTGCTACCCTCTGATTTAGTACAATCAATTACTTGGAAATCGGAAGAGAATTTTGGCAACTACATATATATTAAGGGTACACTATTGAAAAGATTGAAATTAAGTTCGGAGGAATTTAGAAAATTTTTTTTGCAACTCCATGAGAGCGCTTACAAAACATGGAGGGACTTCATTTTTGAGATAACTAATTATTTTTAGAGTGGATTGACGGACTTGAAGTGAATATTTTTAAGAAGTTGAGAGATTTGGTCATCATTGACCAAGTAAAGAAGTGAGCTCTCTCAGAGATCAGGGAACACTTCTTGGACGAATAGAGGAAATTAATATCCCCTTCGGAGCTGGCAGAGAAGCTGGATGAATATGTAAGAGTTCTGTACGATCTTGAAACATAAATCAGATTAATGTAATAGGGAACAGTAATGGTTTGTAAGAAAAAAAGTTTTCAGAAAGCTTTTTCTTACTTTTTTTTCAATATCTCAAAACGGTTGATTTTGATCTTATAGTAATAATTATTGTTTATTAGGTTTCGTATTCCTTTTTTCAATAAAAAAAACTTTCTTTTAGAACAGTTTTTCCTAACCAGAACTATAGTTTAATTTTCAGTACAAAAGTTTTTCCCAATCATTATATATTATTTCCAATCAGTCTAGTTTCTGTTTTCGTTTTTAATTCTTAATATTCTAGTCATTGCATATTATTTTTTATCTACTTTGATACATTCTAAACTCAAAAAAAAGTTTGAAACTTTTCACGTTTAAGCGAAATTAAAAGGTGATTTGCGGGGTAAACATTATGCTATTTCTTAAGATTTATTGCATTTCCTTATTACTGGAAAATTTCAGTATTATATCATGATATGTGTTATTTTTTTATTTATGAAATCGTTAACGCATCTATAACACAGAAATAAGTTTTGCTAAGCATTTAAATCCAAAATTAAATATAAATACGTACAAAATATTTAATTGCTTTGGTTGTATTTCAAATTATATAGATAGCATGACAAACATGGTACCTTAACGGTTGTCATTAAAAATTTAGAACCAGATCGTTAAGTTAAGCAGTCATAAAAGATTCGAAATGTTTGTATATACTATAAATTGGGCTCTCATTGGATTTAGATGCAGGAAATCTCACTGTTTTGGAAGTGAAGCTAAAACCAGAGGAAGAAGAAAACGGATATATATATATATATATATATATATATATATATATATATATATATATATATATATAAACAAGGCGCAAAAGCTACAAAAATATATTCAAGAAGTAAAAATAACCGAAATCGGTCAGTTGGGCAAATGCTTCACCCGTCTTCTATTTTTGAGAAGCTGGAAGGTAATTCCAACTACTCGAAACCAGATCAAAATAAAGGTTCGAATTCACAAAACAGGCGATCAGCGCACTGCAGAAATACAGTAACGAAAACCCCAGAACTGATGACTATGAATCATTGACCAACGAAAGAAAAATATTCGAGCGCCAAGAAAAAGTACTCATCATTTAAATTCCTCCAGGTCATCATAGTGTGCTTCAAATCTACATAAAAGTACGAGTGGCACTTAAAACCTTCGCAGTCAAAAGACAGGAAACTAGCCAAAGAACTCCAACTTCACACCTTCCATGATCACGAATCTGTTTTGCCACAAATTATGCTTTTGGGCAAATATTTTGTTTTTATTACTATTGTTTTCAAAAATGTAATTTTATTATTCACATAGCAATTTGATACCGAACGTTATTTGAGCACATGACGTATTTGTTGAATGTTCTCGACCATGGTGCCTGCACAGAGCAATAATTTAGGACTAAAATAGCGTGAATGTCTTTTGAGCAACCGCTCACCCTGAAATAGGCAATCAGTACTTGTTAATTTTAAGTTATTGGAAGAAAGAGGAATGGCACAAAAAGGTACAATATGATACTTTTCCTGCTCAAGTAATCAGTAAAAGATGGAGATACTGCGATACTAGGTAGAAATGAAAAAGCTATCGGTCACGCATTAAACAGACACCTATCGGAACTAGAAGACTGATACTCTACTTAGAAAAATGTCCTGAATGTTTCCAAGACTAAGGCTGTTTTCTTTTCCAGAAATAATCGAAAAATTAAACCTGAAATTTATCTTCGAAAACAAAAACTCCCCTGATCCTGGAGAACCAAATATCTTGGCGTAACATTAGATAAAAAAAATCGCTTTCAAACAGCACATTACAATTATGAAAAACAGTATAAAACTTTAGTCCTTGATGTATATCCCCTTAACGTACGCAGGTCTGCATTTAATAGACGTAATAAAATGCTTATCTATTCTCGGATAATATTACCTATCCTGACATATGCTTGTCCAGTCTGGTCACACTGAGCAGACACAACAATAGACCTCTTAGAAAAATCACAACCAAACAATAGCAATAGCAAACTGGCACTGATATCAGAAACACTGACATCAGAAATTCTATAAATTATCCATCCATCAAAAGACTATCTGTTAAACTCTTCAACAAAATCGGCACTTCTACAAACAGGACAATCCAAGCCATAAAAAAATGCACTCCCATCTGAAATAATCCTCTTTTACACATACCGCGTGAAATTAAAAAAGATTAATTTATTTTCTTTTCAATTCTCAAATTTCCGCAACCCTTTACACCTAAAATCACATAGTACACACTACCCATCTACTCACGATAGGAGTCACTCCTGTCGACTAATCAGAAAAACCCCTCTCAGTGTTTATTCACCAGACTGGACGAACAAATCGGATTTTCGCCTCCACCACTAGATGTGCTGCTTCCATAGATTCTTTAAATTTATGATATTCTCTAAATCTGTTTTATTAAACATTTTATTTCATCTTTGAAACATAGTTTTGGAAAGGAAAAAAATCCTTTTTTCTCATGCCAAAATTCTTGACATAGTAAACTTTATTATATTTTACACGCTTATTATCAGAAAGTTTTTCTTAAACAATTCTTTATATGCATTTGCATTTAAATTTCCCCTAAATTTTAAGCACTTTTACGTATAATCTCTTTAAATTATCAGCTATTGCTCGCTTTTATCTCCTATTCTCATTGCTTAAATTCTCACTCATGGGCAAGCGCAGAAGCAAAGTCCAATCTCACAATAGAAAATAGTTTCAGTTAGATAGTTAAAATAATTTATTTGTTTTTCATTCCTTTTATTAGTTTTTGTTTTTCATTCCAATCCCTAGGTTACCACAGCCATGCGGTAACCTAGTGGTCATAGTCTCAGAATCGCAGCCAGCGGTTTTCGTCAAGTCAGCGGTTCTATCTTTGATGCCACTAAAGACTCATCGTGTAGCCGGGGTTGATGCACATTAAATCTGTTAAATATGTCGAGGCTCAAAGTACTCCCGATGGCATGGTGTGGAAGTTAGGTGAGGGAGATGCCAGCTCAGATGTCCTCCTCGTTACTCGACGGAGGCTCAAAATTACGAGTTCCATCGTCAAAAGCTCTCGTAAGGCTTCTAGTGCAAAGTTAATTTAACCAGTCAATCAATCAATTCATATGATAATACTCTCAAAGAAAAAATAAAGTTGATTGAAGCAATGTTTATGCGTACTGTTTATTTCATACGAAGACAATAAATATTATTGAGTTGGTACAAATTTCACCTAGTTATTTTCGCCTCACAATACAATATAATTGAAGTATGAACACACAATTTATTGGAAAAATGAATTCCACCCTATCATTTGAATTCAGTTTGAGTAACAATATTTTTTATTGATAAATTATTACAGTGGTTTCAATGCTTGAATTTTACTAGATGCTTAATTCACTTTCAAATAATAATAATAAATAAATAAAATTAATTTATGTTAAATTAAGTAATAACTCTTTAAAAATTTTTAATCTGAGCGTCATTAAGATTAGGTTAAAATTTCATAGTTTTTTTTTTTCACTAAATAGTAATTTAAAATTTGTTGTTTTTTAAGGACAAATTAAGAATATTTTAATTAATTTAAATTAACTTAAGAGAAATTCAGATTCTTTCTTTTCTCATTTCACTTCACTAAATTAAAGCTTATTTTTATAAACATTTTTTTCAATACCACAAATCTCCCTGAAAAGTAAACAGAATTCCAAATTTGCCATTATAAACATATTTTTCTAGATACAGAAACAGTATTCCGAAACTGGAGAGTTTATTAGATGTTAGTTAGTAAGTCTCTGTGAATCATAAATATCTCTCCATCACATTTATGATTTATCACAAGTTCCAAGTTGTTATAATTTCCTTTAGCGATTTCATTTCAGAAAGAAACTGTGAATACTAGCCAAAAATAAGCATTCTTAACAAAGAGTATACTTTAAGGGAAAATATCATGGCGCCATCTGTTGCTGACAGCACGAAACACAAATTACAATGAAACAAATTTATTATTAGACAACAAAAATTAACATGAAATTTTGAGAAAATTGATTTACCTTCTAGTGTTATGCAAGTAAAATCCCGTCCTGTTCGAGATCCTTCAAAAGTGTTTCAAACGTAATATTCCGTATGGCCGTGAACTCGCCGAAAGCGGTAAAGCCTTATATATTCGCAGGATTACTTCAAGTTAGAGACGTATTTTTTCCGAATTGCTTTCCCCTCTTTAAGGGTTAAAAATCTTGGTTGGTAATTGGGGAGGGTTGTAGCGACACAATGAAAGTTGATTGGAAATTTTATTGCTCATTAGGGAACCATGCTGTTGCCTCTAGTGTTGCGGCAATCTTTCAAAAGGATGGGTTGAGGTTAAGAACTTTTATCCCCGTCCATAATTGTACCGGTCATCAATAAGTGTCTGTATGTCAGATAAGCTTGATATTTTATTTTTCGCGTTTGAATTAAATACATTATTTGACAGAATTTTCGTGATATATCCAATTATTTAAAGGAATCAAAAAGCCAATTTGAAGAATAAATTAAAATATATACTCCCTTTTGATTATTATTAATTTGAAGCCTTAACAAATTGTAGCGAGGGGGGAGATTTTGCTATTTTATATAGTTAGACAAATTACTTTGTTAGTATCTTCTTTGCATAGTTAACTCACATTTTTCCACTTCACATTAAAATTGTCAAACGGAATTAAATTTCTATAAAATATCTTAAAATCTCTATTAATATCACTAAATAAAACCTCTATAAAAATATCTGTTTAATTTCAAAGAATATATAAAAACAGTGAATATATTCTATCGATCCATTTATCTTATTTTAATCATATTTAATCATAATTTATCTTATATTTCAGTTTTTAAAATGAAAATTATTTCAATAAAAGGTGTCAAAAAAAATGAACGCTTCAAAATTAGAAACGTTTAAGCTTTTCAACTATTACAAATGATTAATAACCAAGTTTCTTTATTACATTACCTAGAATAATTTTTCTGACGTATTGAAAAAATAACTTTAAAAGAAACCAAGTTCCTTAAAATCCGTTAATTTTTTCATAATCTCGTTACTAGGTGTTCAGGACAACTTACGCATAATCGCAATTTTTTACTGTTAAGAAACCAAAATATTTTTGAATTTTAAACAGCTGAACAGTTTCCTTCAAGGAGAAGATAAATTAGCGTTTCTCCCCAAATTTATATTTTTAAACTTGAATCTTCGAATAATTAGTAATTAAAAGCGTACCTTTATATTTGTTTATATGTGTAAATGTCAACTGTAAATTTCTCCGGATACTTTTGGTTACAAATTATTCTAAGATTCATGTTTAAAAAAATATCCATTTGTGTAAAATCTCTTATAATTTATTTTCTGTTGGAGGATAACTGAAGTAAAGGCAATTGAAATTCGGATATTTTTCGTAATCTTAAACAAAACTAGGAGTTTTGTATAAGCTCCCCTGAAAAACTTTATTTGAATTTACGAATAAAATATTTATGTATCGAGCATACACAGTTAAAAATTATTTACCATAAATACTTATAATTCTTCCCTATCTCGTTATTATGGATATGTTTTTTTTTAAAGTACGACTGTCTGCAAAACCTTTCTGGAAAACTTTACATATATAAGGCTTTTTGTTGGTATAAATGCGTAAATGAGTTTTTTTTAAGTTTATATTTTGAGCAAATGCCTTCATACAAGTATAAGGTTTCTTTTTGTATGTGTACGTATATGTCTATATAAACTACGGTTATGTGTAAAGCCTTTGGTGCAAATATGACATTAGTAGGGTTTCTCATTTATATGAGTGCATAAATTCTGCTTTAACTTACACTTTTAGCATGTCACGGGTCGTATAAATAAAAGTTTTTGATTTCATCAGCAACATTATTTATTAGGCAATCAACTCAGAGTTTTTAAATTCCTTTCCCACACTTTGACATCATTATCAATTTCCAAACGAATACATAAGTGCATTTATGAAATCATTTTAATTTAGGATGTCTAACAAAGCAAATATTATTCAAATAACATCAAATGCATCAGTAACAAATAAAAATATAATACATATTCACGTAATAATTGAAGAGGATTGGAGACAAAATTCCTCCTTGCAGGACTCCAACTTCAATATATCTTGGATTTGAGTGAATACCATTTACAGTGACTAAGAAATTTCTATTATTTAAATAAGAGTTTAATATTTTAATTAAGTAGGGGGGGTTAAATTTAATGAGTTTGTAGATCAGTTCTGTATGCCATACTCGGTCAAAGGCTTTCTGGATATCCAGGCACACTGCACCAGTATTTTGTCCTTTATAAAATCCTGTTTTATTGTATTCCACCACTTGGAGGAGTTGGTGTAATATGGATAGGTTTTGAATGAAGAAATGTTACTCGTATTATAACTCACTACTAAAACTAATCATCATCATTTCAGATTTCAGTTTACGGATGTCCTTAGACAAAAAACACATCGGGTTGTATAACAACAACAATATTTATTTACTCTTCTCACTACCGCTCGTTTACAACAGCTCCTCTCGGAGATTCGGACAGGTCCCGTCTGAGGGGATCGTGTGACATCACACTCTCTCCCTTTATAAATGAACGCCCTCTAGAGGTGGGCTTTAAGTCGGGAAGTTAACACTCGTGAATTATTATATCGTTATTTTTCAGGTGTTACATTAGGCAATTGTAGACAATTTCTCAGCTATTTTGCTGAGAATTGGTAATAAAGGGATAGGTCTATAGTTTTCTGGTTGAATAGGATCTTTTCCTAGTTTGAGAATCGGGAAAACTGCAGCGGTTTTCCAAGAATTCAGGAAGTGACCGAGATCTAGCAAGTTTTGAATTAAATTTCTGAGTTGGAAGATACAGAGATGGGGCAGGTTTTTAACCTTTTTATTGGTTATTCCTTCTCTCCCTGGTGCTTTTTAAATTTTTATGGCCTTAATGTATTTTGCTATTTCAGAGGCTAGTAGTGGAGGGGGGGGGAGAGTGCTGTGGAAGTTATTTTCATTGGCTAGAAATCCGTGAACGACTTGTGTAACTGTATTATCGAGTGTAGGTGAAATAATATTATTCAATTTAAACTCACTCTGGAGAGAGTCAGCAAGCTTTGTCTACGTCACTAAGTGCAATACTTTACTAACTAAGTGCGATGTGGGCCTTTAAGGGCGGATACTGGGATTCTCTTTTTTCTGAAGACTTTGGCCATAGCCCATAGGGTACTGGTTTCAGCATCCAGATGTTGGAGCATTTCTTCCCATTCTTTGTTTTTGTGTAAGTGCACTTTTCGCCTGATTTCATTTTGAATTCTGGTTAAAATTTGTTTATCAGCAAAGAATCGGGTGAACTGCCATGTTTTTCTGGCTTTATTACGTTATCTGAATAATTGCCTGAGTTCCCTATGATAAATGTCTTATTGTTTGTCTGTATAGATTTGAGACGATCTTATGTGCACTTAAAATGTTTTAATTCGGCGACCTGAATATCAATTCCTCTCCGCTCTGTGCTTTGGGTAGTGTGAATGTTTGGATTGTGTTTTCTAAAAGTGTTCGTCTGAAAATTTCCCCATTTGTTCTAACTTTTGGTTCAGGCATTTGATATTTATTTTGTGAATCAAATTGTAACATCACTGGATTGGGATCGCTACTCAATTCGGGTAGCGACTGGATTTGGTAGGGCCAATGGAAATTCTTCGTTAGTGCAATGTCGATGTGGAGGCGGAGCTAAATCCGTAGCGTGTGGGTGTGGGCGGGGCTAATATTTCTATGCTGTTCTGACCGGCAAAATTTTTTTAACGCTTTACCTGTGAATGAATCATATGTGCTGCCCCAGCTAGTGTGCTTAGCATTTAGATCTCCGCAAATTAATGAGATCGGCCCAAAATTTAGAATAGTTTGGATATCTTGCGGTGCATGTGTAGCTGTGGATGGATATACATTGAAGTAACAAGTATTGGGTTTCCATCTGAGGCGGTGAGAGTACAACAATTGTTGCTTCTGCACCGTTTAGTGAGGGTGTTGGAACTTTATAGTGTGGGAGGGATCTTTTAATCAATATAGCAGTGCCGCTGTATGCTCAGTGTGTTGTGGGTGGTTTGTCGTCTCTCTGTGTGGTGTAATTAGGTATAGTAAATTTTATACCTGATCCTAGATGTGTTTCTTGAATCAATATTAAATCTGGGGAGTGCTTATCAATAAAGTCCCGTAATTCCACATCGTGGGACTTTACCTCTAGGGCGTTCCAGTAAACCAGTTTGAGTCTGAGGAAGGTGAATTTTATTTACTATTTGTGGTTGGTGTCACGACTACACCCGAGAGGAAGATACTCAGTTTATCTAAGTCGTTGTCGACTTTTGACATATTATTAAGGGCTTCAAATAATTTAGGGAATTTATTGAATAAGTTTCGTAACTCATCCATTGCAGATAAGAAATTAAAGTTACTTGGGATAATGTTATTAATATTATTTGTTGAAATAGTGGGTGCTTTTACCGGTTTTTGCAAATGAAAGGTTTGTTATAACCGGTCTTGTTTCCACTACATTCCTCTCAATACCTTTTTGTGTTGTGTCACCTTTATTGGGTTTCCTCTTCGGGAATAGTGGACAACCCTGCCAGAATGCCATATGATTGGATTTGCAATTATGTATAGCGGATTTTCCAATTTTTCCTTTGTATCACTATCACCTGTGCAGTGATTTTCATCGCAGTTTAGGTACCTGGTATTCATCATGCAATTCTTGGAGGAATGGTGAAAGTAGTTACAGTTGTAACATTGCGTGGTGCTTTGCTTCTTTTTAAATGGAGCTATTTTGACCATTATGTGCATAATGACTTGTACTTTATATATACCAAGGGCATCCTCTCCTCTTCTTACTTCCACCATGAAGATAGGGAGTGGGAGTTTGATTTTTAGTTGCTTTAACTGAGCAACTCTATCGAATTCCTTGGTTATCTAAGTCTTCTTTAATGTCCTCTACTTCGGCATGGACTGGTTAGTCTTTTACGCATACCTTCAAAGGCCTCGCATGTATCGGTTGGATTACATAGTACTCAGCCTTCAATGTTGTAAGAAGGGTGGTTATTCCCCTGTGGCCATCTTCTGACTCAGGGGCCGCTTTTATGTATTGTCCCGAAAGTTTGTAGGTGGATTTCGGGAAGTTTCTGCTTACGGCTTGTACTATGATATTGTAGTTTAGAGTAAGCCGAAGCATGATGGCTGGATTTTGGGTGGTTGTAGAGGGATGTCAGCTTCCGCATCGTTAGGATCTACTACCGCTAGAGCGTTAAAACTATCGCCCGTATTTATTTGATTAGCGTTAGTTAGTTTTATAATGGTTGGGTTCTTAATAGTTTTATTTGGTGTAGTGAATCCATTTTCATTTGTTTTAAGTAGAGTTTTAGAAGCTCTGTTAGTTGTTGGTTGAGTTTGGGTTGATTTAGGCTTATTTGTTACGTTGCACTATTCCGCCATTCTTTTGCGGAGGTTTTTAAAACCATTGCTATTATTATTGTTAAAATGTTTCTTACAATTGATAATTGGGCAAATAGAAACTGAATTTAGTTCACCTGTCAATCTTGTCATTTCGGCTTCTGTTGCCTTCAACTGGATTTGGAGGTCTTACGTCAGTGGCCCTCCTCTGGTTGTAGTATAAGCTTCTTCGATAGTGATGAGGCTGTTAAGATATCCAAATCTGTCTTGTAGAACCTTTTTCTGCTTCGTCAGGAGTGTGATCGTGTCAAAAATATCACTCTGCGTCGTGGTGGAGGTATCGCTTTCCAGAGACACACCCCCCGTGTCAATTGCACCAGTGGTCACCACAGCGTCTACGTTAGGCTTAAAAAGTTCCATAATCCTGATACGTGTGTTCCCTATGGAAGTCGCTCACAGAATCACTATCGTTAGATATAACCGATTTTTCTTTAGTTTGATGAATTACTCAAATAAATAAAATAGCTCAAATCCTTAAATAGGCAACTGTATTTTCAAACAACATTTAAAGGTTTTAAATCACATTTTTCTCCGCCATTAAAACCAAACACTGCACATTTAGTTGCCCGTTTAGGAAATAAATAAGAGTAAAATTTTTTAACTCTCTTAAACATTATGTTAATCAATAAAGCTAAATGTAATTAAAATTAAAGCAAACGATGAATTATTAAATTTAATATATATCAGTTACATGTAATTAAAATTAAAGTAAACTATAAATTAGTATACAATAGATTTGGCAACTTGGAGAGAAATTTAATTTTTTAATTAGTCTTAATCAATTAATTTTTATTAAACAATCGTATCGTCATCAAAAACAATCGGAAAAAGAAAATTTCAGCTCAATTGAGCGCTTTAAAATGTAAGAAAAAAAGCTTTTAAAATTTGACCCTAACAAAGTTACAATGTGAGTTAAAGAAAACCCATTAAAAATAGTACTCGATATACAAGTCATCAGACCCATTATTCTACATGCTTCCTCCTTTTGGGGTCATGCAGCAGAATCTCACATAAAAAAAAACTTCAATTATTTCAAAACAAACTGCTGCGAGTAATTGTCTATGTGCCCTAGTATGTTCGTAATTCAATTATACATAAAGATTTTAAAATTCCATTAATCAAAACTCATATTGCATATCTTTCTCGTAGATTCTTTAGCATCCTAAGCTACCAGGAAAATTCTCTTATAAAAGCCGAAGATATTTTTTCGTATAACTGAGGATTCCATCCATTTCCATACGAATCTTGACAAGATTATTGTAATTTAACAACAACACAACAATCAGATAGAGACAAATGCTAGTCCGGTGGACTCTTTACTCAGCGTCATACTGATGCCTTGATTTTTTTTTTTAGTATTAAAACAAGCATATTAAAATGTGCTTAATGCACAAATGAATTTAAAAAAAGAACATAAAAGAAAAGGGAGAGGATAGGAAAGTGAATGAACTATTTACAATGAGGATGAGATTTTTAATAGATTTTAATTTTTTTTTTTTTACTAATCTTATTGTACGATAAGATCATAAAAAATATT
>BMAW01121104.1:397838-439005 GCA_019974015.1 Nephila pilipes | reverse complement strand
TCAAATAATTAATCAGAAATTTAAAAAAATATATTTAAGAATGAATATATATATATATATATATATATATATATATATATCTGGAAACACATTTCTTCATTTCTTATGCATAAAACCTAGCTATAAGTTTGTTGTTATGTTGACTTTCTTTACATGTACGTTTGATTTTCATGTTTAGAGATTCTACCGAATAGAAAAATTTATTCCTTTATTTCATTCTATCTTATTTTACTTAAATATCGTTAAAAATATTACTAGAAAATGTAAACGTCAGTTTTCAAAAAAAAAATCGAGAAAAAACTGCACTTCAACACCCGTTTCGGTATCCTATGCTAGCCCCTGAAAGTTGAAAAATGTCAGTTTCTCGACACCGGAAATATGTCTGGTTCAGTGCTAGGAAATGTAATTTTCGACCTTGATCTTATTTTTGATGCTTTTGCTGAACTTTTTTGCCCAAATCGTTTTGCCGAGAAGACGGAATTATTCGAGGATTCAAGGTATGGAATGTACTCCCATTTTACACCAAAATGTAAATGCTATGAATTTTTCTTTGGATTTGCTTCTTCAAAGAAAGTTGTAAATGTCCTTGTAATAAGCACCAGATTAATATATAGTATGAGGAAAATGAACAAAGGTTCTTCAAATGCTATTAAATAATTCTCAGCATTCAATTTGCCAAGACTGACCAAATCTGCTCTCAAAAATGATGAAGCAAATCATTTGAAAGTGGTTTCAGAAGTAGCTACGGAATCCATGAAAAGGGCTGTAACTGAAATAGTGGAAGAAAACAATTCTTCCATGTGACACCATCGAATGCAGTGTTTCTGTTGATGGTACATGGTAGCGTAGAGGCCATACGTCTATGAAAGAGTGCGCAACTGCTATATCATTCGATAGTGGGAAAGTCCTAGAAATAGAGGCTATGTAATCGTACTGTATAACATGTAAGAGACTTCCAAAAATGCAAGGAAATTTGGAATATGAGTTATTTAAATCTGATTATATATGCCAGTGTAACTTTACGGAAGCTTCTTCGAAGAAAAAAATTGTTTAGGTTTCCCGAATATTTCTTCAGTCTGAAAATCCCTTTAGTTTTCAATACACGAAATGTTATGAAAGGGCGATTCAAAAGTTTAAATGCATTTAAAAGACACCTATGCAATAAATATTCTTGCGAAGTATGAATTCATCGGTCAGGTACAAAAGAAAGTGGGCTCACGTCTGATTAAATTAAAATTTAAAACTAAAGGCCAGTTTTAAAGTGAAAATTACAATTACTTTTAAAGAAATTTTAAATGTTCAGCAAATACCATAGCTTCCTACATAAGAGCTTATTATCAAAAGTATAGCTTAATCTCTAGATAAGATTATATTCTGTATTATTCAATTTACAAACTGTATATATAATTATCTTCTTTTCAGTTGTCACGTTTTCGGGAATATCTTCACTTTTTATCTTCACATTTGTATAAAATACCATTTTGACAGTAAAAATATGCTCTAGCAAAACTTTTTTTTATGTAATTTTCTGAATTTGTAGCTCCATAAGGTTATAAAATATAATTTTTTATTCAAAAATCAGGTTAATTCAAAACACTTTCTTCGAAGGTGTCCTCTCTCCGTTACCTTAAACTAATTATTAATTACAGGGAAGACTTCAGGAACTTTTATTCAGAAAATCAAGTATTACAATAAACACATAAAAAATATTTAAATAGCATATTACAGATTATTCGAATATATTCCTTTCAAAAAATTATCTTAATGCTGTTTTAATAAAATGTCACCTTATCTTAATGTTTCGTACCTTACATTCAAACTGATATTCCATTCACATGATAAAATACTGGAATGATTTTATTTGAAATAAGATTAAGAAATAAATATTTTTTGGAATATAAATTTGGGGAAATTCAAATGAAAATAGTTAAAATTAAAAGCTACGAACGTTTTGATTAGGTAATTGAATGGGACTCTCGGTAGAGTGGGATCAAATGCAGATTGTTAAAGATTTTAATGTGGCTGCCTGCCCTGCACTCAGCTTATGGAAATGATACCGGATGACCTTTAATGATACCGGACTGTAGAGAGAAAGCAAGGAAAAAGTCATCCAAATCTATTAAGATATCCATCAATATGTCCATTTAAGATCATTTCTTACCATTACTACCATGTGTAAGATCTAAGGGAGTGTGGTGTCTTTTTTTCTCTTACATTTACTAAGACTTAATGATTACTCACTAGCTAGACTCAAAAAAGAACCAGTCTTTAATAAATAACATTTATTTACACTTTCCCTTCTGTATGGGACCTCGTTTCTGCATCTATCTCTATCTCATGAGTACATGTTCTTCCTAATAATATTACATTGGAAACCTCCCTCTCTACAAAGAGGGAATTTAGCCACAAATTTCTCACGTCAACAAGCACCAGAGGTCCCATTAAGAGGAACTTAACAGTTTCTCAAATGTCTTCTCGTGAGCTTCATGCTTCCATGGAAATCCTAGAGTCAGGTTTCATTGCTCACTAAATTCCACCACTAGGAACTAGAGATTCGATACATTAAAAAAAAAACAATTGACTGGAGTGGCATCGTTTCGGACGGGTTCATAGATCCTCATGTCATTGACAGATGCTATGTGACTGTTGTGAAGATTAGGAATGAAATCTTGAAGCATTATGTGCGCTTTTTCAGAGGTACAATTCGAACTGATTTTATATTCATATATGAAAACGTACGTTCTTATAGAGTTCATCTGGTGAACAAATTTATGGAATCGATGCGGCATATTCGCAACCATATCTCCATACTGTAAATTTATACAGAACATTTGGAATACACGTAGGATTGCGATTTCAGTTCATATTCCCCTCTCGGAACCAACCAGAACATGAAAATTGTGTTGTTGGGGAAGTGAGACCGTTACCACAAGGACTCAATTTACTCCATATCTAGTATGAGTGAGACAATTACCGCAAGGATTCATAAATGACCCATATCTAGTATGAGTGAGACAATTACCACAAGGATTCATAAATTACCCCATATCTGGTATGAATACACGTTGCAAAATTTATATAACTGTAAAACAGGATCAAGTAGCATATTAGTCAAGTTTTTTTTATCCATCTTGTAACCTGCCTTTTAGAATTTTCCAAGCTTATGAGCTGTATTTGTGAACAGGAGTGCGTATCATAACTGTATATTATTTATTCAATATTATATCCACCTACGTAAGTAATAATTTCATTAGAATCTAACTAATATTAATAATTATGTTCCAATTTCATTAAAATTTAACAATTGCTTCTAGATATTTTCAAATAAATGATAAAGCTCTCTGAATTTTGAACTCCAGTGTTTTAAAATGGAATTATGAAAATTAAAGCTATTTATTAAAGCAATAATTTTCATCAATAACATCAAGACATTGAAAACAAATTATTTTAAATCCAATATGTATTTCGCCAAAATTGGAAAATAAAACATTAAAAAATAGTTGTTTTCAAAGAAAATTGAAAACAAGTCTACCGTATTCAAATTTTTTCATCATGGTAATAAAAAAAATACATTTGTAAGACTTTAAATTATCTAAGTTATGGAAAAGTTTTTAAAAAAATTATTACTAAATGTGTATGTATTAAAAGTAAAAGAACTTCATTAAAATATGTGTTTCTATGAAAAATTTTATTTCTAAACCAATGAACCTGCTAAAAATGAATAAATGCAATTTTCAGCGCATCTTATAAATAAAGTCACAACAAACCCTGAATAAGTTTTTTTTTATTCCTTGTTTGTTGTTTTATCCTAAGGCATAGTTAATTATAATGTTTATATTAGAAAACATTTTCATATTAGAAAATATTTTCTATTTTTGTACAATTTCAACAAAATAATAATTTTAAATAACGAAAATCTATAAATATATGCACACGAGTTTTCTAATTAAAAGTCTAGAAACAAATGTCATAAATATATATTTTCCAAAAAAAGTAAATTTCAATATGCGAATATTTTAATTTTATATATTGAAATAAAATAACTCTCAAACGATTTTACGGAATATATGTTATACGGTTTATGTTTCGAAACTCTAAAAAAGGTTTCTGAACATTAATTTCACTTCTCACAGATAAGGATAATTTTACTTTAAGTAAAAATTTAGTAACATTATATTTCAGTAAATTGAATATTCCTAGCCAAGATCTTACTATTTTACAAAGTGTTCATATATATTGTAAGTTACATTTGAGAAAGATGAAAAGAAAAACAATCATCAACACTTAACCTAAAGGAGTTTATTTTAATTTATTGTCAAGCTAATCAATAAGTAAGTTAACAAAAATCTTGAAATGATTTTATTTACGTTCTATAAAAAATGGCGCAACAATAAGGAATTACCCGATTGTAATCAAATTTTGTATGCAAAGATAATTAAGCCGAACATGAAAATAATTAAAATTTGGTGGCCAACGAATAGATAGAGGCAACTACAGCACTTTGGAACTGCGCACTCAGCAGGTGTATATAAGAAGAGGTTCTCAATCTGATGGTCAAATTTTTTTTTCGCATTCCGATTTAGGATATCTTTCAACGACTGCAAAAATGCCTCGCCGAAAGATTCAAGCTCATTACGAGCAACTGTCAAAGTTTGAAAGAGGACGTAACTTTGGATTGAATGAGGCAGGTTGGACAAATCGGAAAATCGCTCGTCATATGGGTCGAAGCGATACGACGATTACATAGTGCTGGCAAGAGTAGATGGACAATGGCAGATTTCAGCGTCATGATGGTAGTGGATGAACAAGGGCCACAGCAGATCGGGATGACTGAGTGATTGGCAGATCAACTATCTCATAGTCTGATTCATCGTTATCAACCATCA
The DNA here is from genome assembly GCA_019974015.1 of Nephila pilipes. Lineage (NCBI taxonomy): Eukaryota > Metazoa > Arthropoda > Arachnida > Araneae > Nephilidae > Nephila > Nephila pilipes. The sequence goes on along the minus strand of BMAW01121104.1, from coordinate 434,119 downwards.
GATATGCAACCCGCACACGAGTGTCCACCATGACCATTCACAGATGACTAATTGAGCCAAATAGCTCGTAACAACCGCTACGCAACCTGTTCTTTCGCCTGCACACTGTCGAGCCAGATCACAGTGATGCTTGGCTCGATCAGATTGAATGATACTGACTGGGGACGTATAGTGCTTAGTGACGTATCCCACTTCCAACTGTGTCCTGACAATAATCGAAGACGTGTCTGGAGAAGCCTATTGCAGCGTGCCGATCCTACTTTCACTATTGCTCGCTATACAGACCCTCAACAAGGAGTTATGGTCTAAGGTGTTATTTCTCCCTTGATAGCTGGACCCCTTTGGTCACCATTTGAGGTACACTTTCAGAACAGCGGTACGTCGACGATATTCTGATACCATTTTGCTACCGTTCCTTTTGCAGTATCTTGACCTTACTTTTCAGCAAGATATTGCCAGACTACTTACGGCACGTGTTGCTACGAACGGTCTTACAGCTTGTGGAATACTTCTTTGGCAGGTAGACCTCTTTCCAATCGAGCGTGTTTGGGATATGATGGGATGGCGACTGCATCTTCCAGAGAATTTTGATGACCTAACCCGAAAATTGGAGCAAATTTGGCAAGTAATACCGCAGGAGACCAACAGGGAGCTTTATCCCTCTATGCCACGTCATGTAGCAGCTAGCATCTATGCTAGATGTGGGTCAACACCTTATTGAGCTCGTTACTTTGTAATGATGGAACTCTGAAATAAGTCATTCAATTTTCTCGAATCTCAAAATTTCGTTTACAGACTTATCTTCTTTTTTTATCCTAAGCAGCAAAGTTTATTTTCGAAAATTTATCTTTTATTTTTTTTTTTACTTTAACTAGTTATATTTCACGACTCTTTAATTTAAATAAATCTTTTTTCCGTCTATATAAGAACCATTAAAATTTTTTGTGAGTAATTTAATAAATTTCTTCAAAAGTGTTTTGTTAAATAAATAGGACCATAGATATAAAATAAAAGAAAGTGTTCTGAAGTAAGAACGACAAATGATGTATAGAGAAAAGAGTTCAATTAACTATCGATTCTTTTTTTTTTTTAACATATTTATAAATGAAACAAATACAAGGAGTAGTAATATTTTCCTAAAAGATGGCTGAAGTATTCAGATACCAAAAAAAATTCGTTACATAAACTTGTGCATTATTTGAGAAAAAAGAAATAAAATCTTATTTCTAAAAAAACCTTATTAAATACCAAATAAGAAATTAACTTTAATCTATATACGTTTTCTTTAAAGTATATGCTCTTCTACTTTCAAATTTCAAGTCATCTCATTCACTCATATAAACCCCATTCTTGTCTCAAAATTCCAATATTAAATATTTGCATTTGTACAATAATTATATTTTTAAAAACTTTGATATGTAATTTATCTTGAACAGACGAATAGTAAAAGAAAAATTACCAACGTCTTCATCAATTGTTTTCTTAATGCAATAATTATTGTTATAAATTTTTAGTCGGAAACCTGTGTCTATAATAGAAATATCTTAAAAATTTATATATATATATATATATATATATATATATATATCATTAACTAACTGTACATTGTGATCGCGGTAGCCTAGAGCTTAACGCATTGGATTAGAGGCCAGCGGTTTTCGTTGAGTCCTGAGTTCAAGACTTGATGTCTCTAAAGACCCGTCGTGTAGCCTTGGCTGGTATACGATAAATCTGTCGGGACACAATGTCCTCTCAATTAGCGTGATGTGGATGTTAAGAGAGGAGGGCAGCTCAGGTGTCATCCACGTCATTTGACCGACGTTTAAAATTACGAGGTTCGTTGTCAATAGTTCTCGTGTTGCTTCTAATGCGAAGTTAATAAAACCAAACTATACTTTATCGCTTTATTTCTAATCACCACACAATTAGAATAAGAATCATTTTAATTCTGGAAAATGATAAATAACATTCATCTCGGAGACCATACTCTTTGGAGGGGGAGAGCTTACATTTTCAGTAAATAATGCAATATTCTTGTACAAGGCTACAATTACAGTACATGCTTTAAAAATGCTTAGAAATATTTCCAGCATAAGTTTCAGCTGTAGATATAAATTCAACTACCAAATTTTTATCCGTAACGTACACGCACACACACACGCATACACACACTCACACACACACACACCCCCACACACCTATATATATATATATATATATATATATATATATGCATATGTATATGATGTATATATATACATATACATCATTAATTAACTTACTTTATAGCCGCGGAAGTCTTTGGTTCGAGCCTTGATACCACAAATGGCCCGTCGTTTATTTGGGTCTGATTTACTTTAACCCTCCGAGCGTTTTACATTTTTGTGTAAAGCTATACCGAAAGCAATCTACTTAGGCACAGCTAAAGGTCCCGAAAAGTTTTCCCTTTACATTCACACATTTTTCGAAAATGCAAGAGGCTCCTATTCCTCCCCCTTTTATGACGCGGGTGGTCCACACAACCCCTTGGGTTGGGCATTTTAATTGCTCAGTTCCGACGCTTGGATAAGCGATTTCGTTGCCTAGGGGAAATCTTGTATGGCAGGCTACAAGCAAGCAGGAATGGTGTTCAGATTATTCACAGATCAGAAGGAATATTTTCGCCCGATCTATTGAGTTTCAATAAAAGCGTTCCAACAAATGAAGAATAAAAAAATACAGATTGAAAAAAATTGGTGGGTTCATAGTTGAAAAATATTTGTTTGCTTCAAACAATAGAAAAATTCTTTTTTCTGTCATTTTTAAAAACTTTTTTTTTTAATTTTAATATTACGATTTTAACCGAGAAAAAGCAAACTATATTCATTGTTGAAGACGAGACCAAGAAAATACAAGATTGTTTGCATGTTTTGAAAAAAATTAAAGATTAGTATTTGCTATCAAGCACTATTTGCTTAATCAAAGCGCCAGAATTGTCGTAAAGGTTTAATTTTTATAGAAGATTGAATTCTGTGAAGCAGTTTGCTTGTAAAAATAAATATCAATAAATATTTTAAGGATAAAATAAAATCTTAAATTTCGTAAAAGTCACGTGTTTCAAATACAGTAATCGAGACGCATTAGGTCACATATTAGTGCGCGTTTTTTGGATCAGGTGAAGAATGCACACTTATTCATTATTTTCTAGGTATGAAGTAAAATTGACGCCACTCTTTTAAAATTGAAATTTTGAACAGAATTTATTTTGAAAGATAATATTAAATGGTTTAGTAATTTGCATAATATTTTAGTGTACGGTAACGCTGATCCCGATAAAAATGTAAAAATTAGTTTGGTCAAACATTTATCAGATCTGCAAAAAACATTTTTTGAATCCTGTTCAAAATAAAAATTATCTTGGATCCAAAATCTTTTTAAGACTTTTAATTCACTGAATTCCCAATAAAAGAAGTTGGTGTGGTGTGGAAGTTAGGAGAGGGGGTGCCAGCTCAGGTGTCTTCCTCTGTACTTGACCGAAGTTCAAAATTACGAGGTCCATTGCCAATAGCCCTCGTGTTGCTTCCAGTGCGACGTTAATAAGAAAAAACTAAACTAAACCCAATAAAAGAAGAAAACCTCCGAACTCCCAACAAAAGAAAAAATTGAGTTTATATCAATTTGATTGATATATCAAATTGATGTACACTCAATTGAAATTAAAAGTTAGTTAAGTGTTATAATGTATTTTTTGATTGACAATAGAAAAGAATATCATGAAATTGCCGCAAGAGTTGTGAAACATGTAATATCATATGTTTCAACCTATATATGCGAACAATCTTTCTCTTTGTTCGCTGCGACAAAAACAAAATACAGAAACAGATCGGATGCTGAAGAAGACATTAGGTTGATGATTTCAGAAATTATTACAGACGTAAAATACTTTACAATAAAAAACAATCCTGGTCAAGTCATTAAAATTCTTTTTTTTTTCATTGTTTGCTATATTTAAAAAAATGTTGCTTTAGTTTATTATTCATAGGCCATATTTTATAAAACCAAAAAAAAAAAAAAAAAAACTTTAGCTACCTTAACATTTATTAATCTTACTAAGATGTTTCTAATAAGAAAAATAGAAATGCAATAATAATTTTGTAAATTTGATTAGGATAAAGAGCTTTGATATCCTATTTTTTCTGCTGTTTGATCAAGGGGTTCCTTGAAGGTAATGGTAAGCTCAAAAGGTTCCCCAAAGTGCAAGAGGTTGAATATCTCTGCTCTAAGCGAAATACCCCATCTACATCCACTTTTGTGCAAAGGTAATATATTTTACATTCAATAAATAATTTTAAATTTTAACGGAGTATACATTCTTCAAAATGTCAAAATATTTCTAACCATCTTCATTCCCACATTTTAATTTTCACCTTTCTGTTTCTTTGGTGTTTTCAAACTTTAAATACATAATCGTATTATATCTTTTAACGAAAAATTGTCGTAGATTACTACATCTTACGTATCAGTTATTACAAATTTGGCAGCGAAAGAAACTTTTTCCCTTTTAATTTTGTCTTTCAAAACAATACACTTAAAACACTTTAGTTCAGTGAAGTTGACAGACATTTCCTCAAAGAATGCATAAAAAATTTTGTAAGCAATTTTAAATTTTAGAAATGTATCCTTAATCCCAGGAATATAACCATTCAGAATTGTTAGTTTATTCTTTAGTATTAATGGTACGAATTTATCATCATATCTCGTTCAATATTGGAATAAAATAAACTGTAGCTGAAATGTTATGATGTTTAATTTCTTGGGTAGTTTTACAGAAAAATAATGTTTGGCTGTAGAGAAAAGAGAGTGTATGTTTTGATCTATTGAAAGGTGATATTTGTTTTTTTTTTCAAATGTAAAGTATTTTTCCAAATTTAAATAACTTGACCGAAGCGGATCATATAATTTCAAAATGCACTCTATTTGTGTTCTGTTTGTGTGCTGGTTTCAAAGTAAACCACCTCACTTTTGAATAGCCGAGGGACTTTTTATATTCAATATCAAAATGAATGCAAAATTGCTTACGATTTGCTTCTCCAACCTTAAAGGGACTAAAATATATGTCTAAGTTCAGTGCAAAATATTCACAATATGTAAAAATAATATTCATCTATTAATCTTAGTCCATTTTACAAATTGTACCTAAAAACAGCTATATGTGTTTATTAGATCAAAAATTCTTTTATATTAAATCAGGTATAATTTTGGGTAGTTTAAATTTCAATATAATATACATATTTTAAAACAAATGCAAAAAAAGTCAATTTATTCAAACTTATATTTCATGAATAAAATAAATCAGTGTTCATATGTTCTCAAATAAACAAAATTGTAATCAAAATGTTCATTCAATTTACAAAAAAATGCAAAGAATCGTATATAAGCAATAAGTTTAATTATTACAAATGTTAAAAATATCAGACTCATAAGAAAAAAAAAATTAATATTTTATATTAAATGCTTAAACAAAACAACATGTCTTTAAAGTACCTTAATGCCTACTTTCGGAACAATTTGTTATTTGAGAAAAAATTACTTGTGAAACACAATATTGTGTATATATGACAGTGTACAGTTTAATTTAAAATTATAATTGAATTTCAAATTATAAAATTTTTAATATTTGCGATAATGTCACTTTATCTATTTTTAATAATCTGTGAATGCATCAAACTATTATTTTATTATGTTGACTCTTTATTTAATATTACGTATAATATAACAAACTAATTTCGAATTGAATTTTAAAATAATTATTTCCGAAACTATTTTAGATATGCTCATAACTTTTGTACACCTTAGTCTTAGTATCTCAGTTTTGCTTCCAAGTAAAAATTTTATTTTATATTCATCAAATTTTTCAGCTAATTTTGGATCCTAACGTGCAGTTTTAAACTGAATTGTACAAAATTTACGGAATATATGAAAATATGCTACATATTAGATATATTAAATTTTGAGTTTAATATTTTAAATATTTATAGAATTGTAAGTTTTTGTTACAAATAATTTTTAATTTTGTATGTGCGATACACAAATATGTTTATCGTAATTTGAAAAGCAGATTTTCAGGGTAGCTTATGTAAAATTCCTAGTTATATATTGTTAAGATTTCGAAAAATGTCCAGATTTTAACTATATGTACTTCAATTATCCTTTAACAGAAGATAAATTATAAGGGATTATGAATATTTTTTAAATTTGAATCTTCAAATAATTGGTAATCAAAAGTATCTGTGCAAATGTACAGTTGATACTTACACGTATGAAGAAATATAAATGTGTGCAGACGCTATTAATTACTAATTTTTCAAAAATCAAGTTAGAAAAATATGAATTTGAGTAGGAAATCGCATTCTTTTTCTCTTTGAAGGAAGATGTAGTTAAGTTATTTAAAAGTCGGATGTATTTCGAAGCTTAACATTACAAAACTGAGTATCATGTGTAAGCTGTCCTGAATACCTGGCTTTGAAATTATTAAAAAAAAAAAAAAAAAACTAATAGATATTTAAAAAATTAATTTTTTTGATATTATTTTTATTCATGCACAAGAGATTTTTAAAAGTAAAGAAATACAGAAGCTTTTAAATTATTCATTTGTAATAATTGAAAATCTTAAAGCGTTTCTGATTTTGCCTCGTTCGTTTTTTTTTTTATTAATGACACTTTATTAGGAAATATATATTATTTTAAAAATTGAAAGTAGTGAATAAAGTAACACAAACGAAACAATAGAATGTATTTATTGCTTTCATACATTATCTGTACTTAAACATATATATTTTATAGATATATATTTAACGATGTTTTTCGAGATTTATAAACTCTATCTGATAATTTTAATATGAGGAAAAATAAATAAAATGAGTTTTTAGCAATCAAAGAATACATACAAAAAGTAATTTGTCCAACAATATAAAACAGTATGTTTCCTACTCTATCTAAATTTGTTAAAATTCGAAATGAATATTAATTAAAAAATGGGAATAAAATCTAGTTAATTTTGTGATTAAACTTTAAAGCGTTTTTGGATTGGTTTAAATGAAAAATTTTATCTCGAAAGCTAGCTCAAAGGACGCATTTCTTTCATAAACCCAATAAAATCTCAACTCAAGCTGACCGACAAACACACTTGAAAGGAAATCTTCCCCTTCCCCTCTTGAACAAATGTCACAATGGAACTCTCTCTAGCCCTAGGGGCAAGAGAGGGGTTCTCTTGTGAGCCATAAAATTTCCTGTCAAAGTTCATTGTGTGTCCGCAACCTTTCCCAATTATCTAACAAGATGTAAAACTTTTAAAAGGGTGGAAAGGAATTTCAGAAAAACCCGGCGCAAACGATCTCGAATACATCCTGTGATAGCAAAAAAGACGGCTCTGTCGCTTTCGATGCGTTCACAGCCACACGGGATTACCCGCCTCAAACGCTTTTGGAATATCTCGAACAGCACGGAAAAAAGCATGCGAAACGCTTAGAGGGTTAAATCTATCGGGACCCAAAGTCCTTCCTTTGGCGTGGTGTGGAAGTTAGGAAAAGGGTGCCAGCTCAGGTGTCGTCCTCGTCACTTGAAGAAGGTTTAAAAGTGCGAAGTCCGTTGCCAATACCCCTCGTGTTGCTTCTAGTGCGACGTTAATAAAATGAAACAAAACTATGCTTTATTTGTAATCGCCACACACATAGAATAAGAATCATTTTAATTCTGAAAATGATAAATAATATTCATCTCGAGACCAGACTCTTTGGATTGGGAGAATTTACATTTTCTGTAAATAATGCAATATTCTTATATAAGCTTTCAATTGCAATACGTGATTACAAAGATACTTAGAAATATTTCCTGCTTAAGTTTCAGCTGTAAATATAAATACAACTATGAAAATTATGTATATTATATAGATTCTAAAATTTCTTTATGGCCTTATGTACAAACTAAAACAGATCTATAAATAGAATGCCTGAAAATTATTACGATATTTATATATATAATTTATGTTCCTTACTGACTTCAAATAACTAATTCAATATAACTTGTTAATCTCAATAGCAATGAACTTTATTTTAGTACGTAGAATATTTTTTAAATCTTCAGAACTATTAATACACAAGTAATATTTTTACTCATACGAAAGCAAAAACATATATTTGAATTTTTCTTTATCATTAGAGGTTTATTTAACAATATTTTTATCATAAACAAAAATAGACATATTTTTCCACATCATATAGATTTTTTATAATTTCCTTAAAACTGCTATGGAATACTTACTAAGAACTATTAAAAACTGTTATCTCATTTCATAGATTTCAAAATTATTTTGGTATATTAAAAAGTTCTCTGCAACATATGGTATGATAAAAATTCTACTCTATCGAGACGTATGAATTATTTTCTCATGAGATCATTAAAGAAAAGTCATTAATCGTATCATGTTTAGAAATAGAAATCCGATTTCAAACCCAATATTTTTGTGCAGAAATAATTGTCCATGAAAGAAAAATGCCATCTATAACAAAACACAAACGACACACCAAGAAAGAGTAGCCGGATTGTAATGAACTTTCGTATGCAATAATCATTTGTACTGAACAAGCAAGCAATTAAAATTTGGTGTCCAAAGGAAGATTAGCGAGAGCTGCAGAGCATCGGAATTGCGTACGCAGCAGGTGTATATGAGAAGTGATTCTCAATCGGATGTCAAATCTCCTGTTGCACTGCGATTTAGGATACCTTTCAACGACTAAAAAAATCAATCGCCGTAGGAATCGACCTCATTCCGGGCAACTGTCATTTTCTGAAAGAGTTCGAATCATTGGATTCAAAGAGGCAGGTTCGGAAATAGGAGAATCGCTCGTCCTATGTGTTGAAACTTTGTGGAGATTAGAAGATGTTGGTAAGAATGGGTGAACAAAGGCAGATTTCAGAGAAATGTTGGTAGCGGGTGACTTATTTTCACAGCAGATCCGGAGGATCAGCTGTGACAGCACCTGATTCATAGTTATCAACCATCAGACATGCGACCGCTCACGAGTGTCCACCAAAACCATTCACAGATGGTTGATAGAGCAAAATCTACGCTAGTACCGAACACTACGCTATTTACCACTCACGCCTGTAAACTGTAGAGTTAGATTACAATGGTGCTTGGCACGATCAAATTGAAATGATGCTGACTGGGGACGTTCAGTGTTTAGAGATGAATATCGCTTCCAACTGTTTCCTGTCGACCGTTGAAGACGTATCTGGAGACGTCCAGGGCAGCAGACCAATCCGGCTTTCACTATTGCATGCCACACAGGCCCTCAACGAGGAGTTATGGTCGGGGGGGCTATTTCCCTTGATAGTCGTACCCTTTGGTCGTCATTAGAGGCACACTTACAGCACAGCGGTTCATCGACGACATTCTGAGAACTGTTTTGCTACTTTTCTTTTACAGTACTCTGGCTTTATTTTTCATCAAGATAATGGCAGACCACTTACGGCATGTGTTGCTATCTACTATTTTACAACTTGTCAAACACTTCAATGACCTGACAGATCTCTCTCCAACTGAGCACGTCTGGATATGATGGGAAGGCGACTGCGTTTACCAGGGAATTTTCATAAGCTAGCCCGACAATTGGAGGAAATTTGGGAAGAAATACCCCAGAAGACAATTAGGGAAATTTATCATTCTATGCCACGTTGTATAGCAGCTTGCATCCAATCTAGAGTTGGGTCAACACTTTATAGAGCTCGTTACTTTCTAAATCTATAACTCTGAAATAATCAATTCAATTTTTCCGAAATGTGAATCCTTTTCTATTCTGTACATAATTTTCCTATCCTCCTATTTTAGTCTCGATCGGACATCTTCTTCTTGGTGTGTCGATTTTTTTTATGTGGTGTCATTGTAGTTTCATTGTTGGTTAACGAGTTTCAGTATATGAAAAACTCCACTTTATAACAAGGGATCATACGACACTTACATGTAAAAAAAATTGAGCATTTCCCCCTCTTTCTTCTTTTTTACACGTATTTGTATGTTTCGAATGAAAAATACATTTTTTGTATGTGATTATTTATAATTTGTACATTAATTAGGGAATTTTAAATATTTCCAAAAAATTTTAATACCTTATAAACAATGCTGAAAGATGATGATTGTTTCCTCATTATGATATATTGATTTGCACATAAAATACTTTTGGACGCGGTAGCTTAGTGGTTATAGTCTTGGACTCGCGACCAGCAGTTTTCGTCTAGTCTTGTGATCAAGCCTTGATGCTACTTAAGATTCACCGTGTAAACTGTGCTGACGAACGTTAAATCTGGCATGGCTCCTAGTCTTCCTGTTGATGTGATGGGGAATTGGAAAGAGGGAAGTGCCAGTTCCGCACTTGATTGAAGTCCATCTCACTTGACCGAAACTCGGATTTACGACTTCCGTCGCCAAATGAGTTTTTTCGAGGCTTAAGGGTTAAGAAAACCTTTTAAAAACCAGTAAATGTCTTGCACATGGTTTTATTGAAACAAATATCGGTCTAGCAAAAAAAAAAAAAAAAAGAGTTAGAGTTTGAAGCTCTGGTCTGTCCATTAGGAGCCTTAAGAGAAATCAAGTTTCAAAATAATCAAATATATCTTATAATAAGACAGTAACACACACTAAAATGCGATTGGTGCTGTTCTGACTAAGCTAGAACTCATAATTAGTTTATGCATCAAAGTTACATTGTAATTTGGAACCTTATTAATCTGTACTATTTAAATACATAGGGAATATATATTCTGAATTAAAGTGATAGTCTTATTTAAAATAATATTTAGCATATCTTATATTTATTTTAACTTGAAGTTGGTAGGCAGTTTGGAAGAAATTGTATTAAATCATTTTAGAAACGTAAGGCGAAATTGAACGCATGCACAAAAGAATGAACTTAAGGTTTAAAAAATGAATTTGAAAAATAATATAAAAAGTTATATGTCATTAGCTATGAAACTCATTCAAATTAGACAAATTTTCAGTCATAAAATGTGTTTTTTTATTTAAATAATTGTTTTTTAAGGGCTCTGCGTTTTGAATGCATTTATTTTTCTTTAAAATAATGATTTAAATATCAGACGATCTTTGTGATTCAAATTTGTTGTAAATCCGTGATTAATGATTCAGTTTCAATCAAATGATTTAGTTTTATTACTTAATATAGATCACACTCGGGATTTTAAATTATTTTCATAATTCGTTTATGGTTGAATTTCCTTAAAATTTTGGATTTTTCTTTTTCCAGAAAAATCAAACCACAATGTTTAAATAGGTTTCATTCTTTGTAAATAGTTCAAACCAAACCCAATTGTACTTTTTGTTTAAAGTTCAATATGAAAAGCAGTTTAAAAAAAATCAAGCTTTAAGTCTTTATCAGTAGTTTTAATATGTATGAAAACATTAAAAAAAGTATATTTAACTCATTCATACTATGTATCATGATGTTCCAGAATGTATTAAAAACTTTTGTATTTTAAGGCGGGTGTACGATCCGAAACATAAAAAAAATAATATTTTTATTAGTTACTACTTATAGAAAAGTTTAAAATAATACTTAAATGTTAGAAAAAGTAATTGCTGCATGGGCAAATCTTTTAGATAAAAAGAAGAGTTTAAATCGAATGCTTTTAAAATAAAATGCGTTTTATTTCAGTTTCTTAAACGCAAAGCGTAAATGAATTGAATGAATCGTTCTTATGTGTATTTCTCTTTAAAAAACCGTAGGATGTAATTTACTCTGACGTTTGACTTAAGAATCTCGCTTTGTGCAAGAACCGTATAAAGTATGTAAATTAATATTCTACTAAGAAGAATATCGAATCGGATTAAGGAGAGAAATTGTAGAAATAGTGGAATTAGAGGGATTCCAAAGTATACAATATTGTTCCGAGCAGCTACTAAGTGATGTACTATGCGTGTATAATTGATTCGGATCCCATTACTAGAAATATGATTGAATTGGATCCACTTAATGGAATCGTATGTTTACAGTTACATAGATAAGTAGGTATGTTTTAATATTTGGTTAGGAAAACGTTTAAATGAACGCTTCCCATTACGAATTTATTTTGATATTACTTAATCAAAGTGTGAATAAATTGGTTTAACTCTTAGGAACTGATATTTATATAGTAGTTATGTTCAATGCATTTAACAACGATATTCTGGTACAATTAAATCACGAAGGAGATAAATTAAGTTGGATTAAAAATTTAATGTGTCCGATATTATGCTCGTATCTATGTATTCAAATATTGTAATGACTTCAGGATAATTTTATCATACATTATGAAAAAAAGCGACCACAATTTTGCTTTACGAGGAGGGATAGAAAAGTTTCCGACCTTAACATAAAGATGGCACCATTCGACAATAAAAGCTAGGGAATCTTTTGACAGGTACTCATTGATTTTTCAGCCATTTTGGACACGCAGTTGTTATTTTAGAATTATTTGCATACCTTAAGATTTACGCACGAGTAAGCTGTCCGCGCGAAAAGTGTAGCGTTTGCTTAAGTTAGACTACAAATGTGTTCGAATGAACTTTTCCAACGTTCTTTTGGAGCAGTTTATGAGCAATAAATCAGAATTTAGGCAATCATTAATTACTGTAGTTGAAGCTTGAATACACCATTATACGCCCGAAGCAAATATACAGTCAAAGTAATGGACTGTGAATGAAGAATTGGCCCCCGAAAATAATCAAAAACTCTTTTTCTGCTGAGAAAGTGATGACGACTGTTTTTTCGGATAATCCTGGAGTCATCTTAATCAATTATCTTCAACAGGAAAAGCCATTATCGCAGCATGCTACGTAACGGCAGAAATTGAGAATAAATGGTCACACACTCATCTGCAGAAGAAAGAAATATATTTCACCAAGACAATGCGCCGTATTACACCTCAAGGTTTGTCGTGATAAAAATACACAAATTACGGTTTATACTGCTTCACCACGCTCCTTACTCATCAGATCTAGCCCCAAAGGACTTCTTTTTGTTCTTTAATCTAAAAATTGTTCTCGAAGGACAGCGGATTTCCCTCAAATGATGAGACCTTCCAATTATAAGCAGTTATTTTGCACAGATAGACTCTAAGTAATATTTGTAAGTGTAAAAGGGATGGGAGCATTGCTGGGATGTAAATGTGTAGACTACAAAAGGACTACGTAGAAAATAAAATTTAATTTATTGAAAAAAATGTATTATATTTTTGTTACTTCGTAAACGTTTCAGACCCCCCACGCATTTTGTTGAAAAATGACACAGTGGGCCATTTAAAATGGAAAACTCTGAATTAAAGCTTAGTTTCCAGAGGAAACTAGCAGAGGAAATAAAGCTAGCTTTTTTGAAGTAGGCCAATACTGCACATCATTACGTCATGTGATTCACCTACTAAAGATAAGTTGTCACCTTATAGCCAGACATGGAATACCAGAGGAAATAAGCTGAGACGATAGCTACTTTGAGAATCATGTGGACACATTGTTGCTGTAACGAGAAAAGACCTGAAAAATAACGCTTTTTTAACGTTAAAAAAGTCAAAATACCGTTCTGCTCCTGAAATGGTTGCCATGGAAAGAGGATTTGTCAAGGCTTTTGAAAATCATATTGAACATAAAGTATTAATCGTCCATTGAATAAATACATCAGGAAAGTTTAATTTTGTCACAGGGATTAATTTCTATAATGAACACTGCTAGTTAAAGTAGTTAATTTCGTAGGGCTATACAGGTCATTTAGTCATTGATATACAGGCAATTTAAATCTCTTTTAGTGGAAATGGAAAGTGAATATGTAGATCTCTCTTCTTTTATACAACCATGCCCGTCGGCTTAGTCTAGGTAATGTTCTGAAAAAATTGTTATCATTCAAGGAACACATAAAAGCTTTTCTTAAAGAGAAGGAACAACATTTCCCCAAAACGATCGATAAAGATTGGTTATTCAAATTGAAGTTTCTGACTGATATAACTAAACATCAAGATGAACTGAACTTTAAATTATAAGGAAAGAGATAAACAGTGCTTGGACTTTTTGAATATTGAAAAGACTTTTCTACAAAATTGAATGTATTTGATCGTGATATTTATACTAGCACTTACAAGTACTTCCCAAACATTATAGTGCTTGTAAATACATCGAGAATTAACAAAAAATAACTTCAAATCAAAGTTGAAACACTCAAAGAGAAATTTTCCAAATCAGGCAATGGCATTGAAGCTTGCATGATTATATTTTCCTTCCTGAGTAAATCAGATTATGAAACTAGAGAACAGAGGGCGTTGTGGTCCATACGAGAGGCTCTCTGGCGGAGTTGTAACTGCCGCCTTGAGTAATGAACCAGATATGTTTGAAATTTAGTAGAGAAAAATATTATCTGATTAAATGTGTTGCGCATCTTAATAATAAATTTATAAAATGATTCCAATTAAGTCTCATGGATTATTTTCAACCGAGGATTTGAAAAAACATCAGTCTGATAGGTAAGGGAAATTTACATTGTTCTGAATTCCGAATTTCTAGAGTTAGAATTTGTACATCAGACTGAATATATAGATTAAAATCCCATTACATTTGTCAATTTTTGAGTGAGTGGAGACAGATAATTTTGAAAAGAAATTATTAAACTAACATATTCAGAATTATGGAATACAAAGTTTATGGAATTACAAAAGAAAATCTGGAAGATAACTCTAAAGATAAATTAACAGCTATTTTAAATTTCTGGATGTCACAGTGGGAGAAATTTACTTGTTTGAAGAAAATAGCACATGCTCTGCATTCCGCTTTAGTAATTAATGGTAACAAACCTTTTCTCATATGAAAAATATTTTAGACCACAAAGAATTTGCATGGAAATTGAACATTAAAAAACATGTGTTAAATTGAAAGTTACTAATTCTACTCACGTTATTGTGATAATAAATACATTGGCGCAGGACAAAATTCGTAATAAAATTTTAATTCTATTTAACTTCATTAAAATAATACTTATTCTTCATGTTGTTTATTTTTTATTTTAATATGTATGTTTAACCCTTCAAGGAGGCGATCTTATTATGAAATATTGACCATACAGATAAAAAAATACGATTTGAAAAATTAGCAGCCCAAGGTTCGGAAAGTATTTTTTTTTCTTTTGCACAGTGCAAACACGATTGGGCACAGTGTTCAAGCTGCAAACGTTGGAAAATGCGTTTGCACTGTGCAAATGGTGCCCCTGAAAGGCTTAAAAGATACATAATATATGTGCAATTGTAATTTATTATTAATTTTGAAAGAATACTTTTTAATTAAATTGTTAATTTTTACGTTCATAAATATCTTTACATGATGCCTAATAAAGATATAATAAATTCTAAATCTACTTTCTTGGCATGTATACCCTAACTCTTTATGCATTGCCAAGGAATTTGATTTTATCAACGTCTCACTAGAAACAGCATGAGGGCTATTAGCGACGGACCTCGTAAATTTGAATCTCGGTCAAATGACTTGAGCTGGCACCACCTCTCCTAAATTTCACACCATGCCAACGGGAGGACTTTGGACCTAATTTTGACCTTTGGGACAGATTTAACGTGAATCAGCCCCGGCTACACGGTGGGTCTTTTGCGGCATTGAGGCTCGAACCCACGACTCAACGAAACCGCCAGCCACGAGTCTGACATCTAAACCTGTCTGATGTCAAGTGAACCGAATAATTTCAAATATTTCATACTATGTGGCATCCTGAATCGTATTCGTAAATTGGTTTGACACACCATAGTTGCAAGGTTGCATCAACTCCTGTTCATGAAACTTAACAATCTATGACTTCTATTTCTTTATTCCGGTGACGCTCTATCTCTTTTTGTGAGTGTAAATTCGCTTTTAGATAGTATATGCTTGACATGTTTACATAATACTTCCGTGATTTTGTCAGTGATTTTAACAAAAAACTATTAGTTCAAAACTTTTATCCCTTTTAATTAAAAATAATTTTTGATGACAGTACAAGATACAAAACCTTTTACCTCATAATTTAAAAGTTCATCTACTAAAGCAATAAAATTAATGAATAATATTATATATAAAGAACTATATGAGCTAAAAACATGCAAAAAATGACATAATTTTAAAACATACCCTCATAAAGTTAATATTAAAGAAAGAAAAAAATTACAAATTCATATTTCAAATTTCTTGCTTTAATTAATGTTGCTAAAATTTTGAATGTGAAAAAAAAATCTATTGCCTATGAATTAATACATTTAATTTTTCGTACAATTTCGTACCATGATTCATTCAAAGCAAGCCTAAGCAACGAATTTAATTTCAAAATTGAAAACAACATAAACATTCTATCTCAGACCAACCACTTTTCTGCCAGTGAATTACGCCAAGCATTAATCTCCTGCAATTTATGTTGGACCAAATAATTTTTCCGTTACCGCAGAACAATAACATACAGCTCTTCGGTGCTGCCGGAAGTACCTCGTCACCAGCGCAAATTCAAACTCAGTTCAGCATTAAATTAAAATACTTTTATTTTCTAGCTTAGAGATGCAGTTGAGGAAATAAATTGTTTTGACAGGAAATCTGTCATCTCTATTACTCTTTTATAGAATCCGTGGAAAATATATCGGTTTTGTACTCTTCTTAAGAATAGCCAAAATATATCTGTTGCAAAGAGATATTTACAAGACCTTGCGAAATTTTATTTCAGTCTTTGTGTGGTATTTATTCATGAACTTTATTTTATGAAATTCTTCGGGAGGAGTTTTAACAAACATTTTTTGTGCAGATGAAGTGTATAAAATGTTATCTTAACAATCGTACTCATTGCGAATGCGAGAAATATGCAAAAAAGCAAATTTAGATGAAGCTTTTATCTGTTAACATGTCATTAATTATTTATCCGATTTTCACAATAAATTTTTACATAGACAATTGATTACTGAATGTAAATTTTTCTGTTATGTTTCATACAGAATCTTAAAAAAACACCTTTTTACGAATCCACTTAAACGAGAATTTAATCCCCGTTTTTTTGTAAACATCTAAAATAAATCTTACAGAGTTTAATGGTGCATTCGGCTGGCTATTTTCATACTTCTTTCGATATCGGCAGTAATTATACACTGATATTTATGTTGTCAAAGACATTTTTTCTCGCTTTTGATGCAATAATTGAACTAGGATGTTTGAAACAAAATATTTTTTTATAAGTAAACACAGGGTAATTATTTAATTTATTAATCCTGTTAATGAAGATCCAAAACCACTGTCAATATTTTGAATGTTGTAGAACAAAACAGTTCATCTGATTTAACTCACATTCTTAATCATGATAGGAAATGCACATTTACTGAGCTGATTAACTCTTATAAATTTGTTAACACCATAATAACTTATTAAAAATTAATTTTTTTGTCTGATAACATACGAGTATGTGAGTCATAGATCCACATACCTAATCCAAGTAAAACGAAAAATATATTTAAACACAATTCAAACGAAAGGACGAAATGCGCATGATATAGGTCAGTTCTCAACAAATGAAAGATAAACAATTGTTAAAAAGACTTTACTAATTTGAGAAATTGTGTTAAAAAAGATTTTGCCAACTGTTTCTAATGTATTCTTGTTAATAAGAAACATCATCTACTGTTGTCTATAACCTCTTCATAAAAAAGGCTCATTTTGATACGTATCATATACACTCTTCTTTCTTTTTATATACAGAAAAAACTGTACAATCATATTTTAGTAATTGTCGATGTGTTTTCACTCCTGGGATTACTTCCCCTATAATCAACAAATGTTACTGACGAAAATTAATTAAGTTATAGTAGATTTTCAGAATTCCTTCTGAAATAGTCACAAATTATGAATTCATCGTTGATTTCAAAAGAATTTCTAAATTGTTGTTGTAAAAAACACCAAATTACATCATATAACTAATGACATTCATTGTGGAAACGGACATTAAGAAAGATTTCTTGAAACAATTAACCTTGTATTTGTAACATTCTTCATAAATGATGTAACTAAATAGATCAACTCGTTCCTGCAGTTCAGCATAATTTGTACAACACAGCAACCAAGCAAACTAAAAACCTTCGTTCGAGCTTCTCACTGGTGTTGCAATTATATGCAAAGTTGATAACCAAATTTCAGAACGCCTTGAGCAAAAAATGATGATACCTTCCAAGGAAACCTTGAAGAGATGCGTAGACATATCATAAGAACATCTTCAATATTCAAGTTAAAAATTGGTGAAACTTCATTAAAAGACAATATACAACGCACAGATAGCAAATCCATTACTAGATTGATATCTAAGTAAAACAATTTAGAATTGGTCTCAAACTACAACTTTGATATTTTGGACTGCACAAAAATGTCCAGGTAAACCCAAATGAGTATTATTCTGCTCAAGAAGTTCTACATGTCTTTTTGAGGTATGGTAATTCGAGTTACATGCTTAGTTAAAATTGATCTTGTCTAGTAGCTGGTGTTATATGCCGGGCAAGTCATTTTCTCATTAAGGATCAGGCGTATTCCATTGGCGATAGATCACAAGAACAGGCAGACCAAGGCAGTCATACATTTTTGAGGACAAGTAAGAAGTCATGAGCATTGAGTAACATTTATAGTCCAGTATTTTTTGTAAGTAAATGAGCTGAAGCAAGTTCTGAAGGTAGGATTGGTCCACAGGTTCCAAAACATGAGAGATAGTACTGGATCGTCATTCAAATGACAATGCTTACTAAGTGAGTGAGGGAGTGGAATCCAATAGAACCCTAAACCGCAGTATTAGTTGTATGACCATTATGGGGATGTATAAGGCAAAAAAATAATTTCAAAGGGCCATGGTGTCTCAAGTTTCTAATCTAATTGCCATGGTGTTACATGCATAAGGGTGATTCCTTTACAAAGACAATGTTGTACCATGGTTTACCATGTCCGCTGTTCAAAGCATTGACGCAAACTTCTGCAGTTTTAAGACAATAGTAATCATCAGAATGGATGTCTTGTGGATATACCCCTGTGCTGCAAACGACGTTGAGGGGAACGTCACTGTTGCTCACCATTTGTTGCGAAACATGTTGTATTTGTTATAAGATTTCTGATGTGACAGAGAGATCCATCACTATTAAACGTACAATATATCTGTCATCACGTATAGTAATGCGACGACAGGCAGCAATCGATGATCTCGGTCAGTTCTCTCTCCTGCTTCTCTGCTTCTACAAATTCGCATCAGTATTGCTAGATTACGTCAGACACAATCACCGATTTCTTGGTTGGATAATCCACATTCTTTTCAGGTCATAACTCTTCTTTTGAATTATTCAGAAGCGTGTTCGTTGTACTATTCTATTCCTTTTAGAAGCCTGATAAAGCTGCTCAAGAAAAAATCTCTAAGAAAAAAACAATTTCTATGCTTCAAAACAACATTTTCTTATAGCCCTGCACTGAAATACTAATTACTTGCATATCTCATGGTGGAATATTCAAGGTTAAAATTTTGAGGGAATCGGATCTAATTTTACAGTTTAACCTGCAATATGTGTTATCAGAATTTTCCTTGAACTTGAATAGCTGTTACAGCACTGAAATAAAAAAGAAAAATCAGAAAATTTTACTTATTGTTTCACATCCTACATAGCAATTTGAATGACCTAGCAGTACTTTATAATCTACAAAAAATTTTAATAGAAAGAAAGAAACTAAAAAGATTTAAAATCATTAAGTTATGACTTTTAAAAGCATTTCAATCTTTCAATGGCCATCATTCGAGCGCCACTCATTAAATCCTAAGGAATTAGTATTAGCATCATTTGACATTGCATCAAAAACAGTTTGTTTGTCATCATGGCTCACTAAACAGTTTTCATATTCGGAAAAGTCTCAACTACTCATATTCGGAAAAATGGTGTCTTTCTCATCTCAAAACTTTTTCATCATAACTTTTATTGCTGATGAGACCTTCTTCATCTTTTTTTTTTTTTGAAACTGTTTCAGCAGAAACAATCCACCGTTTTGATTTTGGCGGAATTTGTAGTACATTATAACGAATCCAAGTCTCACTGATAGTAACAACTCGATACGGCAATAATCAAATCTTGATTTGGCAGCAAATGATTATCAAATCAAAAGTAACATATTAATCAATGTCAGATTTATTAGGGATCCACTGGCAGATGTTAACACCAAATTTTTTAAACCAGTTACCTTATTGATGCTATCTGTCTTCAAATATAAATACTTTTTGAGCATCAAACCCTTGTATATAAATATTTTAACATTCATAATTTTTTTAATTCATAGTAATAATTATTTTAACTTTAATTCTCAAGCGCATATTGTTACTGAAAACTGAAACGTGCAATCTATATTAATAAAATGAAGAGTTTGTATGTGTGTGTAAAACTATTGGGTAGTAGAAAAATGGACCGGAGTAGAGGCACAAAATTTGTACAGTGAATTTATGGGAAATGATTATTCTCTCCGCTAAAACGTTTTTCCAAAACTCGCTTTAGATATTTTAAAATTTAATGTTAACACTAAAAAGATGGAATTTTTACTTTTACGGAAAAGACGGAGATCCGTGAAATTGACGGGTAGAAATAAAATCAAAAGTAACATATATTAAAAGCAATTTTAATTACAAATTATCAAAAATATAAATATTTCAAAACGATAAATTGTATTTTTTATAAATTTTTACATTTCTTTTTGAGTATTTATAAAAATGAAATGAATTTAAAAAGGTTATTTTAATGAAGAAATTACATGCATATAAAACATAATCTTATTTTTTTTTTTCGAAAATCAGGCATAGCAGTAAATTAAAATCACTTTCAAATGTAGAATATTATATTTGATGTAGTTGAACTAATAATATAAAGGATGCAATGACCGTTTTGTTTACCTCTAGTAAATGGCTAAATAAGAAAAATATAATCACCTGTTATATTCAAATCAAATCATACTTTATACAACTACCCCACATATAACGATTACATTTGCATCATGTATCTGCTGTCCCGTTTTTATTACACAACCATTTGGTATTATGTACCATTGTTGGAGATTAATATCTGACCGAAAATTTGAGAAACAGTGCGTGGGGCAGCTTTGATTATTACATGATTTTGTCGAAGTTCTTCATAAAGTGGAAGGTAAAAGTCTGTTCTAGGTGTAGTACTTCCTGTAGCTTCTTTGTACAGAATCCGTGCGTAAATGTGCGTTGGCCATCTTCGACTTCTGGCTCTTACCGTATAGTTAAGCACCATTTGGACAAGAATGTCTACGGCATATTTTGTAGAATTATAAAATGCCATAGTTTCGGGTACGTGCTATTCATTATCTATTATTTTAAACAGTTTGGGATAGAATACTTAGTACCAAAAAAATTTTGTTCGCCTTACATTGATACGCAGTCAAGGTGAAATCATTATAATACGATGCAGAATAAAGTTTTTGCTTTGAATATCTTACAGCGTCTGGAATTCCCTGCTTTGATTACATCATTGTGCAGACAATGCTAATATATTTTGTGTCCAATTTCTCATCAAGAGTAAGGGAAGTAAAAAAGTTATCGGTAATGACGTTCTTGTCTTTGCCCAAGAATGGTTCCGTCAGACGTAACTAAATCGACATTGTCTGAAAGCCATGAATTGTAAGAAAGTGACGTGAGCTGAACTGAAGGATGTTAATTATTTTCAGAGCTGCAAATATCGAAGATACTTTATTAGATGTCTTAAAATTATGATATTTTTTTCCTTGAAAAACATAAGTAATTTTCATGGGGCGGCTTTCTTATAGCAAAAAAGTTGTTATTTTAAAGTTAACATCTATCACACTATAAGTAGGACAGTCTGCAGTAAGATGAAAGATATTTTTATTATTTTAAATTTAGTAACCATGTAAGTAACACCAAACAAACTAGATTTTGGAGCCATTTTTCTTTTTTCATTTACTGTTTGAGTATTCAGCTGCTGATTTTAGATAAGATGATGAAGATTGGTTGAAAGGAACGTAATGATTCTACCTTTACTGGACGAAATACTAAAGAAAAGCTTTAAGGTAGGAGTGATTTGTTAATATCTTTTTTTCTTTCTTTTTTGGGGGGGGGGGAACTTGAAAAAATTTAAGTGTTTTGGGAAATTTCCTTAAAAATGCATAAAATCTTTTTTATTCATATGTATTTTAACAACCTCTTCCAGTATTTCGTGTACGAAATCTATTGAAACTCCGATTTAAAAAAAATAAGAAATTGCACTTTCGGTATCGTGTGATTAATTAATGTGGGGCTCAATTTACACTTAAGGATACCTTGGTATTGTAATGCTTTCATTAATGTCTCGTAATCAAGGAATGTGCATTTGTTCTTAAAGTGATCCTTTTTTAAAGGATTTATATAAAGAGTTTCTCTCATTCTGTCTGCCTGCAAAGAGTCTATATTTAAAAAGAAATAACATAAATAAACATAATTTGCACTAATTGCAAACAACCAACAAGTTGAAAATGTTACTTTACCAAATTTTTATTCAACAAATTGAAACAGAATTTTGTTAACCAAACAAAAATGCTTTAAATGTTTCAGTGCATGATGCAAACAATAAAAGATATATAACACAATTGTTTACAATAAATACTACTCGTTGTATATACATTTATATAAAATATATTAAATTAAAAAAAATATTTCCTGCTAAATTTATAAGAAATGATAGATATCTCCGTAGAATTAGGAATATATAAAAAGTAATTCCAATGTATGCAAAACGTAATATAATGACATTTAATATGCCATCATATTAAGATGTTTAATGTCTAAAGTATGTTATAAATATGTTTAAAATACAGAATAACCTAAAAGTCGTGGATCAACCGCGAAAAATACGATAGAGATCATTCTAAAATGGAAAGAAACTTACATAAGTGACAGGAAAAAATTTATGATCCCCGATAAATGATATTGCCCTTTAAATACGCCCCACTTATGCATTTTTGATAATGGGAAGAAAAAACAAATATCATTCTTCTAACTAAGCACAAATGATTTGCTGTTGAAAGATAATTCGAAAAATATTTATAGGATGCAATTATATAGATTATGAGAAAAATATGTATTTTGAACACTAAGCTTCGCAATGAACTATGTACAAAATAGATATAATTCTGTATATGATATATGTCTCATATAACTATCTTGAACGATTTAAATTCTATTAAAGACTATTGTTTCATGACAAAGACGTTCTTAAAAAGAGTTATAAATCTCTATCTACTTCTAATATGGCAAAAGAAAAATGAATTATAAAATAATTCATTTATTTAAAAACATACCCTAATAGTAGTTTTTTAATTATATTGTTATTATCCTAATACAATAAAACACTCTAAACAGTTAATTTTATAATTAAAGTTTGCATAGAATTGCCTTAAAATGATGAAACTCTGTTATAATTATAGTAACTATTGATGAATAATATATAAGGATCGTAGGATATATTTCAAGTTCTGTAAAAAATTTTTTTATTCCCATTGCATACCACTGATTAATGCTGAAGATCATCAGGAATGTTCCCTTTTTTTGCATCGAAATTTCGGTTTTTTGTTCGTTACCTGTTTTTTATTTATTTATTTTTTTGAGTAAGTTATTTTCGGATTGTTCAACGAGTATATCGGAAGAATATTCTTGATCTTATTGAATATTTATCTCCCACATTCATGTATTCATTCCACATTCAAAATATATTCGTGCCTTTTGTTCGATTCTGCATTTTCCCAATCATGTCTTTTGTTCTATTATGTATCTTCTTTATCATTCTAATTCAATTATAAGAGTTAAGGTTATATGACCTACAACTTAAAATTGCAACTTTATTTGCATTAGATTTTACGAAATGAATATTTTTCTCAACGTTTAGTGTAATAGTTTTCATACTTAAATTAGTATTATATGAGATTTTAATTTTGTAGTTTTATTTTAATGGGATGTTTCCATCGCATTTGAAGTAGATTCAAATTCAAGTAACACTTTCTGGAAATATAATTAGAATTATAAGCCACAACAACATTGGAGAATGAAATACAGATAATAACAAAATCTGCGTTAAGCGTAAAAAGCTAACATTTTTTACAGTGTTTCTGTTAACATATAATAATATCAAAATAACATTAATTGTTACTAGTTCAGTTTTCTCAAGATTTTAGTAATTCATTCTTCTACTTCGCATGATTCTTCACAAACCACACATCATAGAGCATGTGATCCACATAGCAAAGATTAAATTTTTTAACAGCTCTCAAAGTGATTTATTCAATAAATTTTCTTAAAGTAACAAAAAATTCACAAAGCTTAACTTTTAAAGAAAAGTATTTTATAATACAACCATATAGACATAAGCATTAGGCATTATCTTTTTTCGTTAACAATAAAGGGTTACTCGAAATCACTTAATTAATTTATTTCATTTTACAACGTTTTTATGTATTTCACTTGGTGGTTGGGTGTGTCATCAAATTTTCGATCGTTAATTTAACCAACTTCCCATCAAGCTAGAGCTTTGAAATTTTGGGAATCGTTCATACTCGCCTAACAATGCAATATTTAGACGTTTTCGACAAGTTTTAACTCATAATTTTTTAAATAATGCAGTTTAGCCCAATCACTTGGCGCAATTTGAATAATTGCCAAACTTGGCGGGGTTTTTTTTTCTTTTTTTTCTTTTCTTTTTTGGCTGAATGTTAAGTACGCTTCGCGGACCAATTTAGCAACATTTGGCAAAATACTGCCAAATAATTCCTGTCTCCAAGAGTGGTTTGACTAAACTGTATTCCAACCATTTAATTTACCGGATTAATTCATTTTAGTTAGTTTTAACGTTGTTATGTATTTCACTTGGTGTGTGTCTGTATGTATGTGTATCAGTGTGTCATCAAATTGTCTATTGTTAATTTAACCAACTTCCCATCAAGCTAGAGCTCTGAAATTTTGGGAACCGTTCTTATTTGCCTATCAATGCAATATTTAGATATTTGAGACCAGTTTTAACTAATAATTTAATAATTTTTTTAGTAAACTTTGCCACCATATAAAAACGTTGTTTTTAAAATCGTTGGTTTTTATTTCGAATTATTATATTTTGTCATTTTAGAAAACTCTGTAATGAGCGCACTATTATACCCGAGATTTTTTTCTTAAAAGAAATAAAATTTTGCCAAACAATTTCTTAATATCTGAATATTTTGCTGTTTAGATGTATTATATTATTTTTACTATATGCTTATTATTTTTAGAAAGAAAAAAAAACATTTACATAGTTTCCGCGCTTTTATTATTCATTCTATAAGATTTAAAAGGAGCATTAATGATGAGTTAATTAATACATTTTCTGAATCGAAAATAAATTTAACAATCGAAGTCAGACAGGCTATCATTTTTTTTTTTTTTGTTCTTATTAAAAATTTTAACATCTTTCTGCATAGCTTATAAGAAAATTACTAGTTCATGTTGTCTATTATGTATATGACTATGTGAATTCTTTCTTTTCGTAATTTTTCTTGCCACTTGAACTAACCATCCAAAAACTGGATTTAATATGGAAACATCAAACTCTACTATTTTTTTTATCCAAATTTACTAGAATGTTAAATTTATTTCTTATAATGTTAATACAGCTGACTATCAAGTTAGATTTTTAAAACGTTTTTCTGAATTTCACTTGGTGTGTGTGGGGGGTGTGTGGATGGGTGTGTGTGTGTGTCATCAAATTTTCGATCGTTAATTTAACCAACTTCCCATCGAGCTAGAGCTTTGAAATTTTGGGAATCGTTCGTACTCGCCTAACAATGCAATATTTAGACATTTGCGACCAGTTTTAACTAATATTTTCTTTAATAATGCAGTTTAGCCCAAACACTTGGCGCGATTTCAAAAATTGGCACCAAACTTGGCGATTTTTTTTTTTTTTTTTTTTTTCCGGCTGAGCGTTAAATCCGTGAAACGGAACAGGGTAGCCACATTTGGCAAAATACTGCCAAATAATTCTTGTCGCCAAGGGTGGTTGGGTTAAACTGTATTCCAACCATTTAATTTACCGGATGAATTAATTAATTGTAGTTAGTTTTAACGTTTTTATGTATTTCACTTGCTGTGTGTCTGTCTGTGTGTATATCAGTGTGTCATCAAATTTTCTATTGTTAATTTAACCAACTTCCCATCAAGTTAGAGCTCTGAAATTTTGGGAACTGTTCTTACTTGCCTAACAATGCAATATTTAAATATTTGCGACCAGTTTTAACTAATATTTTAATAATTCTTTTTAATAAACTTTGTCACCATATAAAAACGTTGTTTTTAAAAATGTTGGTTTTTATCTCGAATTATTTATTATCTGAAGTTTAGGCAATATCGTGAGGAAACGTCACTGCATTCAGAAGTTAAACATGTATTATTACAATGTTATTATTACAATGTTAATACGAATTTCTCATTTCTTGGAATAAATATTACTTGTTCTATATTTTTAATGTACAAACATAAATTAAATTTATAATAATTTGACTGAAATCGCTTTTACTTTTAAAAATGCCAAAATGTAGTAAACATAAGAAGAAACGATGTTTAAAAATAGTTCTTAATCGAACAGAACAAGAGTCAAACTGAAAAACTGAAGTTTCCAAAACTGTTGAATGTTTGAGAAGAGCAGTTCAATTTATTATCAAACATCTTGAAATTTATACTTCTTATTTAAATCGCAAATTAATAGGGAAAAAAGGATTGCACACAGAGAGGAGCGATTGTTGAACGGAGCAGCTTTGAGAGATCTTAAACAAATATCATTTCAGCAGACTGTTGATATACTGTAATAACAAGATAATATATCAGCATTAGAGTTTCCAGAAAAAGATGTGCTGAAGCGGAATTCAAATGTAGTAAAACCAGGAAGAGGCCACATATTCACCACAAAAAGAGAAATGTACTGGCTTGCATGGGCTGTTAACCACAAACACCTCAGAGAAAAAAAAAACATCCAATATTTCGTGGTTTGATAAATATAAATTTTAGGTACAATTTAATTAAATTACATTTCTTCGAAAAACTGTACGGCAGGGTCAACATACATTAAAATATTTGAAAGTAATTATATAAATTTGATTAACATTATTTTAAGGTTTTAGATAATTATAATATCTGATGGAAGATATGAGAGACAAAGGGTAGATGTAAAGTACAGTTAGAAATGTACCGTACCTCCTCTTAATCATAAAAAGGCAGAATTATGATCTGGGAGTCGATGCAATCGATAATTTGGTCTCGAAATGGTTATCTGTGAGGGAATACAGAGATCAAAATGGTACATAAATGTACTAGAAGTGGCCTTACAGTCATTATGTTCTCAGAATTGCGGACACACAATCCTGTGTGCCATTAAATTTCTTCGGGATAATGATAAAATGCATAAACTACTACAACTGTGAAAAGGCTGAGTGGCATTGTAGATTTCCTGGTGCATTTCCCCGAATCTCAACCCCACAGAACACTTATGCAGCATTTTTAAATACAGATTGTGAAATATGCAATTACTTCCAAGGAGTCATTGAACATCAACCTATAGCAAGAATGAAACAAAATAATAAAAGACGAATATTTTAAGATAGTAAGTATAAAGTCACAAAAAATTATTACCATTATTATGATTAAAAGAAGCCCAGCAAATCACTATTTTTTTTATAAAGTAAAAAAAGGATTTTCTTATCCTTGTAGCTTTATATTTTCACAACATAGCGATATTTTACAAACACAGGATTTTAAAGAATGTCTAATACTTTTATCTATGGCCCTCGGTTATAGCTCTTGGAAAATTCATAAATTCTACAGTGTAATCTCTTTAAATATTGATTGCAAAGAAACAGTATTATTGACAAGAATCTCGAAATTTGAAAGTACCTTTGAAAACATACACATCAATTATATTAGTATTTTATAGTTTTAGTAAATCATTACAGTTATTTATTTTATCTCTTGATTGCCTTAATGTATTTTAAGTTTTGTCAAAACTTTTTGCTTTTTATACATCTCCCGTCTTTGAAAATACAATTTGTCAACGTAAAACAATACCATATATAATAATTGGATTTAGAAAATTAGTTCCAAATTACTCCAATCTCATTTTATTCTGAAATGAACTAAATATTGTTAGATTAATGCACTTGAATAGGTATATTTAATTAAGGAAGATCGATTATATTAATAATTATATTAATTCTGCTCGATACATTTACTGGATAAAAAGCAAGAGTTTTGCTCTCAATATAATTATTCGATTTTTACTAAAATACAATATAGAAACATTCAGTAAAAGTTGAATACTATTTGTTATAAAAAGTCAATTTATTTTCATTACTTCAGACAGAAAGCCTTTTTATTATACTTTGTTGAAACTGTTATTGGTACGTATCTTCATTTATTATATGTAGTTACTAATAAACTGCATATATGTCAATTTAGATGCACTATTGTATTTGTTTTACTTTACATGAGAATCATAATGAATAAAATCCTACTCTCTTAGTATTTGAGAATTATCAATACTTATTATGTATCGCAATCAAGTATTG
The DNA here is from genome assembly GCA_019974015.1 of Nephila pilipes. Taxonomy (NCBI): domain Eukaryota; kingdom Metazoa; phylum Arthropoda; class Arachnida; order Araneae; family Nephilidae; genus Nephila; species Nephila pilipes. The sequence goes on along the minus strand of BMAW01121104.1, from coordinate 405,441 downwards.
TGAATTAGCTGAAGTGCTTTTGAAAATTTATTCAGAGGCATAAGAAAATCTATGATTAAACTAATACCATCTACAAAATATAAGCAAGAGCGAATATTTATCTTGTTTTTGCACCAACACAAGAATTTAAAAAAATAGTTTTGTAAGCTCGAATAAATTATTCAGCCTTAGTTCTTATTATCATTCTATTAACGCAGATATCAAGATAAATTATTCTTGTATATTTACAGACTAATTACGCAGTTATGCTTTAAAAATGCAACATGAGAAAGAAAGCAAAATACAGAACCTATTTATTGTACATGTGCATCATAGAGGAAGAAAGATACGATTAAATTTGCAGGTACTTTGTGGTACACATTAAGCAAAGACCTGCCTCTGATAGCAATATTAACAACTCTAATCTGGCCACGTATTGGAAGGAAAGATGCGGGTATAGTTCGACGCCATCTTCATTAATCGTAGAGGCTGCTCGCTGGTACATAATTACATTAAATGGTAAAAAGTTCATAAAACTATTCATGCAGTTTAACTGTACTTCTGTGTAATAGGATAAATCAGCATCATTAAATTCTATGCTTAGAGTTCTATGTATTAACTTAGTTTAAAATAAAAAGATTTTTAAACATTATCTCGAGTAGTTACACAAAACTTATTGGAAAATAATTAAATGATTCGATTAGAAAAAAGTAAGACTTATTTCAAAAAGTATAAATTGTGTCCTGTTTACAATTTCCTTTGAAAGCAAAGATAACATATTTGATTAATGGAATGATAAATTTGTCATTGAAAGACTTTCCATTAATTTTGAGGCTGAAAAGCTGTTATTTTTATTAAAAATAATTTTTGATTTATTTGGCTTTTTATCGTTAATTTCAAATTACTGTAATTTTACCATTATAAAAATATTTGAAATATATTGCATAAATTATTACACTTGATATGAATAGTAGTTTAATAAATTTATTTTTGCTATATTTCACCTTTGGTTCTAAAAGTAAGAAAAATACTTTATTTAGCAAAAATTATTATTATTAAATTTCAATTATATTTCCACTTTGGGCTATTCCCAATTTCTCTTCACTAACCTTGGGGATTTTTAATTAAGATTGATTGCTTTTGCTAAGCAACCTTTGCCCAACCAAAAATGAAACGTGATTATGTAAAGCAGTTAGAAATGAAGTGAAGCAGGAGAGTTAGGAAATATATAAACTCAGACTGAGAGTCGCGATAGAGAGGTAGAAGTTGAGAGATTCTAGTGTTCACAATAATTGTTCCAAAGTCGGAGTTGAAGTCGGAGCCAGGAATCGTTACAAGTTATCAGCTGGTTAATGTAGGCTAGAAGTTAAGATAGCCTTAGTGGTAAGAGTCAGTTAGATTATTACTGGTAGATTAGTTAAGGCCTTGTCCGGGAGAGCATTTATAATTGTCACTATATTAGCAAGCAACTAATAAATTGTGTGTTTATTGTTCTAACGTCTTTTTGATCGACTTATTGAATTTTAGTGTTAAAACATTGAGTTTAGCTATGGCACAAGAGGGAAACAGGAATGGTCTCCCGTCACAAATAACACAATAGTATTCATTGATCTCAACGAGAAGAAATAAAAATGTTCCATAAAACCCACGTTAATGAACTTTAAAGCAATTATTTTTGCAAACTTTTTTTCTGAAATTTCTTACAATTCAACACCTATTTGAATTCCAGTTATAATATATCGATTTTGCTGCAACCTATTGACACAGCTCAATTATTTCATCTGTATCATGTACCAAGTATCTGATGCATTTCTGATGATGATAATTATACTTGATGTTCCATTGAGGACGTAAATACCTTTGTCAAAAACGTTATTTCAAATAGTACAAGACATGTCAGACGTTGTTAAGAACATAATCATTATGTCACGCCAAATGTTAGAATTTTTTTCTATTTAAGTTAATGAAAATTCTTATGATGTTCGACAAGTTCAATTAGATACTTGAAAGAATTAGAATTTTAAAAATATCCTTATTTATTACCCATCGATGAGTAGTACGACTGTTAGAGACATATTTGAAGCAATTATTTATTATTTTGTTCAAAAAGACGTTTAATGGTCAAAATGCGTTTGGATTCTCAGATGGAAGAAGATCCATGAAAGGGAGGTTGCTATTTAGGACATCATACACGCGCGGCAAATGTCGCACAAATGAAATGTAGTGATTGTTGCATTTACTGATACAGCTTTGTATTCAAACCTTTTTTTGTAGATTCATTACATGATTGTAATGAAGCAATCAAAGTTGTAAATTTTATCAAAGCGAATCCGGACTGTTTCCACATTTGGGTGAAGTCAGGGACAGATTTCACAACACATAACTTTTACACACCACCGTTAGGATCTTGTCCTGCAAGTTGCAGATAGAAAAAAAAAGGATTTTAACCAAATACTTTAAAAAAGGACAGCATGAAGAGTTCGAAGCACTTCATGATTTCTTGCTACCACCCTAGTTAAATGTAACAGTCGGTGATAAGGTAAGTGAACACTTATAAATAACAGTCGGTTATAATCTTTGTTTGAAAGAGATTCCAAAGATCAATAGCTGAGTGATTGGTAGATATTTAATCCTCATAAAGAAGAGTATTCTGAATCAATCTCATTTCCTATCCCGGAAAAGGGGAAATCATATGCCACACTGAAGAAACCCTTCAAAGTAGGAATGGGAAATCTAGTCAATTTTTGGGCTCTTCATGGTGGCGAATACAGTGATATTTCTAAAAAAAAAGACAAGACAATCATACAACAAGACATACGTGATATTTACAAAATTAATACCTAATTGATGACTGAAAAGATAGAGATTGAGTCATAAAGGTTTCACGTTAGCATGAAATATTGCGAAGAAGAACATCTGTCGTTATCATAGACATCAGTGAAAGCAAGATTTGAATATCTAAAATCAACTTTAGATAACTCTTGTTAGTTGCGTAAAGCGAACAATGTACCTCCTTCAGCAAGATTTTTTTACCAATTGGTCTTTGGATTTTTGGAGGAATACAGCATTTGAATCGGCAAACCACGAACACCTTTTCCTTATCTGCTGTGCTGTGTTCTTATGATACATGCGTAGGTACAAATTTCAATAGCGCAGGTGCGCACTCAGAATGCTTGCAATTTGCATAACCTATTCATGTAGAAATTAGTTTTTCCAAAGTCCCACCTCATAATAAAGGGAAAAATGCAAGTGAATTGTACCGCCTCATGTCATAATTAGAAGATGGTAAGCGGATTAAGAAGGGACACCAAAGCAAATATTTCCCTCGCGTAGGCGTTGAAAAATAAATTACATCAATTACTGTTGTTAATAATTTTAATTCTGCTGTAAAACCTCAATTTTATCCTGATGTACTTACATTATTTAAAACAAAATTAACAACAAAAATAAATATCAATCATTACTTTTTCTGATACTGCATTTGTAATACCTCTTTTTCTATTCTGATCAAATAAATTAATTATCTGCTACATATTAAAGAGCAATACGATTTTTAATTGTGTTAAATAAACCCAGAATTAAGTTATCATAATTGCAAATTTCTTTCTTTGTAAAGAGAAAATAAATATTTAAACCACAAAACTGTCATGAATTAATGTAGTAATAAACGGAGAAATAATATTTATGGGAGATTTTAAAAAAAGTAAAAAAATTTCTTTTTGTCATAAGATGTCACGTAAATGAAGTTGTAATAATAATACAAGGAATAATTCGAGATAAAAACCAATGTTTTTAAAAACAACGTTATTATATGGTGGCAAAGTGATTTTTTGGCAAATTTAGTGATTTTATGGTGGCAAAGTTTTAAGTGATTTTTCGGTGCTATGACGTCAAATTATGTCACGTTTCTTACTGAATGCGAAAATTTATACTTTACACACAGTTTTTTTTCCGGATTATTAAATATTTTTACTATAATTATGATTATCAATTGGAATATTTATCTATTTTTTTGTTCTTTGATACTTAATTAGGATTATTTTTCGAATAAATCATTTTTTTAATTATTCTTTTAACAACTAAGATTTCGTTTTGTAATTTTGGCAACATTCGGATAGTATTATCGCGGGATGTTTATGATTTTGGTTACAAATTACAAATTACTTTTTCAGTAATTTCACGCACAGTTTATTTATTTCTTTATTAATGTTATTAATATTTTTACAAATCAAAACTTCGCACTGTTAAGGGTAGTTCAGTTCTTCTTACTGCAATTGACGTTTGTATTGTTTTTTGGTAGTGTTATGTTACTCGCGTCATTAATGATACTTCCAATTCTCTGTTACATTTTGAATGTAGATAGTCACCTTAATTATTTTGTGATACATTGCATTACTATTGAGCTGTGTCTTTTATGATAGTTTTGATTATGTCTAAGTATAGTTTATTTTTTAATTGTTCTTTATTTAGTTTCTTAATTGTTTTTCTTTCTTCTCATTGCATTTAGTGAGAATTCTGTTCTGTAAATTAATTTTCATTAGAAAAGTATCTGAGCTATGCAAGCTAGGGAGCAGGTCATAGGACAACTTGGCATATTTAAAGAAACGACTATTGGCAGACTATACACTGTATATCCGAATCAGGATGAATGTTTCTTTCTACGTATGCTATTAGTAAATGTGCCTGATCCAGTGTCTTCCCAACAACTGAGGACTGTCAATGGGGTTACACATTCCACTTTCTGCAGTGCATGTCATGCTCTAAATTTATTGGAATGACTTTCACTAGGATGTATGTATTAATGATGCAGGCAACATGACGCATCCAAAGCAATTTCGTGCATTGTTTGCAATCGTATTGACTGCCTGTTCTCCTTCATCTCCAACAAACTTATGGGAGAAATATAAATCTCACATAGTGGAAGATATTTTTCATCGAATGTGCAGGGAAAATTCTAATATGGGCATTGATTTCACAGCAGAACACTATAATGAAGCATTGATAATGATTGAAGATTTGTGGCTAGCAAATGCAAACAAAGTTCTCAATCAGTTGGGAATGCCATCACCAACTCGATCTACTGCTGTTTCATTTGATGTAGAACTGTGTCGCGAGCAAAACTACAACATAAGGGATCTTTTGTCCTATGTTTCATCAAATATTCCTAAGTTAACGCTTGAGCAAAAAAGCATTTATGATCAAATCAAGAAAACTATCAATATTGGGAATGGAAAAATCTTCTTCTTAGATACACCTGGAGGAATTGGTAAAACATTCCTAATCAAATTGATTCTGGCAGCAGTACGATCCCAAAATGACATAGCCTTAGCTCTTGCGTCATCAGGTATAGCTGCAACATTGTTACCAGGTGGAAGAACTGCTCATTTTGCTTTGAAACTGCCATTGAACATTCAAATCATTGAAACTCCCGCATGCAATATTTCCAGAGCATCGGGCATGTTAAAAGTATTGCAGAAATGCAAACTTATTGTTTGGGATGAATGCACAATGGCACACAAAAAATCACTTGAAGCTCTTGATCGATCATTACAAGATTTGCGTGGAAACACTAGACAGTTTGGGAACGCGTTAATATTGTTTGCAGGAGATTTCAGGCAAACATTACCTGTAATTCCTCGATCAAAATCAGCAGATGAAATAAACGCTTCTTTGAAACACTCTGTTTTGTGGCGACATGTGACCTTGAAATTAACTACAAATATGCGTGTTCAGTTGCAAAATGATCGATCAGTTGAAATTTTTTCAATTTTTCAGTGTAGATATATAGATTTTCTGGTTTGCCTACTCTGGAACTCGATCATGCAACATATAACATAATTGTCCATGAGAGAAGCAATCTACCTCTAAATCTAAGCCGCACAATTCTAAAGATTGCCCCTGAGCTTCATTGATAGTGATTGCAAATGCCAATCGAATTGGGAATTGCAATCAATCAATTCAATTGTTCAATTCAAATCAATTGTTGGATATTGGAAATGGAAAGGTTCCAGTAGATTTGACCTCAGGGAAAATTTCATTACCTCATAACTTCTGCAATTTGGTGACATCCAAAGGAGAATTGGTTGAAAGAGTATTTCCTGGCATTCAAACCAATTTTAAGAATCCCAATTGGCTGAGTGAAAGCGCTATTCTTGCTGCCAAGAACAAAGACGTCTACCAGCTTAACAACATCTTCCAGTCTCGCATTCAAAATGAGACAATCACCTATGAGTCTGTTGACACTATTGTGGAAGTAGATGAAACAGTGAATTAAACTACAGAATTTTTGAATTCACTTGATCTTCCAGGAATGCCGCCCCACATGCTGCAGATGAAATTTTGAGTACCAATCATCATGTTGAGAAATACAACCAGCGAAAGCTGTATAATGGTACTCGGCTTGCGAAAAAAAATAATGAGCAACGTCATAGAGGCAACAATTTTGACAGGACCTTTCAATGGTGATGATATGCTCATTCCTCGCATTCCTATGAAACCAACAGATATGCCATTTCAGTTTAAGAGATTGCAATTCCCAATTCGATTGGCATTTGCAATCACTATCAATGAAGCTCAGGGCCAATCTTTAGAACTGTGCGGCTTAGATTTAGAGGCAGATTGCTTCTCTCATGTACAATTATATGTTGCATGTTCCGGAGTAGGCAAACCAGACAATCTATATATCTACACTGAAAATGGAAAAACAAAGAATGTTGTGTACCCTGAAGCATTGTAAAATTAACCTTTTGTTCTCAAGGACTCCAGGGTAGAGCCATTTCCAATTTCTGTATATTTTAATTGTTTAAGACTGTTTTTTTTATTTAAATTAATATAGTTTTATTTATCAGTTTTGGGCTGTTTATCATTTCTATGTTTTTTACCATTTTATGAACTGCATGAACCTATTTACGTATTTTTGCATTTAATTTATTATGATTATTTCTTACTTATTTTTGTGATTTGCATTTAATTAATTTTTGCTTATTTTTGTTTCTTATATATTTTTGTGATATGCATTTATTTTGGTTTGCTACTATTTTATGAACTACATGAACCTATTTATATATGTATTTAATTTATTGTTATGATTATTTATTTTTGTGATTTGCATTTATATAATTTTTGCTTATGATTATTTCTTATATATTTTTTGTGTCATGTATTTATTTTGATTTATCATTATTTCTTATATATTTTTGTGATTTCATTGTCGCATTGAATCTTTAAATGTTCTGAAAGAATGCCATTCCACATGTTGCAGTTGAAATTTAGCGTGCCAATTATTTTCCGAAATATCAACCAACCAAAGCCGTGTAATGGTACGCAACTTGCAGTAAAAATATGTATATATTTGGGCTGTTTAATATTTCTCTATGTTTATTTATATTTTATGAACTGCGTGAACATATTTATGTATTTTTGCATTTAAGTTCTTATTAAGATTAAATCTCTGTAATTAAACCAGACTATCCATTAAAGAAAATTATGCCCATTATAAGATTCACAATTGGCCGGATGGACAAGCTCTTATCTTTTCATTTAACCAGACTGAGCAACGCGTGGCAGGGTACAGCTAGTATATATATATATATATATATATATATATATATATATATATATATAT
>BMAW01121104.1:374335-397828 GCA_019974015.1 Nephila pilipes | reverse complement strand
TATATATATATATATATATATATATATATATATATATATATATATATGACCAAATTAACAACATTTAACACATTTCTTAAGTTATCAAAGATAGATTTGATTTATATTCAAGGTCTTAAGCTTGAATGAAGTGATGTATATTTTAGACCTGAATATGTAATATATTTTAAAAATTGTTTGAAAAATTTCCAATTATTAAGCAAAATGATCAATATATTCTAATGATTTTCAGGTTTCTCTACACATAAAAATGCTACAGTTTCATTGATTTTATTTCATTCTATACACAGCTTAAAGTACATCGTTTTTTCGAAAAATGTTTTTTTTTATTAGCTTTGCGGAGGAAAGAAAAAAAGGGCCATAATCTCATGTTATTTTGTAACAGATTCCGTGTTCTGAATTTCTTTGTGGAATTTTAATGATTTTTTTATCTTATTTATAAAGCTCATTAAAATTCATTCAATGCAGAGGTTAATCTGAATAAACTTTTGAATTCATTTTTGTTATGACTATTCACCATAAATTTGCTGTTCATAAGCACTCAAATGAATAGAAGGCAAAATAATTAACCCACGTAATTCCTTTTTTCATTATATGTTATGTAACGAATTTTAATCACACATTACATTTATTACATTTATATCTTTCCACATGAATAAAAAGTTTATTAGTTTTCAAATTTTTTTATTGAAACTCCATTTTTATCACATTATTCTAAGAAAACGGAATTCTATAAATTTTATAGTACAAAACAATTGAGGTTCTGAATATTTTATTTTTTTAATTAATTTCATAACATAATTGTAAATACGTAATGAAGCAAATAATAAAATGATATTTATTTTGTGTTTGTTACTTAACCTTCGTTGTTTCATTTTGTTTTTCAAAAAATATTTTTGTTCAATCATTCTTTAAAGCCAAAATTTTCATTGTGGATAAGTTTTGATTACTACAAAGAAGGTTAAATCGAAGAATAAAAAGCTAAAGTAACTGAAGATGCAAAAAAATATTCTTATTTCTTAAAATGTTCCCCAAAATTAATTAATGGTTATAAATTGAATCCAAAAAGTATAATTATTTAAATTTTACCAATATGTATAACAAATTCACAACACTGTTTCGAAAAATTGAAGAAGCAATAAAAATTAATTCAATGTACTTAATGATTATCGATTTATAAAGTTTTTCTTTCCATGACGCAATTTTATATAAACAACATTAAAAGAAAAATTCTTATCTTGGTAATTAGTTTCTTTGAAGCTATAACTTATAGCTTCAGTTATTAATATTTAATTAAAATGACTTTTGTTAAGCATTTAATGCATTGTATTGAATAAAACGTGAGAGAAAAACAATTTTACATTAATATGAGTTAGGAGAAAGATAGTTCTAAGTCTTTGATATTATTTAAAATAACTTATAGACCATTGGACTTTCTTCGTCTGGCTAGTAGGCAGAAGTCATATACAATATAATCTTAGTCTTAAAAAAAAATGTATGTATACCAAAAACGGAATTAAAGCAAACTATTTTCCTATCATACTTAAATAAGCTATTTATCATTTAGCACTTTAGATATTTACAAGTTCCGTAACCAAAAATAGATTAGAAGACTTTTAGATTGAGAGGTAACGTAACATAAAGCTTGAATGCATAACTTGAAAAAAAAAAAATCTAAATAAAAAATGCTGTATAAGCATCCAAAACAAATTAAAGACTTTTAATTTCGTATATTGTTTTAACAGAAACTAAGTATTTATAGTATTTAAGAAATGTATCAGTTTCTAAAGCATTTTCAGTTTAAGACTTCGTACGCAACTAAAGACATTAAGGTTATTGAGGATACTGAGTATTTATTATAGGACCTCCATAACTCCATAGACATCAATGATTTGATTAGAATTATTTTGCTTTTATACAATAATTATTATTTTAATAGCACAATAAAACGAGAAAGCCTTAAAACTGTCGAGAAACTTATATTACAAGTAAACTTTCTTCTTCCGATCAAAATATTTGTAAGTAGAGGCTTATCTTTAGATGGTCCTGCCAGCCACTGCCTTTTCAAACATGATTTGCATTTCTTTTAAATATATCATATTGTTGAATAATCCTATTTATTTTACGGATATAAAGATAATTTTGATTGTTTATGTAAGGATATAACAAATTTTAACCAAACATTACATTCTAACTGGATTATTAATACATTTAAAAATAACTTTATTTCAAACAAAAACTAGCCATTTTTTCATTAAGATTTATAATTAATTGAAAATAAATTAATTTATATTGTTTGTGATAAAAAAGAGAGAGTTATAAATTCCGTATCAAGCAATTTAAGAATCAAAGCAGTTCTTTTTTTTGTATTAATTAAATGATTTCACAAACTCTCAGATTGAGAGATAAATTAAAAATAAAACTCACAGCTTGAGGTCAGTAGAAAAAAATTGAATATCTTAGGCAGAGAATTGTAAGGTAATCGACTATCTTGTGTTTCAATTAATTGTATAGCAATGCATATCTGTAATCGTTTTTAGTCTCCTTCTCCACTGTTTTAATGAAATCCATTATATAATATACTAAAAAATATATTTCATGTAAGTCATTTGTATAGTCGCATAAAATACTTCCAAAAATGAACACTATAAGAAAGAAATATGGAAGAAATATGATTTACAGAATAAAATGAAGTTATATTTACTTAATGAAGTATTAAAAAATGAAAGAAATCTTTTGAAACGTTATAAAAAATGCTCAACATATGGAACTTGAGATTACTACTTCTCTTAAATTCTATTGTTACATTTTTGATTATGTAAACAGCATTTCTTGTGTAATAACCGGATAGAATATTTTAATGATTTTTGAGTCATGCTCAGCTTAGATAAATAACTCAGGCCTTTATTAAAATTGTGTAAAATCTGATGATAATCATTGAATATTTTGATTAAAACGCAAGCGTTTTTTACTCTAACAAATTGTATATATTATTCATAGACAAGAAAAAAAATGTTCAGAAGTCAATGATATAATGCTAATGTTTTAAGCCTCCTTTTAAGTTCAGATTTCTTTCGCGCTTTTGTTCAATAATGGCAAGTTATTATGTAATGGTCCCAAACGTAATTTTCGAACAAAACCTTATAATGAACGGTAAGAAACAAAAATATAACTTCCTTTCTGTGCAAAATCCAATACTGATCCAGTTAGTGCTTGTAAAGGCCTAACCATATATATTCAGCAATTTTTAAGCCTCGTGTGCACTTTGAATGGTGCAAATGGGAGTAAAGTAAAAAAAAAAAAAGTTGTTTAACCAGAGGCAAATACATGTATCACCGAAGCAATTACAGTGTCAACTTCAATAATGTAAATCGTTTTTTAACGTCCAATTTAATTTGTTTTTTATGCCAGATCTCGTTACATTTCTTTGAAATTCGTTTGTTCGATGCCGAAAGGCAAATGTTATGTGTCTCATCTCAGATTTATCACCAGAATAGTTTTTATTAGGACATTATGCGAAAAAAGGAACTCTCTCTTTAAAAAAAAGTGATTTAATCTTTCTTATATTAATTTATTCATTTTAGAAATTCCCCTACTTTCATTTGGGGATATCAGAGTATGAGTGTAGTCTTTTATTATGTTATTAAAAAATCCTCAAGTGTTCGGAATATGTATAATCAGCGAGTATTTCAACTTTTAAATATTGATCTTGAATATATGCTAATTATTTCTTATCTATTTATAATCGAAATAATATGTTTCAGTATGAAACAATAAGGATAGAGAAAGCCACATATATAAAATATAATGATGTTTGAAGTTTAAAGATGAATAGGATTATTAAATATATCCTAAGTACAAGTGACATGTATCACAAATATTTTAAATATTCTTCTATAAATGTTTTTGCAGATGTATTTTTTTCAAACATGTTTCTGATTTTTGTACGATATTTTTCTATGTTTCAAAGAAAATAAAAATACTTTCTGAACTGTTATTTTATATTTTAAATAGTATTTTTTAGTCATTTTTATATCAATAATCCAGAACTATATACTCAACTAATCGAAAGTAAATTATAAAATTCCTTGATTTAATCGTTAAATTGTCTCCAAATCTTTAACAACCTTAACAAAGATCTGTTAAAAAATATCTCATGAACTGGTATTATAATAAAATTTCTTGAAAAACATACGGAATACTCAAAAATAGAAAAGCACACTTTTTACATCCAAGTCATCTTAAAATCTTGATTGGAAAAAAAAATATGCGAGTAATCAGGTGTGTTTTAAATGTTCAATTTTGATATTGTACCCTATAATTTCAGATATTTTCATAAAACTTTCCATTGTAAGCAATATATTTAAAATTTTCTTAACGATGTAAAAAAAAAGCTTTTAGAATTTTGTTAGTGTATGCGTAATAGTATTTGAATTCATATAGTGTATTTATTATATTACTAATTTTTGAATACTGAAATTATTAGGCGAATATAACATGAAAAATAAGCTTTCTTGCAGTTAAAGTTTATCTGCTACAAATGCATTAAAGATAAGAAGCTTGATGTTGATAAATTCTTCATAGGATATTACAACAGTTAAATGCTCTTAAAAGAATTTTAAACATGTTTTTTTCCGTCTGTACTAGATAATATCTTGATGCTTTTATGAAATTCTTTTTTTAAGAAAAATTATTTTTAAATAAAAATAATTAGTTTCTTTCTATTGTCCTCATGCATAGATGATAAACAATCACTCATTAAATTTGCAATACAAGATGTTAGAACTAATTTGGAATAGTAAGATACAAAAGATGATTTCGGTGGCTTACTTTTATGAAGGAAAAATTTCTATAGAACTTTACATTTGTGTTTCATATCAGTTCCTGCGATGCTGTTTCGCGGTTTCCTCTTCAAAAACCGAAAGGACGTTTTTTAATTTTAATTGCATAAAATCCCAACATCTTTCTTGCAAAATTAAGTGTAGTTTCGCAAATTAGATGAAGATGAGAAATGCAATGAAGTAAATTAAGGATAGAGAGAGATATATAAGCGAGATAAAATGAAATGGGATAAGGGGGACAGGTGATAACGAAAAACCAATAGATGCTTGTAAGTTAATCGGAGTGAAATGTTGCATTTGATCTTTCGCTGTTAAAATTGGTTAGAAGTGACTCCTGGTTAAATTGTGAGGTTGGGCTATTCGCTATTTTCTCTTCACTAACTTTGGGTATTTTAATTGAGATAGAGTGCATAAAATAACAATTTCTTCCCAACCAAAATGAAATGTGATTATGTTAATTAGATGCAGGTGAAAAGAAATTGAAGTGATTCAGATATGATGATATATAAGTAAAGTGAAATTTAAAGGATGGAGAGAGTGTGATTAATTCTAAATATAGTTTTAACAAGAGCCTATATTATCAAGAGTAGTTACCGGTTATTGAATGCGCAGTTGATTTGTCAGAGAAAAGCAACCCCAAATGAAAGAGTTTGGTAAGGATATATTATTTCAGTGATTTTTAAATTGGTTGGCTAACTATAAAGTCCAAAGAGAGCCAAAACCCATTATATAACAGTAATTGATAAATAAATAGTTGAGATATATTAGACTTACGTGTCTTCGGAGTGGTTATTGACTTTTAGTATTTGTGACGAAGCGAAACTGCTGTGTTCTAGAAATGTCTCAATCGATGCGAGTGAGTTGGTAAGTAAAAACTATTGTTTAATTCTAAGTTAGAATTCAGGCGTGAGGGGATTTATTTGAGAGGGGGAGAGAAAAATCTGTATAGTCCTTGAAGAAACCTAATAAATTAAGGCTGTACATTTCATGACGTCTCTGCGATTGGAATTCGAATCTTATTGGCTATTTAATTAAGCCTTACGATGTCCGTAGATTTAAATACTGAAGAGGAGTTGCTACATTCCTATTCATGTAAATTAGTGATTTTAGCGCACATCAAGTGCCAAAGGGTATTTTCTTCATTTTCCAATTTTTTATCCTCTACCACTAACAGAGAAAATGATCTTTTGTATTCCTTCAATTGCAGCATTCAAATGTATGTATAGTCTAACAAATCACTTTTCTGTAAATAGTTAGCTTATATAAGTTGATTGCATAGCCCCTATACTCCCTACAGTTATCTGAATGTCTCACTAATGTATATCCATTACTCGGCATGACTATAATTGTAAGAGTATGAACATGAAACTGAACCTGTTAAAACAATTACAATTATCAACTTAATGAAATCAGTCAACGGAAAGTTCTGAATTTTAACGAAACCGAGAAAGTTCTTTTAATCTCTATTTAATTGTTTGATATGATGACCTCCGAAACCTTCTAACAACTTCCACTCAAGTATAACACAGAGAGCGTTACAAACTCCCTACTTTTAGAAGATTAAGAAACAATATGCCCTCCCAACTTCTATCACTCGCTCAGACAAAAGGTCCACATAATATTTAATAATATATCCATTTAAATAATTTTTTTAAACTAAATCAAATCTGATGCCACTACATTCATGCTTTTAATGCTGTGAATCAGCTATATTTGACTGTCAAATAGTTAGAGTCTCTTTCTTAGCAATATCAAAGAAAGACAGATTGATTGAATTTTTTGGCGACGAATTTCTTAATTTTAACCCTCGGTCAATCGACGAGGAGGATACCTAACCTGACACCTCTATCTCCAAACTTCCACACCATACCTACGAGAAGACTTGGGACCTCTTCAAATTTATTGTGCATCATACCCGCTAGGTTCATCAGAGTTCGATGCCATTATTATATGAAAACACCGCTGGTTGCGAGTTTGCAACCATGATCATTAGGCTACCGAGGCCTCATTTCAAAATAAAAAGTTTCAATAAAAAATAATTCAAGTTGCTTTTTAATATTTAGAATGTTTACTTTTAATATATTCATATTCATGTTTACTTCATAAAATGGTTTGCGATATTTTATATACTATGTTTTATAAATGCAGACTTTTAAAGTTTTTGTACGGTTTTGAGAAATATTCGGAAATATCTCTTTTTAACATTTTTCTTTCAACTTGCTAATCAACGTCATTGAATCGCGAGCATTATGGAAGGAAATGAAATTGATTGATAGACCGATTTCATTGAAAGATTCAAACGCTACGTTTCATGGTCAATCAAAATATTATACTTAACATTTAAATGGGAACATCCAATACATTAGAATAATAATAATATTTTTAAATGAGCTATATTACTGTCTTAAGCATCATAATATTTGTAAAATGTGTATTTGAATGCAGAAACATAAATATGTGTGCATTTTTTTTTATCTAATAATAAATATTCAAATGCGAGTTTTGACACTGTGTCCCGACATTTCTTACGTGTTTCTTTTTTACTTTTAAACCATCATTTTCTAAATACATACTCCGCAGTTTCTTCTGATGAGTCAGAATAAATGTCCGAAACACCAAATAGTTTCTTGTTCAATACCAAGTTCGTTGGTCATTGCTAAATAATAAATTTTTTGAGATATCGGAATCCTGTTTCTTCTTTGGGTCTCAACACAGATTTAAAAGATTCCGCATAATTTGTTTTGCTCATAGCTACTTATTTTGTCTGTCTTCGTTCGAACGCATTCTGCTCTCTCCCTCCCATACCAAAACATTTCTTCCAATCAAGAACAAAATTACTGAGGGAAGGAAGTTTCTTTAGGGCCATTCTTTTGTGACCGTAACCTTGACCTTGAACGAAGAACGACAAACAGAAAATACCACCCGCTATTTCCCCTTTGGGAAAAAATGTGAACAGGATGGATAGAAAAGGGAGACTGTGTTTTATTTTTTTATTCATTTCAAATTCGTACTTTCCTTCCGTTTAATATTTTCATCGGTTTGCCCCCCGAAATGGAGATGATTTTCTTTAAAAGTCTAAATTGTTGGTTTATTTAGTAGCAAAATATCTTAATGTGTGTTCCAATATTTGGCTTTCAAATATTTTTAAATAGTTCATTTTTTCAATCACTTAAGATATGTATAAAAGTGACAAACACACATTCATTGGTTTTAATAATAATAATTGTATAAATGTGACACACATATTGGTAATTTTATTTAAGATTTCTATTTTTGTATATACCTTACTTGTTACTAATTTAAATATTTTACTAGATTTTATTGATACATTTTACTATGTGTTGGGTACAATATTTCCCAAAAAGATTCAGTGCCAGATTCTTATGCAACCATCAACCAAATTTAAATATATTAAAATTATAATTATGTGAATAAAAGTTAGAAGATTTAAAGTGTAAAGCTTTTAAATGAGATATTGATACTTCACAAGAAATTTAAAAAGCCGACTTCTATGTAATGTGATTATTATTTGTTTCTATTCTTTAAATTCTGAGTTGAAATTATTTGTATTTTGCCAATGTCTTTTTAAAAGAATTATATCTTATTTTACAATCATAATTAAGTGACTTTTCTAAAGTATTTGTAAACTTCATGAAGTTCTAGCATTTCAAAACTATGCATTATTCTTTTGAACTACGATGTATAATTTTGTTAAACAATTTTTTCCATGATTTATTTTCAAATCAATTCCTTTAAATAATTAATTTAACAGTAAATTTAATTTACATCCAATATATAAGCAATTCTTAAAACAGAAATCATAAAAAACAACGTGATTAAAAGAAATTTTCTTTAAAAATTGATGTACATTAAACACCTTCATAACTCAATTTTTCTACATACTTTATACGCAATATTTAGAATAATAATTTTGAAATTAGTTAGAAAATATACTTAAATAGCACATAATAGCATCGCTTTTTAATAATAGTGAGTACAATTAACAAAGCTGTTTGGAAATCATAATATTGTAAGATGAATGAATTTATATCTTAAAACAACAATTTTGCTCTATTTGACCTTTAACTGTATTTATAGAGGTAGAAATATTATTTCAAAAAATATTTTTAAGTAAAAAAAAAAAAATTCAAAATAAAATGTAACACATTTGAAAATGTAAAAGATCCCAATTTTTATAAATATATAACGTTGCAAGAGATACATGATTTTACGATTATTATACTACGAATTTGAAATTCAGAAACATACTATAAACAAGTAAATGTTTATAGTAAGCAGAAAAATCGTTTAGCATTACAATACAGGAATATAGATGAAAATTCATTTTATATTAATAATTCTCCAACAAAATATATGTATGTGTTTCACATACGCAAAATGTGGATCATATTTTAAGGAACTAGGTTAAGAGAAATAAAAACAAGTAGAAAAATAGGTCGCTCTTTATAAGATAACGTATTCAGAATATAAACTATAAGCATTGGAACATTTTTCTGCCTGAAAATATGGCGTCTACTATTTATTTCTATGCAAAGACCGACGTATCTTATAAAGAGTAAGAAATTTTATTTGACAAATTTGATAAAATGGGAAGAATAATATAATTATTCGGTTATGAATTTAAGGACGCTGCAACAATTGAACTTAAGTGATTATTTATTTAGATTTACTTGAATTTTATCATATAAATGAACTGTGCTTTTTGAAATCAAACACTTTCACAGATTTTTTTATGTTGTTCTGAGAGCAAAATTACAATTAATAGAAATTTTGAATTAGCTAAAGCAAAGAATAGCTGTAAAAGAAAAAGAAAGAAAGAAATGTTGCGGTACCGTATCATGTGATTCCCGCACTAATGGTTAGCTGCCGCCTAACTGCTAGAGTAGAGATACCAGACGCAAACGAAGATAATAGCTGCACTAAAACTCATACCGAAGTTCTGTCGCTACTGCCATGAGATACCTGAAGCGAATCTCTTTCCTAACATTAAAATAAGTCAAAATATCATTCTGTGTGTGGCTTTTATGCTTCCTACAACTACATTTATTAATATTTCAAAAAAATCATACATTTAATTATCATAAACAAGTTATTTTTAAAATAACTCTTTTGAAAAAATTTCCCTATTTAATTTTTTTAGAATTATATATATATATATATATATATATATATATATATATATATATATGGGTGGGGGCGTGCTATAATAATTCCCCAAAAGAAGTGAACATTAGGAAGCGTTATGATAATTATGTGCACATATTAATTACAAATTTAACTCAATTATTATTAAAACATACTACAATTGTAATCATTTAATGTTATAGCGTAAAACGAACGTGAATCTGTGCAAAATAACGTCATTAGTATGAAATAACGTCACACATTTGCTTTTGTTCAAATGTATTCCTTGTTGTATATATAATAAATATACTCTTTTAGGGAAAGAAAGCATGGATTTTCTTTTTGAATTTCACTGTCTATTGGGTAAAACGGATAAGCCTGATGTGACATCAATATTAAATAGAAAGACAATGGGAATATTATTGTTTCATAGAAATTCACAATGCATAATATATAAAATTATCCGTAAATTGGAATATAAGCTCATTGATGCGAAAATACAAGTTTCTGCAATTTTTCATAATTATTTTTATGCTATATTGAACTTTATTCTAGAAGCTCTTGGATAAAAATATAAAATACATAAATGTTCAGGCTCATAGAATCAGTAATATATTCAAGAAAAGAAATGTAGAATGGCTTTGCATGATATCTTATGCATTATTTAGAAAAAGAACCAGGAAATGGGTTTCGATAATTCAATATTATTACACAAACTTTTACATCATATGGAAATAAAAGTCGATGACATTGGGAAGCTTCTTTGTGTGAAGTAATTCAGGGAAGTGTAAAGGAATGGAATGTCAACATTACTGTTCGTATATCGGGTGTGTGTGTTCGCTTCTTTCTCTCGCTTTTTCTGCAATACCTGTTTTTCCATAAAAGATAATCTAAATTTAGGGATGGTGTTGCTAAATGTAAATAATTCCCAATATTTTGAAAAATATCGTCTAAATCATTTTAAAGAGATTCAATAATATTTTTATTATTGGATTTCCTTCAGAATTATTTTATTCTGCTCGAAAGGTTTTAGAGAAACTGATACGTCTTCGGCAATGATAAATCAATTCTTTTATACCAAGTTAAATAATCCGCACGCTTCTTAAAACAATATAAATAATTATATAGGAGTAATTAATTATCAAAGCTGTATGTACCTTTATATGTCATACGTGCTGTATAAAATTCATTGCATATAAAACTGAATATTTCAAAATTCCTTTTAACATAATATTCTATATTGTGAGCATAAGTAAAAATTTAAAATGTAAGTGTAATAAAAATTTTAATTTATAATTTCATCATTCAAATTTAACTTAACTGTGCAGTTTTTGTGCTTTGCCTGACATATTGTGAGCGTATATTAAGAAAAATTATGTTGATTAAATAGGAAAAACCTCATTTTATAACATGCAAAATATTAGAACAGTGTTTAAGGAAATTATGAGAATATTGTACCAGAGTATTAAAAAACACATCCTTAGAAGAATTCAAAATCAAGGTATTTTTCAATATGGCGCGATACGGTTGTGTATAATTTTAAAATTCAATTTTCTGTTCTTCCATTCATCAAATTTTCCTACGTAATATATTTATAGAATCAGCGAACCGCTTTCTAATTTTTAGTAGTAAAATCAGAAATTGTAAACTGGGGAACGTTTTTAGATCTCAATCATCTTTATTCCTTCCAACAAATTCTCACACTAATTTCCTGAAATTAATTTTATAAATACACTAAGAATGGAAATAAGTTACATTTTCTAGTTTTATAAAAGTCTGTAGTTCCAATATGGTGGAGAGATGTTTGAACATACATCTTCCTATAGAGAAAGTGTCATCTACAATTATTGTTATTTACTATCACAGATATTATACTACTGTGACTAAGTTACAATTATTGTTTTAATGTCAAATACATCGAATATAAAACAAGGTAAATTGTCTAATTTAGAGCATTTTGCAGGTAGAGCTTTAATTTATCTTGAGCTCATATAAAGTTATTATTATTTCATTTATTAGGCTTATTTTATGAAACTTTTCATTTTCATTCATTTTTTTAGAAAAAGAAAATAACTTACTATTTCTCGTTCAGTGTAAGTTTCTGGTTTAATATGTTCAGTAAAAGCTTCCAAAATTAATCAACAAGTGCTCAATATTATATTAAGAAACGTTTATAACTGGTATCGATTTTAATTGTAGAAATAAAAGCTAAAATAATATCTCTTATTTTCCATTATACAATTGAGACTGTGATATAATGCACTTTTTTTACATTTTTTTCAACAAATATGTAAAGCTTTTTCCCAAACAATTTTGAAAGCAGGTGTTAAAATTTTAAAAGACTCTTTGTTCTGAAGTTCCAGACGTAATCCTGAAAATAATTTTTAGGTTAACAATATTTAAAAAAAAGTATTAAATATACTCACTTAGTAAATATGTAAATTTAAATCAGTAACTTAAAACACTCATTTAAAAATAATTGAATTACTGAGGAGTTGGACTAACTACTATAGCCAGAAACCTTTATGATCGCAACAGATTATATATATATATATATATATATGAGTATATTAAAGTGGAATATCAATATATAATTACAGGTAATTATGGTGTAAATGAGGTTGAGAAACTTTGAAAGCATAATGTATAAAAATATTAATTTCAGTATTAATATTTCTTATGTTAAGAAACAAATTATTTTAAATATGGATAATTTTATTAATATGCTAGCAAAAAGTATTGTCATGCAAGAGAAGCTTTTAAAAAATGCAAAGATTGCATTAGTCAAGACATAAAAAATTAGCTATTTAAAAAGTAGATTTTAATAATAAGTATATTTATTCGGAAGAATTAAAGAAACTATAATTAATATACATAATATCTTTGTTATAGGGTTATGTAAACAAAGTAACTAATAATTGCTCTACTATATACAGAATTTCTTCAGCAATTTAGCCGTTAAGAATCTTGAGAATAATAGTTTTTTTCAGAGAAGAGAGCAATGGTGAGAAGAAAATCTATCATAGAATTATAGCGCTATATATGAAAATTGGTATTAGTATCAATAATGTAAAATTGACTCTCATTTTTTAAAAAAAAATTTCATACAAGTCTTGATAAATTTAAAAACGTTTCTTAAAAGCATTAAATACTTATATAACTTTTGCTGGTAAAGCATTATATAAATGTTACATATAATTTGAATAGAGCTGCTACTGTTAAAATTAGTGCTGATAAAGTCAAATATATTGGTAGTGAAGAGATTTATTCCATTCATATCTACCATTTTGGAGATGATTTTAATTTTTTTTGACACAGATGGTATTATTATAGTTCTAAAAGAAATTTAATATAACAATGTTAAAATGTATAAAATATAAATTACTTCGTTATATCACATATACTTTTAAGAGTAAAATATGTAAGCAGATTGAAGATGTAGTACGAGGTTATTCTGAAAGTAAGTGTTTGGCTGATATTTACTTACATTTGAATTAATATAATTATGTTGTATGTAATAACTTTGATTATTTGTCAATCAGTTGTCGTATTCTGATGATTACAATTATATAGCTCAACTCGTTTGATGGATTTTTTGTCATAAGTCTCCAAATAAATGGTGCAGCATAACAAAGCGTTTTTCAAATTTTCCTAATAAAGTTCATCACTTTTGCATAGTGTGGATGGGGATTGGTAATAGTTCAGAATTAGTCTGATGATAAATTCACACTACGAGGCGTCGTGTTTATTGTGTTAAGTAGATTTTTTTTATTCAGGTACAAATAGGCCCTCTATAACATTAACGAATTTGAACTTGAAAGTCGCACTGATATTTTATTGTTTTACATTACATAAATTCGAGTTAAAAACATAGTTTTATGTTTTTTTTTTTTAAAAAAGATAAAAATAGTAATGTAAACTGTATTATTATTAAAAGAAAATTTTAAACATAAACACTGAAATATGAGTTATATTTGAAATGATCCAGCAAGAGGAAAAATATTTCAAATAAATTAAAAAAATTGAAAAATTCTATGCAAAGTTTAGCAAAGAACAGATTTAGACACCCAAGGAGAGCATTTGTTTTTATAATTATTATAAAATTACTCAATTAAATATAATAATTAAAGTAAACAATGAAGCATCCAAAAATGGAAATTAGTAAAATTTTCCTATATTAAAATGAAAGGAAACGATAAATTATTAAATTGAAAATATTTCAGCTAAATGTAATAAAATTGATGTAAATGATAAAACTTTTTAAAGTGATCCACCTAAAATAATAGCCTCATGGGTAGCTAATAATCATAAATCAATATTAAAATCATTTGATCCCAATATATTCCAAGAAGGAAGCCAAACTAAAAAGATATATTTTGAAATCATTTGAGGGGAAGAAAATTTGGTACCTTACAGCTGTCTTAAAATTCTGAGTAATGTTTTTCATTTTCAGTCATATCATGACTCCACGTAACATATGATTTACGGTAATACATAAATTGATAAGTAAATAAAATACTTAATTCTTATATTTGTTTCAATTAAATCTAATAAAAAAAAATATGGGGAATTTTTTACGTCATATTTTTGAAAAACGAGCTCTTTAGTGGTGAAAGCATCTATCAGACATATATTGAATATAGTTTATTTCAATCCAATAAAAAATTCAGGTGAAATTTATTGTGACGTATTTTTTCAAATAAAGTTCGTTAGTGGTGAAAGCAGACATCAAAAATATACACAAAAACAAGATAATTTTTTGAAAAATTGTCAGGGCGACATTTTTAGGTTAACTAAAACAATAGCCCTTTGGGAAACTAATAACGAAAGAATCTTTATGATCATAGCAAATTATAAGGGTAGTGTTAAATCAAGTTTTGTATCTTATGAACAATGTTACATGAAATATATCAATCAATCAGTAAAGATGTTCCTTTACTTAAACTTTAGCTTTAGAAACCTTTCAAACGAAATTGGCAACAGGAAAATTTACGCATCGATAAGAATATTGCTTGCTTTATTTCGATGGTTGAAAATCTTTGTAAATTTAAGACTGATATGCGGCAATATTGAATTAAAACTCAGGATCTTGAGTTTGCGAATCTTACAGAACAATTACAATTCATATGAAAAACGACAGTAATACTGAGACTACAACGAATAGGTCAAAAAAGAAAACGGAATTGTCAGAACAATGCCTAGAATTGAAAAAAAAAATGTATGTCAGTAGAACAAATAGTTATAGGATTTTCTGTTAAATATATCATAGAACCTTTTAGTACGAAATTAAAATGCACAGATCATACAATTTAGTTTGTAAATCAAAGAAGCATGTTGATAACGATATGTAACAAGGGTTTGGTGCACAAATAAAAATTTGTGTCCGCAGTACATTTTCCCACGCTAATAATGAATACGATCTGAAATATATGTCATCATTATCCAGCGTTTTTTATAAATTGAAAAATATGTCAAAAAAGTAAATTTTTCAAAAACACAACAAAATTTGATCTTCATTAATAGGTTCTCTAAAATTACTCCATATGTGAACCTCGTTGTTTTCTAATTCATTTAATTGCTTATGAATGCCTTAGAAGCAATACTGAGTCGCTCTTTCAAGCGGTGCACGCGCACAGAGTGGGGATTAGTCATACCTCTTTCTTATTATTGCGCTTCAGAATGACTGACGATTTAGAGCATTGCTTGTATTCCACTAGGTTATTGGAAGTGAATAGTTTTAGCTATTGGTTCCATGGAAGTATGTTTTCAATGTAAAATTCAACGTGCGTGCATAGATAGTGATGATTTAGTGGGTGAACTTGGTTTCGAATATGCCCCTTGGGAATGGAATTTTTTTATTGGCTCTTCTAAAAGAATCCCTAAGAGAAGGTTTGGTTGACTCTTATAAGAGAAGCCTTAAGCGAAGGGTTGATTGACTCTTATAAGAGAAGCCTTAAGCGAAGGGTTGATTGACTCTTATAAGAGAAGCTTGGTGTAGCACAGTGGCTGTACTAGATCTTCAATAGCGAGCGAAATACCACCATTAATATCGGTGGTGGTACCATCAATTAAGTGAAAATAAAAGGAACGTACTGAAAGATGCCTGATTTATTAAAGCAATATAGCCCATCAGGCTCAATTCATAATTGGAAAATTGGTAGAGATTTGAAAATCACAGACTAAGCACTAAGTCCTCAGAATGGATTTAGAAAATATTGTTGTTTCCTGTATCTAAGTGTGATAGTAGGAGCAACTGAAAAATACTTTATTGTTAGACTGGCCTCCTAGAAAGAATTACGTTCTCGAGTAACATAAAGTTGAATACGCACCCTTGATGGACCAAAAAAAGGTTCTTCTTTCTTTAGTTAGGTTTTGTACAAATCAAGATTTATTTCCTAAATATGAGAGATACTAAACTAAAAGAGGAAATATTTGTTGGCTCACAGGTTGGAAAACGTTTTAAAATTGAAAATTTTAAGGAAATGGTAAATACTCTAGAAATGGGTTATTGGATCATTTGTACCAGTTGCGGTTCATGATTTTGGGGCAGTACCAAAACCGAAAACTATAAATATAATTAATGAACAGACTCCTACACAGCTGCGATACGCTAGCATGTTAGATATTATTCCAAAAATACTATTCAGCACCTCATTTAAACTTTTTTCCGAAACCCTTAGCGCTATAAATGACGAACAAAAGAAATATTTTTTCATGATATTCACAGAATGGAAAAATAATACCTGGGATGATAGAATCCCATTAAAATGGCTTATTTTTATCAGTTTCTTCTAAGACAGGTTTAGACACCGCTTAAAAGGTGAAAGTAAATATGTCTTGTAAGTAAAATCATCTTTAAACATTCCTTATTATATTTTTATTAGTCACAGACAAATAATTTCATTAGTATTTCTAACATTATACTATGAAGTTTAATTCACAACTATATAGTGAAATTCGGGATTCAAATAATATTTGTTAGATTTGTTAGCACGCACACATACAACAGATTTAGAAGCGAATAGCCTTACCTTTTGAATAAAATACCTTTTGAGACAGATGAAATGGTGAAATTTGTTGCATAGTTTAATATTATTTGTTAATATGAAAATATCTTATGATTGTTTACAGAACTTTTACAAATTACATATACATGTTTTAAATTCCATCATGAAACCTCACACATGACATTTTGAAAATCTATATATCCAATTAACCTGTTCAACATGAATGCAGAATTAGCGGAATAGCTCGAGAATAATCAATGGAATTTATCTTTCTTCCGTCTTTTGTCTCTGATCTATGCCCCAGAGGAATTGCTTTCTTTTTCATTGCAGTAAATAAACACTTTCCGCATTTTCATTTCTTCTGGAATCCACGTTAATTGAAATGAAAGAATAGTGTGTATATGCCTAAGGTAATTCTCTTTTTTTCAGAAATAGAGATCGGATGAGAGGCTAAATGAACCGAAAAAGTAAAAATAACGCAAAGATTAAAGAATTTAAGGTGGAACTCTTTGTCTTGTCAAGTTAATCTTCTAAAGGGATTCTTAAGAGTACACTGATAAATCGTTTAACATTGAGTAACTAATAATTTTCCCCTCGTGAAGGGTGATTTTGCACATATACATAAATATTTGACATATATTAAAATGTATTAACCATATTTGAGAGCATAAGTATTTTCTTTTGATTGAGCAGAAAAGTGTATTAGATTCTCTTTGTCCACTTTTACTGATTAAATTTCTGATATCTTTAAATTATGGCAAACTGCTTAGGTAAATATTTCTTTTATGAGTGGAAAAGTAAGTTATTTAATTTTTCAGGCTTTACTTATTTTATGTAGGTGTGGAGGATATGAGAGAAATTGTAATTGTAACCTAAGTTAATTTTTACTCAATCTTTATTCTCATAACCAATTTTAGCAAAACTGAATTCTCAATTCTTCCATTATGTTTAGAATACTTTGATATGGATTTAGAGAATAGGAATAGAAACAAAAATTATTATCTCATCTTATAACTGTGTTTGAAATTACAAAACTGTTTTACTTGATATTTTTTTTTCGGACAGAAATCGACAGCCAGAAGCTCTTAACAAACGTACTTGTTAAGAACAGTCATGAGAATGATAGGTTTTAATCATTAATATTCTTTTGCAACTTTTCGAACTAACATCCATCAGTAAAAAAATGAAGAAGATGCTAGTAAAAGTTTTGTCCGCTTCATTAGGCTGAGGTCATGAATTTCGAAGTTTGTTGCTAATTATTTTTGATTAATTGCCTAGAATGGCACTTCACTGTACTGTATTTCCTTTCTATAAAGTGCAGTTCATATTTCTTTTATTTTGATACATAAAAGTCCTACAAAAGTAATAAAGTTGGAGAGAGGAAATATATAGTTTGGGTAAATTAATGACTCAAAGTTTAAGAGATGTGGCTATTAAATAACGAGATTGACGCTTCAACAAAAGAAATACATGCGCCGAACGCCAGCGACCGACAGTTTAGAGTGGATGCTTCTCTTTCGAATGCAGAGCCTCTCGCTTCTGAAAGCAGATCCATATAGCTACAGTCTTCGTTCGCTTTAGAGCTATTTTTTTGTTTTGCCGGAAAAATAATAAGCGGAACAATAGGTAAGTGAATTGCTGTGAATTCTTAGATGAAACTTGGAAAAACGGCTACTGAAAGTTATAGTTATTGAAAGACTGTATGACAATGAATTTTTATCACGTGCACGTGTTTTTAAGTGGTTTAAGCATTTCCAAGATGGTCGAGAAGACTTTGAGATGATTCACGCCCGGGTCACTCTTCCAAGTTAAAAATGAATGGCAATTTCGAAAAAATCAGTCATCTGGTTCAATCTGATCATCGGTTTACTATTCGTGTGATTTCTGAGGCAGTAGAATTTGACAAAGAATCTTTATGGTAAATTTTTCCTTCAAGAAAATGCACCGGGAATTCCCAATTGAATGTCAAATTGTTTCTAGCCATGTAAAGCATTCCAGGGTTAAAACATCCACCCTATTCGCCTACTCTTGAGCCATACAATATTTATATATTCCCCAAGGAGAAATCTGCATTAAAAGGGAACATATCTTAGTCTACTGATTTTGCGAAAGGAAAATGCGCGTGTCTTAATGGAGCTGACAGAAAAAGACTTCCAGCACTGTTTCGAACAATGGAAGATCCGCATAGAGAGTTGTAGAAATAGTTAAGGAGTGTATACTGAAAGTGATAATAAGTAAATATATTCAAGATCAAAATAAAATATTTTACAGCATTATTCTCATTATTTAATAGCCACGACTAGTATTATTAGTAATTATCTTAGAAGATTTATAGTAGATGAGTTTATTGAGCGATGACGCTTGTGACCTCGAATTATAGATGCTCAAGTCAAGTCCAACCGTAGATTCAAGTCCTGAATGTAATAAACGATTCACCGAGCGAAATAATGGATGGCATTTCACGTAAAATGGAATTGACTCTCAGCGTCTTGATTTTGTGTAAATTTGAAAGTTAAAAGTATTTAACCAGGTGTTCAGAGTCTTCTTGTGTTGACAAAGTTTTAAAATCCCGTCATCTATCGCTCTTCTATTGCTGTAGTGAGAAATTAATCAAATATCTTCAGTACAATTTTGAAGAATTTACACGTAGTTAATACTTATAAGCGAAATTTAATTTATCATTTTCCCTTTTTCACAATATTCATTTCTTCTTTTTACGTCCCTTAGGGGTTATTGTCTAAGATGGATCAATATTTGAGTGCTACATCAATTTTGAATTTTATATCGGTTGCTTTAGTTTTAATTACATTTAGCTAGTATAATATTCAGTTTAAGAATGTATCGTTTGATTTAATTTTAAATACATTTAGATTAAATATATTAAATTTAATAATTTTTCCCTTTAATTTAACATCGGAAAGGTTCACTATTGTCAATTTCTCGATATTTCATCGTTTAATTTAATTCTTATATTTAATTGAGTAATTCAATAATTATTATTAATAACACTGGTAAGAAATGAGTTTTTTGAACATGGGTTTTCTTTCAAACTTCACACTTTGTGTAACATAATTTTTTATACATTAAAATTTAAGAGCAAAATGTAACGGCGAGTCAAATTGAATTTATTCAGTAATTAGCTAAAATAATTTATTTTATTACTTGTTCTTAATTAAATTTATCATCTGAAACAAATACATGTGAAAATTTAACTCAATTAAGAACTATGTTACTCAATTAAGTGGCATGTTATTAAAATTAAAGCAAACGATAAATTATGTTATTAAATTTAATATGGTATCACTTATATGTAATTATAAAATTAAAGTAACCAATACATTAAAAACGATGGATTTGGTAACCATTTGGCGAATTGGTGGGAAACTTGGCGTAAAATTTAATTATTTAAATCATTATTTTTAATCGATCAATTTTTATGAATTATAATTAAGTTATCGTACTATCGTCTAAAAGAATCATGTATAGAAAATTTCAGCTCAAATGAGCGCTATAAAAAGTGGCAAAAAAAAAGCATTTAATGTTTTACAAAAGACGAAGTTACAATGTGAGGTAAAAAACACCCATTAAAGAAAGCATACCTTGGGTCGCAACATTTGGTTTTTGCATAGAAATTTCGATTTTTTTTTATTCCCTTCCTTGAATTTTATGAGTCATAAATTTTAACCATGCACTTCAATAAATCACAATTTTCTTAATGAATAGATTTCGAATAACTGTTAAAATTGGTGTTAATGAATTTGAAAAAGTCATTTAATAATGTTTTATTTTGAGGGAAATATTTATTATAATAAATGTATTTCCAAATATTTTGGATATTGAGTACTTTAATACTATCTGTAACATTTTAACCACCCTGTTCGTTTTTCAGCTTAAATGATTCTTTTGAAGTTTCGATTGAACATGCTTGTATTTAAAGAGCGAAGCGGAGTGAAATCTTACTGAAAATAGATGTTTAAATCATTGATCATTTATAGTATTCCACATATCTCATTCGTTCAAAATTGAAATGTGGAATATAATAAAATTTGCATTATTTAAATTTCTTTACATACGGCAGCCTAATATACCTTCAATATCATATAAAAATGCCAAATGAAATGTAATGTCTGAAAAATGACTCTTTTTTTTTTTACTCAAACGTTTCATGAATACTATGTTAAACTTTAAACATTTTAAAACTGAACATAATCAGAAAACATTATTTGAACATTTATATAGATATATTACCATTTTATTTATTAGATCACGTACTCAAAATATCTGTCGAATCAACTTTTCCCAAAAAATAAATCTATCAGAAATATTTCATCAAGACTGCAGGACATCAATGAAATTCCATTTATATCCCTACACCTTATACCCTGTTAGTTACCTAAGTGATCCATGTGATCTGGAAAAGTCCGTAAGAAATCCCCATTTTATTACAACGTTTTTCTGAATTTCACTTGGTGTGTGTTTGTGTGAGTGTGTGTGTCATCAAATTTTCAATCGTTAATTTAACCAACTTCCCATCAAGCTTTGAAATTTTAGGAATCGTTCGTACTCGCCTAACAATGCAATATTTAGACGTTTGCGACAAGTTTTAACTCATATTTCAATAATTTTAATAAGTCAAAATATTCTTTCCTCTCGGCGCTTTTAGGATTGAGGAAAAAATTTCTTTCCCCCTCTGGGAGCACCGGGCACTCCCAACGCAGTATGCGGTATCGTAAACCTTTTGTACTCACAAAGGGGAGATACTATCTCCCCTTTACTATCTCCGAGATAGTAAGGGTTGCTGACTTTTAGTCAGTAATCATTCGCAAGAAAGAATGTTTCCAATATTTGGCGCCGTGTCTTATCACAATAATTTTTTCTGAATTCTGGTTCCCATTCTTTTTTTAATAGAATGACTTACAAACTTTCAAATGCATGCTTTGATTTTATGAGTATTATGAATTTTTTAAAACTCTCACAAATGTCTCTTTTTAAGTGAATTTTAAAGTTAAAAATAACTAACAGTTTTAACTAATATTTCAATAATATTCTCTAATAAACTTTGCCACCATATAAAAACGTTGGTTATTATAACGAATTATTTAATTAATATGTATGGTATAATGCACTTTCTTCCACCCTGTTCTTCTGTTTCCTGTTGTACAGAACGACGGAACTGCGTTTCCATCCTTATATATAATTTTGTATTGCCTCCCTCTCTCAGAGAAAAGAATAAGCAATCTTTCGGGGGAATAACTCTTCAGTTCAACCATGCATTTGGAATGTTTTATGTATTCTTATTAAGTATATATATATGTGTGTGTGTGTATTTTGCGGAATATGTATTTAATGAATATATAATTCAAAATTTTAATTTTCTTAAAATTCAAAAATGGGTTAAAAGTTTTCAATACATTTAATTATTTTCATGATGATGCAAAATTTGGGTATTTATTGTAGAACTGTGTGTTATCAATTTATTAGTGTGTATGAGTGCATTGAATATAATAACTGATTAAAGATAATGTGAAATTAGATTCAATCAAATTTGAAATTTTCGCTAGCTTATTTATGATATTACATAATCAGATAATTAATAGCTTTACCTTCTCTTGAACATATGCCGAAGAAATCGATCACATTGTATAAGTAATCTAAATTAACATTCATGCATATTTAATCATTTAATTAACTCTCACCTCGTCTAAACTTCTACATATTCTATTCCCTAATTTGATTGTCCATACCCATTCTGTGAAATAAATTTAGCTTTATAATTTAACTAATGCATACAAATAATTACAATGCCTTTGTAAATATAATTCCGTTTAAAATCCGTTTATATAGTACTGGAGTTCTTTTAAATAAATTCCTTTCATATAATTAGTATCGTACAATACATATTCAAAATAAATAAGTATTGTTTTGATATGATATACTATATGAGATGGTAAACATAATAATGATTATGAGAGGTGCTTGTTTTTTACATTCACCATTTTAAGAGATACGAAAGTAGAATATTTCCAGTTTAATTGTAAAAAATTGCAAAATCTTAAATATTTAAATCAAAAATAAAAAAATTTATAAACTTTCAACAAAGACTATCGTTTTTCAGATTAAGACCAAAAAACCTCTTACATGGAAAAAAAATGTATAAATGGAATCTTATGTTACTGAATTGTAGCTCACGCACGAGATTTATCATAGTTCCTAATCCTCCTAATGCTTGCGACAACTTTTAGGATACACTATAGAAATATAAATTTATCTTCCTGTTTTGTTCAATTTATTTATTTCAGTAGTTGTGTGCCAAATAATACATAGAATTACATTTTGTTAATTTTTTACTGTAAATATATAACTAAGCAAATTGGTAACAATTCTATAAGTAATAAATAAAATGCGCGTAACGTATAGAATAGTATTCTCAAAACCATTATCGAAGTTATAACTTTTTTTTTGTTAGAAAAACAGTAATATATAAATTTCAACCTCTGACG
>BMAW01121104.1:289335-371835 GCA_019974015.1 Nephila pilipes | reverse complement strand
CATCAACGAACTTTAATTCACGAAGAATGTAGCCTACATCTGCCACAACACAGTTATTTGCTTACATTTTTGAAACCCTTGTCCGTTTTAATCTATCATAATTTACAAAATTAATAACATAGCTGAAAAGCCATACATACGTTGAATATTCCAAAATATGTCTCCTGAATTCATCCCCAGTAATATGTATATTAAACGAAAACCGAACTTAAGCTAGTGATTGCAATTAAATTGTTCAAATAAACACTAACTAATTATTTTAAAATCTTTGCCGCAAAATAAAAGGAAAAAAAAAAGATATTGGTTCTGAAATGGTGTAATATAGTAGATTTTCCATGATTTATTTTCTCTTAAGCTTGCATCTTTACTAGAGATGTTATTATCAAAATAAAATGTCTTAAATTTCCGAAAATATCACTACGAGATTGGACATTGCATACCGTTTCCCGCGGATGTATGTACTTTTATTTATTTTATTTTATTCATTTTTTTTGCTAAAGGATTATAATTATTTTTTCATAAGATTTACTTTTAACATTTGAGAAGGGTTTCTCTTTACAATACCTGTTAAGTATCAACTATAACATCTCTACCTCATATTTGTAATATTTTTTAGAAAAATATCAAAAGTGTTTTTTAATCTTATGAAAAACATTAAGAGTTAAGCATCTATTAATCCCTTTTGAGATAAATAAGGACAGGTAAAAAAACCTTGCACAATCCATTCGTAATTTCGCCAAAAATCGTATCTAAAACTTCTCAGACCTTTTTTTTTTATTTTTCATAGACAATGTATGAAATTTCAATTTACTTTAGTAACTTTTAAAGCTTCTCAGAAATTTTTAAATAAAAAACACATTGTTTGGATTTATTAATAATTCTCACAAAAAGCCGTAATTCAGTTGGGAATAGAGATTTTTGACATAGTTTAAATATCTTTATAAAAAAGTTTAAGTAGGAACCTTTAATGCATTGTTATCCATCTGCTAATATTAGAACAAAGACAAGATTATTTGATTACTTTATTCAGTTTAAAAGTAAATATAATTTTTTTATTTAGAATTAATTTTACATTATTTTTTTTAAATTTCTATCTTAGCTATTGTGTTTAATTTTTTTTTTTTTTTTTTGTAATTAATGCCAAACTCTCAACTTTCAGAAAAACTTATTGTTGATAGAAATTTGATGTTTTTGTAGAAACTAATTTATTTTCAGCTTAGTATAATTTTGAAAGGGCAATAAAAGGTGAATTTATTTATCTGTTAGTGTCTTCTTAAATTTCCATGATCTTACAATTTACACTATAAATATTTGTATGAATTAATCAAGTTTCAATTTTGCAAATTCTTTGAAAAGTTAAAATTCATGATTGACTCATATTAAGTTCAATTTTAGATCTTAACCTCTTCACATTTCCTATTAATATTATTATACTATTTAATACAAGTTAACTTTTCCCTTTCGTGTTTCTTAATTTTACATACGATAGCATCAAATATCTAAAAGTGAATTATCGTTATTTTGTCTGATGTTAAAAGCCCCTGTAGATAAATGATCATGGCTCAAGCTCGTGATCAGCAATTTTTTAGTCGAAAGTCTTATTTAATTCACGATTCCATTGAAGATTCATCATACAGCAAATCAATTGTAATTTAAATTTTTCGGGGCTCAAAGTCCTCACGTTGGCATATTGTGATCGGATAATGATGCTCTAGCATAGGTGTTATCCTCGTCATTAGATCATGTTTTAAAATTCTTAGATCCGTCACCTAATACGTTCACGTCACTCAGAAGTACAACCTTATAAACAAACAATTAATTTGAATCTCACATGCAATAGATATTACATCAATAGGTTATCGAACAATTGTAATAAATAGACAACAAGTATGTCCTTTTCAGAATAAATACGAAATCACCTACAGTTCTTTACTTCGATTATTTGTTTCAAAACATTTTTACGTAAGAAAGGCGCTTAAGTTATTTATTTTAATCTATTTATTTAAGTGGTTTTAAAAATAGCATTACTCTCTTTCAAATGCATGAATTTTTGGTATCAATTGATTTATTACGCTTCATTTTAATACTTTTACACACATGTCTAACTCATTCTTGTGTCCTATTATTCCTCAAATGTAAAGTCTTACAGAAATTTGGTTTATGTATAAACATAAATATTTGTTATATGTATGAATTAAAGGTAATTTGTTACAAAATAAAAAAAAATACTACACCATTCTCAAAATTGATAAGATTTCTCCTCTACATACTCTTAGAAATCAGAAAATTGCCAGATTAAAAAGTCTGGTTTAATAATTTCTTGTAAAAAAGAATAGAAGAATATTATCTAATCTCAGAAAGGGATTCAGAAAACAGTAAAAATATTCCGTGCTAAAGATTTTAAATTAAGAAAATCTTAAATGTTAATGCAAAGAAGACATTTCAAAGAAAAAGTAAAGTACTCGTTAGAGTCTTACATATTTAACAAAATTAAAAATATATTAATACATAAAAACAATAAAAATTCACATTAAATACGAAATTATAACTTTGGAAGTTTTCTAAGTTGCAAATCTAAGATTCATTTTGGCACTCTTTGCTCATTTTGATGTTAATTTGGATTTTTTGCTTCCTTTCTAATTTATTGAATTTGTAAATGGAGGAGACGAAAGAAGTGGAAGAAAGCCAACTTACCAAATGAAGATGTACACATTTTGACATTATTAGTATTTCTGTTTACGAAGAAAGTAGAAAAAATTCAAATTAGATTTTATTTAGTTTTATTTAGATGGAAGAAATTTTTTTTATTCCTCTGAGACAAAAAAAAAGAAGTTTTTTTAGAAAGCGATCTCATTTTTCTAACACAATATCATTCGAATACAACGTCACGCAAAAACTTATCTGAAAAGAATAGCGGATGAAAACTCTTTCAACAAATAAATGTGTGTCCTCCGAGAATTACAGAACCATGTTTTCCATTTCAATCGAAACAGTTGTATTGCTTCCGAATGTTTAAGTTCACATGCATTATTCTTCTCTTTGATTCTTAAATACAAGATTCGGTATTGATTTTAATAATATTTTGCTTTTATTGCCTTATGAATGAATATAAATAAAATGTTAGTCACTATTCAAATTTTACAAGGAATAGATTACACAAATAAATTGGAATGAAAATCTTTCTTTGCGGATTCGATTTTGAAATTCATTAAAAATTCTTCTTGATTATATAATATCAATTTTGAAATGATGAATGAGGTGATATTTTATATTAAACTTTGTCTTTAGTACGAATTATCAGCAATAATATGCCTATTAAATATCTAAAATACTGTTTAAAATTACTATAAAGCCTTATTACTTTTTTCTAGTTTTAAAATTATTTTCAAAGACAAATCATAAGCTAGATAATTTGAAAAAAAAAGCATCCACAATTTTTTCACTTCCTTATTCGTAATTTAAGCGTAATAATTTTTATATCCGATTAACTTCACTTTTGTTGTAATAACATTAATAATGGTCACTGATTACATTCGAAATATAATATTAGAGTGTGTTGAAAAATATACATCCTGATAATATTACATAAATATTGCTACTGGCAAGATATATGAGACATTTAAAGGGATATAATACTAAAATGTATGAAAACATTGTAAATCTAACCCAAACGCCAATTTATGAAGGACAATTTGACATCAAGAATTTTGCTCAATATCGAATGTAAAAAATAAAAGTAACCATGAAAGCAAATGCAAAAGTTACTCAGGTTACTTCAAGTTGGATTTTGTTTCTACTTAATTTGTATTTTTCGTATTTTTTTAAACTATTATAGTTACTTATACCTAAATTTAACTTGAAATTACGACATTCATTACTGTGTTACTAACAGTTAAGTGTGATACACATTAATAAGCATATTTAACAATCCATTTTCTTTTAGTAACATAATTAACACTAAATATACTTCAATTAAATATTATCAATGAAACTTCCTTATAAATTGTTTTGATTATAATATCATGGCCACAAAAGCTTTATTATTATAATTATGATAACTTTGACTGATAATGCACAAATCGAACCGCGTGTTTGAGTCTTTATTACGTTGAAAGTTCATCATTCGAAATAATAGACTCTTCAGTACATTAAATGAGGCTCCTCCTCAAGTTCTTCTCAGAGTGTAGAAATTTGGAATAGAAAAAACTAGCTCAATTTCTTATTGTCCCATGAAGTCCATCACCAGAAGTCTTCGGGAGTTCTAGAGTGATACTAATTTAAATCTTATAATTTATACTTATGTCATACTATTCATCGTAAGAATATATTTTGTTATATTTTTTTAAGATCAATATGGATGCTTTTGAATTATGAAAAGTTAAACGTTAAAATATATCATGTAAAAATTTGGAGTAGTTCTTAAATAAACTGTTCAAAACTGAAACTTTTGAGTGAAAATGTATATTTGGTAAAAGCTAACAAAAATATATTTGATTAAATTTTAATATATATCTTATATATATATATATAAATATATATGTGTGTGCGTGTGTATATATATATGTGTGTGTGCATGTGTGTGTGTGTATATATATATATATATATATATATAAATATATATGTGTGTGCATGTGTGTGTGTATATATATATGTAAATACGCTTCCATGAATACTTATAGAAAGTTTTCATCTTTCAATTTACACTCATGGACAAAAAAATTAGCGCACCAAGAAATAATTGCGGGATCGTAACGAAACTTGGCATGAAGTTACATGTCGGGGAGATAAGCAAATGATTAGAAATGCAGCGTGATTCCACATTACGTATAGCCGGTAGAGGGTGTTTAACGTCGTTCTCCGTGGAGTATAAAACAGGTAACCAAAGCTTGTTTATGTGTGCTGAATCGTTTTCAAAGGAAGAACTGAGGTAGACATGCCACTACGCCGTTTTCAAATATAATATGAGCAGCTATCGTAGTTTGAGAGGAGGAGAATCATCGGCATGATGGAAGCTGGG
Organism: Nephila pilipes; assembly: GCA_019974015.1. Lineage (NCBI taxonomy): Eukaryota > Metazoa > Arthropoda > Arachnida > Araneae > Nephilidae > Nephila > Nephila pilipes. The sequence goes on along the minus strand of BMAW01121104.1, from coordinate 366,818 downwards.
TGGTCAGCTAGGCAAGTAGCTCGTCAATTAGGTCGCTCTGATTGTGTTGTGAGAAGGTGTTGGGATAAGGGGATCCGAGATATGTCATTTACAGAAGACCAGGCTTAGGACGCTCTCAACAGACCAGTCGTCGAGAAGACCGCCACATCGTAAGAAATGCACGAGTACAGCCAACTGCTTCATAGGCCGCCATCCAAACACAGGTAGCACCTTCACTAGGGACTCCCGTGTCTTCTCGAACCATACGAAGGCACCAGGCCGAAGGACATTTGGGATCGCTGGGCCCATTACAAATGCTGCCCTTCACGCCCACCCATCGACGCCTCCGTTTGGAGTGATGCCGCTCTCGAGGAAATTCTCGAGGAGGAATGGAACCAGGTCGTCTTTAGCGACGAATCCAGATTCCATCTCATCAGTGATGAAAATCGTGTTCGTGTGTGGAGACCCCGTGGTGAACGCCTCAATCCTGCCTTTGTTTTACAACAACACTCCGCTCCCACAGCTGGGGTGATGGTATGGGGTGTCATTGCCTTCAATACACCGTCACCCCTAGCATCGATCCCACAGCACAGCACAGCGGTATGTCCATGACATCCTGCAACCACATGTGTTGCCACTCATGCAACGGCTCCCAGGAGCCATTTTTTCGCAAGACAATGCTCGGCGGCCTCACACCACAAAGGTGTCACAAGACTGTCTCCGCACTGTTACTACATTTTCTTGGCCTGCCCGATCCCCAGATTTGTCACCAATCGAGCATATCTGGGATCATTTGAGACGTCGAGTTGGGCATTCTACGCGTTTGAACGAACTAGAGGCAAGGTTACAGCAAATATGGAACGAAATGTCTCACGACATCATACAGAACTTGTATGCCTCAATGCTCGATCGTATTGCATCGTGCATTCGCGCTACAGGGGGTTCAACAGGGTATTAAATCCTCCATTCTTTTGCCTTTTTCAAATAAATAAATAAACCTTTTTTCTAATTATTTAGTTATATCAAAGTAGTCGTCACGTATATAAATTTCGTTTCATTTTGACGACTACTTCTTGGTGCGCTATTTTTTTTTGTCCATTAGTATATATATTTCAACTTTAAATAACTAAAACGATTTTAATAATTCAATATATTTCGAGCTTTAAAAACCTAACAAAAAGTTCCATTGGAAGAGATACTGTAATCAATTGGATGATTTAAACAAAGAACTGAAAAAAAAGAGGCGATGTTGAATATGAAACATATTATAGTGCACCATCATAATGCCAGACCGCATCCTGTTGTGGCAATTCTTCAAAAAATCACATACCTAGTTTGGGAATTTCTGTCGTATTTACCATACTTCTTAAACCTAGCACTCTCTAATTATCACTTGTTTACCTTCTTGCAAAATTTTTGAAAGGAAAAAAAGAAAATCAAATCTGAAGAATAAGTCAACATAGCACTACTTGAATTCCTCGTCTTCAAAGACAAGGCATTCTTCAAAAATGGTAAATATTTACAAATGATCCTCACGTTGGCAAGAGTTTATTAAAAACAAAGGAAAATATATTGTGCAATAAACGATATTTAAATGTTTAAAATATATTATTTTCTTTCACTTCACAGAAATTGGACAGAACTTTTCAGTAGACCTAATAAATACTTTATTAAATAATTAATAAGTCGTGATATAAGCAATATAGCTGTGAAACAACTAATGGATATATGTTCATTAATATGTTTTATTTTCCTATTATTTGAATAACGAACAAAATTAGAAATTAATACTTTTGAAAAATTATTTCGAGATTCCCCGAATTTTATTGAATTATAAATTTTTTAGCTAAGATATTCATTTATGTACAAAATTAAATTCTAATATGTTACAAAACTTAAAAAATTAAGCAAACATAATTCAAATGAATATTTTTTTGAATATTTTATCATGATTTCAGAAAGTACATTTTACGATTTACCATTTTTAATCATCTGTTATTTTTCAATTAGCTGTGAATTAATATGTCTGGCAGTAGACTTGGTTGAAACTCTCTGCTGTTAAAAACTGGTTGCATGAAATTGAGTTGCTCTTTATCCCAGAGAATTCTAGAAAAATGAAATTAGAAGAATTGTTTTGTTAATCATGAACAATACAGAAACTACACGAAACATAAAATTTGAGATTTTGATATTAGAAAGATTTTCATTGATATTTTACTTATATCTTTCTTTTCATCTTTTGTTTTCATTTGCAACATTTACAAACGTTCCTATTGCAATTTGTACTGATGATTTAAAATTTTAATGAATGCAAGTATGTTTTCTTAAAATGTTGGTCTATGTTTAAAAAGAGATTGTATCCTCTAGATCAATATTTCTCAGCCGGTGAAACAGGGAATCTCAGAGATTTTTCTCAATTTGGACAGTTCGCCCTTCAAGTCATGTTTGGTCCAGACGGGGTAGGAAAGCAGAAAGCAAGATCATTTTCCATAGTTAGTTATCTTTCAACTGGATAAGAGCTCATACAGATGCTTGTAAGTCTCGTGTGATTTAGTTTCTGATTAGGAGCAGGCTACGATTGCTTTGCTGAGTGTAGTTCTTCGCGTGTATTAAATTATACCAATTTTTATACTGTAATTTTATTACGGATGGAAGGTTTAAAACGAGTCGTTTAGTCGAGTCTAATAAAATAGTTCACATGTAGATATTTGTTCATTCTTCAACTTTAATACCTGATTTCGAAACAAAAATGGGTAATGATATTGAAAGCTATAGTGAAATACTATCTCACCTGACTAAAAGCAGAGAAGCATTTGATAAACATTATAAAAAGAAATGGGAAAAACGAAAATATGACAACCACTGCAAATGTAGACACCTTAAAACAAAATATCTGAGACACAAAAGGAAAAAAATATCGAGTATTTTAAATAAAAATTAGTAAATAATAGAAAGGGTAGTCTTTCTTACTTCCTTTCAGCTTCAAACGAAGATAGTTAAATGGTATTTGAGGTTACGGTATAGAATTGCAATATCTGGAGAAGTACATACAATAGCAAAGCATTTAATTCAACCATGTACATAAGTTATCACAAATATAACGCTTGGAGAAAAAGTAGCAAAGATATTTGACTTGATTCTTTTCTCAAACAGTGCATTGTAATGTAGAATTAATGATCTGGTAAAAGCTGTGAAGAGTGCACTTTCGAAGAGAATAAAATCGAATTATTTTGCGATCCTTCTAGACGAGTCAACCATTGCAGCAAAATCTGTAGTATTGTTTGTCTACATTAGATACCATATGTAAGAATTCCATTCAAGAAATTGTACTATTTGCATATACATTGTATATATCCAGTTGAAGCAACTCCTACAGTATTGTCTGTTTATATTATTAAGTACATTTGTTAGAATTCCATTCAAGAAATTGTACTATTTGTAAATACTTTGAAAACCTATAGAACTGGTGAAGAAATTTTCGATATGGTCAACGATTATTTTAAAGAACAAAGTGGCATAAACTGTATTATTGTACGGATGCCTGATCAGGTGATGCAAAATGAATGACAGGAAAACATTCTGGTTTTGAGGCATGGGTAAGGAGGATCAACGTGAAAACTGACTGGATTCATTACTGCTTTAATCAACAAGCATTACATTATTCATGTAGAGTTATCCTGATTTTAAATGATGCTGTAAAAGTTATAAATTTTATGAAATCACGCACCACAAACTGCCGTAGATTTCAGGAGCTTGTAAGGATTTTCAAAGTCTTGACATTCCTTCACTACTTCAAGCAGAAGTTGAGTGACTTGCGGGGAAAGCTTTTGAATTAAAGACTGAAGTTCAAGCATTTTTTTTTTGTTGATTACTCATTTAATTTGTTCTTTTGTATAATCAATATTCTTTGGCTGAAAATGCTTGTATACTAATGTGACATATTTTGTAAATTAAATGAATTAAATCTGTTGATAAGAAGCAAGGTGTCACCGTTTTCAGTGCCCATGATACAATTGTAGCTACGCTTATAAAATCAGCTTTCGGATCGACTGTCTTCTGACAAATACGTACAAATGTTTTGGTTCTCTCAGCAGTTTTTTATCAAAAAATTCATTTCAACTTGATTAAAAAAATTGAGTGAAATATTAACAAGCATCTAAAATACACTTTAATTAGATTTGAATAACTATTTTTCTTAGAGAAGCATAAACAATATATCCCTTCAAAAGACTAGATGCGTTTTTCTTTTTAAGAAGATTTAGATACTCTCTAATTTTGTAAAAAAATCATTAATTTGTTTTATGAAAATTATTTAAAAACTTTTTTTAATATTCTTCTTTTATTAACTTCTGGCTCTGAATGTACTGTTTTGTTAAAAATACCCATTGAAGTATTATTTCCCTTTCACACAGAGCATATATATGTGAGAGGATTTTCAACTCATACTTAATTATCTTAAAGATAAATACAGATACAGATTAGCTCCAGAACCTAATATAAGACTAAAACTATCAGGCATTGATTCAAACTTTGAATTTCTTTGTTCCATCAGAATGCCACAAATATCCAATTAAGAGTATTTTTCAAAATTTAATGTGTGGGTAACTAAGAATCAGTTGCTTTATTCAGTTAATTTTGAATTCATATTCTAGTAGCTATCATTTTAGTTTTTTAATGTTTGTATTCATCTGTTTTCGTTTCTCGTTATAAACTATTAAGCCACATAGAAAATAAGTATTCGATTGAGTTTTATTCTTTTCCTACCTATTACTAACAACTACACAATGAATTCACCAATTACTTTCGAATTTTAGAAAGGATTCTCCAGGAGAAAAAGGTTGGCAACTACTGCTCTACAGCTATATTTTGTGTATTGACACCTGATTATACCAACTGATTATACCAACGCGTTAATCGATGAATTTAAGAAAGTGCTTATTATTTAAATGAGTTGCCAACAGAAATCTCTTATTTAAACTCAATAGAACAAGTAAGAGATATTTGGATGAAGAAATCCCATAATTTTAATAGAACGACAAGTGGAACATTCTTCACAAATGAAAATAATAGCACATTTCCGTAAAGTTAAATAACTGTTTAATAATATCAAACGATTCTTAGATTCTAAAGTACTGCATGCATATAATTTTTTAAAAAAATAATAATTAGCATCTTATTGCTTTATATTTTAATTCCTTTTTTTACGAACAGTAAGAAATCATTTTAAATTTGATAAATAGCTGGATATACTTAGTTTCCTAAAATACTTTGTCGTCAACTATTTTTGATAAAGAGTTCCATAAGGTGTTGGGAAAGATTTTATAGCTCAGTCATTTATAGCTTGTGTATTTCATTTAATATGATCACACAAAACCCCCAATATTTGTGCAAAGCATGTGAAAAAAAGAAATCGCATTTTAGTTTTCTCTACAGTTGTATAGAATAAATTTAAATTAGTATAAAGAAAAAAAAGAAAACGGAGTTTTTGCTGATAGAATAAAATAAAATAATTAAAATATGCATTTTCCCTTCTTTTTACATCTGATTTTGCAGCAGCAGTCGAGAATTATTGGTTGCCAGCTTATGTCTCGCGTAGGCTTAGTCATGCAGTGGACTCTAGTCGCTGTGCTACCAGTGAACCTGCCGTATAGTGGAGCCGAAAGTCGTTGAGTTAGTTGGGGTTAAGTTTCACGTTGGGATGATATGGAAGTTACGAGAGTATAGCAACTCAGGTGTCGACATTGTCATTTGACCTTTTATACAAAGTTACAAGGTTCTTAGAAGTTCCAAGTGTTACTTCTAAGTGAACGTTAGTAATCAATTATTCAGTCTGTGTTTGTCATCTATTTATTGGAGTGATTAAAATAAAAACGAATTTTAATAAAGCAATAATCCGTTTCGTTCATTACATTTTCATTATGTGAATATAATAAAATCTGTGGGTTTTCAAAGGAATGTAAATTAATCAAAATAGCACAAATATGTAATAAATTTATTTTAAAGCTCTAATTCATTGTAATAAAATTTTAACGTAGAACTGTAAGTCTTTTCTTTTAAAAATTAAATATTAATAAAATTAGTCTGAAACATTAATTAAGACAAACTTAAACAAACATTGAGGACTCAAATTAATAAAATTCGAAAATAATTCAATAGACGAAATTAAGATGAAAGGAATTTTGATCGAAGAGAAATAAAATAATTAAATTAACATTTAGAGATTTTTCCAGGACTATATATATATATATCTTTTGAAAAATCAAGAAACAATGGGGGAAATTTATAACTCTGGATGGTGATGGCTTAGAGAGATGTCAGAGAGCATAACAATATAAAATTTAAGTTCCTATCTCTTTTATTTTTAGAAGGAATTAAATATTAACGACACCTTAGGGCAATAATTAAAACATTACGATACTAAGGTTTACTTCATGCTGCGGCTTCCCGAAACCAAACAAGTCAACATTAATATCTGTAATTTACGACAAAAAGCACAGAAGAATCATAATTAATATTCTAAATATATTTTATTGAGTAATCAATATTATTTCTTAGTAATAATTAAAGCTTTACGATACCTCCCATATACCTGGTAATATAAATAATTTCCAGATAATGCAGAATAAATCTCACTGTGGATTGTTTTTTCTAAGATGATTCTAATATATAAATATGTGACGTGAATTTATCTAATTAAATGTATTTAAAACATTATCTTATAAATGTTCAGAAATTATTATATCCTTCTAAAAACCTTTACTTGCTCTAAAATTTCATAATTTCTTAAGAGGTATGAATAACTAAAGCTATGCTAAACATTTAATGGTTCAGGAACTATTGAAAGTTAATAATTGAAAATTCGAATCAATATTTTTTTTATATAAAACATAGATGTGCATTTTAAATTTTATCGAGTAAAATTGACAATATTTTTGATTATTTGAATAAAACCATGTTCTAATGCTGAGCACTTGAATTGCTTTTACTGATATAAAAGTGAATTATTTCATCTGAAATAATATTTGATTCATCATGAATAAAGCTTTAATTTTTGTGATTTCATACAATATTCTTTTCAAACTTAACTTAGTTTTACAGATTCTTATTATAACCTCATTACTCAAAAAATCAAACAATACATTAAAACCTAAACAATTTTATTTCATTATAGGGAGAATATTTTTCACTTAAGTAAAGAACTTAAAATGTTATATACTATTAAGCTTATAGCTCATTTCTGTTAGTTTTTATAAATGATAAAATTATATATTCTTTAAAATTTATTAATATACTATAATCATTTAGTAAGGGCAAAACAACTATTTCTCTCTATAAAACGTTATAAGTGAAATAAAGAACTCCTCATGAAGTATTTTTAAAACATATTTTATTTATGTTTAAGATTTAAAATCTATAGTTTAAATATACATGAAAATTTTTTCCAAGTCATATTTTCTGTTATTATAAGATTCAAATTTCAATTAAGTGCATGAATAAAATAATAATAGGGTAAAAAGATAAAATCTCAAATAAATTAATTATTTTCGTATAATTACAATAAGGAGGAAGTTTTAGTTGAAGAAATTTGGAAATATAAGTTTCTTGAAATGATTTCTTCGGCATAAAAGGTCATTGAAGTTTAATTAATAAAGAGTTTTATTTCTTTAAATTTCCCCACAATCTTAATATTTATTTAAAATCTGTAATACTAACGATTGATAAAGTGTGTTATAAAAGTCCTATGTGCGTTATTTTATGGAAATATTGTAGCATTACCATATTCAAAAAGAATTTCAATATATAATTATATCAATGTACTTTAACTAACCATTTTCTTTCGATACTTCAATGTAATTTACAGATTTCAGCTAGAAATTATTTTCAAATATTCGAGACTTATTATTTAAAAGCACATTTTCTAATACATGGGAAAATTTTGTGAGTAAGAATTTACTAAGTTTTTGAAACAACACAGAAAATTCCATTTGTCGGTTTTTTTCAGTAAATATAATTAATTAATTAAGACTGCCAGAATTTTTCTCCCATTTTTCTCTCCTTAAAGCGTATAAAAAAATTAAGTACACAAAGTATATAATATAATTTGATAAATAGTCGTATATATAATCTTCGATTTTCTTTTAAAAAATGTTTTCACTCCTCAGGATTATTATGATTGTTATTATTTATGAAATGCTCTCTATTTTTTTTTAAAAAATAAATAAATAATTCTTAAGGTTACTGGGACAATAAAATGCTTCAAATTTTGTATTTTGTTTGTTTTGCTTCAAAAATATATAGAGTACCTTCCTCATTAGGTAGATGTATTATTTATGAGAAATTATTAAATAGAACGTTCGAAAATTGAATTCTAAATTGTAAACACGTGTGTTACGCTATATAAAAATTTTCTTTATTCATTTTATCCCTTAAAATGTGACTTTCTGGTAATAACTGGTTACTTAAAATGTGGTTAAGATACTGGGAATTTTGAAACACTCCCCCTAAACCTACTTTATCCATAGTTCCAGTATTTTGAACCTTAGGAAATTTGATTATTTCCTATACAGTGGGAATAATTTTATTTTCTGTTAAGCTCTCTAAGACAAATTTTGTTTATGACACAATATTTCTATAAAAATTGGGGAATATTTAAATCATAAAACTTTTTAAAAAATGTAAATTTTATTAAATTATGTTTTTAAAATTATAATATTCATTGTATTGAATGTTATAAGTAGTCAAAAAATGTTTAAAATTATAAATGCTATTGATTGTACGCAGGATATACATCAATTTCAAATGTAAATACAACTAATGATTAATTGCTTCTACTTAATTGTTTAGGTGTATAAATGTGATATGATTCTTTTTGCATAAACAGATACACAAATAAATAAATACCTCACAGTTAAAGACCTATATTGTTTTCTTCTTAAAAATAATGGATTATTTAAATTGCATAAAACATGATCGATTTCTATTGTCTTAAGTAATCTCAGTTAATTAACATTTTAGACACTCTTTTATTTCATTGTTAAATATTCTCGTCATAGTGACTTCATGCTTTTTTTTTTAAATCTAAGCCCTTTATATTGTTGATTACAATATTTTATTTTCAGTTATGCAACACATTTATAACTATAATAATTTTAACGGTGCTTCTCTTTAGTTTTTTTCGAAATTTGTAACACTCATTAGATCAAAAAATAGCCTGATGTATTAATAAAAGAAATTGTCCCAGTAGTAGTTATTTAATTCCAACCACTTACAACTTAAAAATAAGTAGCATTTATGTATTAAAGCACAATACGTAATGCTATGAACCTGCGATGACTCTTCTGTGTGACGTTATTCACTCAAGAGGAAAAGAGACATTTACTGAGATTTTGCCAGTCAGCCAAAGAAAGCTTGAGCAATGACCACTTAACCTTGACGAAGAATTTGGTGACGAGAAATTTGAGGATTTTAGAGGCACTTTGAAGATTTTAGAAATTCTGGAATCTTTGAGATTTCTCTATTAGGGTGAAAGTGAATTGCTTTTCCTGAATTTCCCCAATGACGTCACAGCTGGTCTGAATAGCTATAAATATAGAGAAGAGTGAAGACGGAGGTAATCAATTTAAAGTAGTCGGTATAAGTTGAGTAGATGGACGAAGGAATCTGTTAGTAACGTGAGTTAGTGAATTTGTTGAGAAGCAACTCTTGTATAAGCCAGAACTGCAGTAAACAGTTGGATTCCGTACGAAGTAACATTTCTTTGATTTATTCGTAGAACAAACACGTAAGGTGATGAGTTGAACATCATAAAAAGTGCTGTGACTATCAATATAAGTGTATTTTATTTGGATTGTGTCACGAATCTATGTAAGTTTTATGTTTCCTGTTTATGATGTTAATCTGCCCAAGTCTTTGTCACCTGTGTTCTTTCTGTCTTGAATATTTCTGAATAAAATGTCATTTACCATTATTCTCTGTTTTGGACTGATTTCCTTCCTACACCTATTCGAGATCTGAGGAACTTTTGTAATATTTGGCTTTAATGTATCTAATTCTATTTTTGAAAATTATATTTCCTTTCTGTCTAATGGTTGAAAAGTCTTTTTTTTTACCTTCTGATTACTAATTTCATACAATTCTCATATTTTAGCGTTATCCAGACTTCCAATACTTATAGTATCTTTGAAAAGAGTTATAAGAATCAAAATAACTAAAGATTTCCGCGTATAAAACTTTCTTCAGAGTTTCATCTGCATAGATTGTTTAGTTTTATTAATTTAGGACTAGAAGCTGTATGAATACTTATGGCATGAAGGGAGGAAATCTGAAACATGGTCAAGGGATGAAAATGACTCTTGGGTTTATTCTTACATTTAATTCTTGCAACAAATCTGTTCATTTCAATTTAGTTTGCAGAAATTATTTAATAAAATAAGAATTAATGGCTAGATATAATTATTAATTTTAGTCCAGTAACTACATACTCCTTCAGCTATTATTATTCAACAACGTATTTCTGTTTTTATAAAAAAAAAAGATAGAAAGAAAGAAAAGTTGACACCTTTTGATGTTTTGCACAATTTTTCCAGGATCACTACCATTTGCTTTTTTTTTTCTGCTTTGCAATTTATTTATATTTCTTCTAAAGACTTCGCAGCTTTTTATGCTCTATAAAGAAGAAATAATTAATTCATAATTATAATATTGTTAATAAAAGCTCATACCATAAGTTTGAGTACATAGAAATAAAATAGGAAAGCACAAAATTCACAGTATTTTCCATCAAATAAATACAAATATGGATAAAAAGGAAGATATAACGGTTAAAAATATCACGGCATTAATCAATCCTTAAAACTTTTGCTATCTTCCGAACAATATTCTACTTATTTGCAATTATGTATGAAGAAATTATATTTGCATTCAGAAGGAATTGTATTTTATCTTAAACTAATGCTTTACTGACATTTATAATTTATGAAAATCATTCGCAACAATTTATGATACTTGATTTAATATATTTCCATAAGAAAAACAAATCAAATTGTTTAAGTTTGTAGCAAATAATTAAAACGTCTTGCACTCTGTAATACAAACATAGAGAAAAAATTGCGCAGTTATATTTGTCCTCATACGTCAGGCATGTATTAGAAAAACAACATACCAGTATTTTGAAAGCAAAATTTGGATAATGATTATTTTTATCTATTTTGACACACGGAGTCAAAGCCCAGTTTACAAAACCTCTTTAGCTCTATGCATTATTAAACATGTTCATTCAATTTCTTTAACTGCATCCTATTTTTTATCGAATGGTGTTATTTAAATCAATATTTCTATACATGGAAATGTGGATTAAAATGAGGAAACGAGAGAAAAATTCTTAAGAATTCTTAGTCATGTTTGATATCTCCCTTCTAACGGCACAATTTTTCGAAAAGAAACCCATCCAGTTATTTGAAATAACTCAGACGAATCAAGAAATATTGCGAAGGATAAAATGAAAAATTCAATTGAGAATCTCTCAAATTTCTTTCCATGCCTCAAACATTGCAAGAAAAGGATCTCGATTCGATTTTCTACAATATTGCATGAAAGAACAGAAAACTCGGATATATATATTTTTTTATTTATTTCTTTATTCTTTCCCAAAAAATTAAATTTGGCATCATCGTTAGAGTACATCATACCTTTGGAATGTTCAATATCGACACACTTAAGAGAGATATACTTTTATTGAATCCAAAACTTATAAACATCAAAACGTATTTACTTCCCATGAAAGGAGTGCTTTAAACTCTTTTAATATTGAGTTTTATTGTGACATACATGTTCTTGCGAAAATTTCTAAGCCATTATTAATTCCTCCAAGTTCTAATGTTTCAAAACGTCACATTTATGCATAATGCAAGACTTAAAGTAATGTTTTAAATTCATGGAGGTAGTTTTTAAATGTTATAGCAGAAATTAATTCAGTATGCTTTATTTTCTATATCTTTTTGAAAATTATTTAATTTAAAATAAATTTATATTGTGATTAACACTATCTTAACTTATAGGAGAATAATAATTTACCGGCAGAATGCGTAAAAAATAAGAAAAAGGAAATGATTGGATAAAAATTTAACAGAATTTTAAAGAAGTAAAGGAGTAGAATTATTTGTGATAAGATGTGATTGGTGGATCCGTGAAACTAATTTATATACATTATCCCACTACAAAGTTTATCGGAATTGAATTATAATACCTTCATTTCCGTATTACAGTAATTATTTTCGTTATTTTGTTATGATGCTTAAAATTGTTAGGTAGTTGAATTGTTTGGAGCTTATTTTTTATAATAGTATATGTATAATCGTGTTAGATTAATTTTTTGGTTTAATTTCATTAAAATCCTTTGCTTATTTTAACAAATAATTACATTTTATTTTTAGTTTTAGATATATGTGATAATATTCTAATATGTTCAATGAATGTTGTAGTTTTTAGTCCCGTATATTTTTTGACAACTCTAATAATTTCAGTGAATTTCCCCAAAGTACCACCAAAAATGTTTTACAAAACAATATTTTTGCTTTAATTACATACATCTAATGACATACTTGAAAAACTATCTCAAATCACAACCTTTGTCGTCGATAATCCTCCAAATAGACGACCTCCAAATTTACAATAAGCCATAATCCTTATCCTTAACCCAAGTGTCGTATTCCACCTTCTGGGTCTTAACACCAGTATGAAGAAACGCCATCTACGAAACTAATATATGATAGAATGGCAGGATATCTTCAATCTCTAAATGCTCAAATTCCTCCTAATCTCAAGTGCATCTTATTTATATTTCCCACATCCCAAATTTTTTGCATGATACTTTTGTTACGGCATTATGGAATACACGAACATAGAAATATTTAGCAGATAAATTCTATTTTAAATATTTTACTTTTGCTAAACATCGTGCATCTATTAAGTCTGTGAGAACTGTTCAGAGTACTAAATGCAAACTCGAAAATGTGTGACGAAATGTTCCTTATTCCAAACATTCAGAGAAAATGGCAATCTACTATTATTGATAGATTACAATACTCCCATGTTTGGTATTTAGTTCCATGAGAAGTTAAAAAAATTCCTCAATTTTGAAATATACACTTTGTCTACGCATTACTTGTGGCCGCACTAGCTTGGTCATGATCTCAGAAAAACGGAAAGCTTCTGGAAATTCAGACCTGATGCCACAAAGGACCTACAGTACAGGGTCATTGATACACTTTGAATCTGACGGAGGGATCAAATTCTTCCATTGGAATGGAGTGGAAGTTAGGAATGGGAAGTTCCGGCGCAGATGTCGTTCTCGTCACTTAATTGAGGCTTAAAATAACGAGGTCCGTCATCTGTATTTTTCGTGTTACTTCTCAGTGCGAGTTAATTAGTAATCCTAATCAATATCTATGACAACGTGATTCATCCTGTAAAGCAGAAAAGAATGAAATCAGTCGAGATTGATATGGCTCACAAAAAAATTGTCCGCTACATAAGAAAAAATACATCACATTTTTACAACAATTGAAATAATTTTTTGCTGACCAACCATGTCTCGCCCATGTGCTTTGCCATGAAATTGGCCTGGTGCACCATTTCCCAAAGGTATCTCTTATCACTCTGATCGTGTCAAACAAGATATCATGTCAATAAAATGATGCGAGAGGGTACCGTAATATCTATGTTGTTCTCATATGCTTAGCCTATAGTTTTATGCTGGAAAAATATTTGTAAGTCGCCTATTTGCCTGAAGATTACTGATTTGCTATTAATTATTTTAAGATCAATGAAATTAATATAATTACCATCAATACAGTTCACCATTGATTGAAGACTTACTAATGAACTATTTGATCTTTAATTTTATGTCGACAATGGACCTCCGATTTTTTTTTCCATTCAACAACCCATTCGCAGGCATCTTTAAAACTGCTCAGAAACTAGAAGATGAACTTTTGCTTTTACTTGCAAGCCTTTCAGGTAATGGGATAGTACTCCTATTTTCCAACATGGTACTGATATAATCCCTAAAGTTGTTAATTAAAAATTGTGTATATACTAGGTGTGGTTACTAAATAACGAAACTGACGCCGCAGTAAAAGGAGTTCGCATGCACTGAACTCCAGTGACCAACAGTTGTTAATCTTGAAGGCTTTTCTTTTATATTCAGTGCCTTTCCATTCTGTAAACAAATCCGTCTAGCCGTTGCCTTCATTGGCATTAGAGTAATTTATCTGTTTTGAAAGAAAAATGGTAAATGTAGCAAAGGAGCAACGAACTGCTGTGGAATTTTCCACGAAACTTGTAAAAATCTGCACCGAAACTTTGAATTTATCGAAAGAGTGTACGGCAAAGAATATTTATCGCGTGTATGTGTCAAAAACGAATGACAATATCTAATAGTCGGTAATTGGGATAGATCTGACTGTAGGTTAAGCATTCGTAAGATTGATGAGAATATAAGTATTGACAAACCATCTGTACGCAAAAAAGTGTGAACCAAAACTGTGTCAAGATATCCTCACATTTGAACAAGAAGAAGCAAACCAAAATGTTTGTACTGACAATTTAAAGGCCATTGAAAATGACTCAAACTTATTTGAAAAGATAATATCGTATGAAGAATCTTGGTTCTTTAATTATGATGCTGAAATGAAGAGTCCATCCATTCACTGGAAGATCCTATCCTCACCCAGAACCCAAAAGGCTCAAATGACAAATCAAAATTCATAGCAATGATGATTGATTTTTACCCCGATATTCATGGGATTGTGTACCTTCACTGGATTTCTGTAGGTACAAGTATTAATGAGAATACTATCTTCACGTTCTTGCTGAACTCCATAAAAGATTATAAGAAATGACCCGGTTTGTGGAAGGACAAAGCATTCGCATTGTCTGTCAAGATGTTTCTATCCAAGTACAGCATACCAGTGTTAGACCATCCACCTGATTCCCGTGATGTTGTGCCCTGCCACTCCTATCTGTTTCTTAAAGTAAAATCTATAATAAAAGGAATAAGATTCAAGTCTGTTGAAGCTGTGAAAGAAAAAGCGGCATGCGTCCTGAAGGAGCTGACTGAAGACTTCCAGCAGTTTCAAACAATTGAAGATTCACTTGCAACATTGTAGTGATAGAGGATGGTATATTTTGAAGGTAATAATAAGTAAATATGTATGAGATAAAAAATGTTTTACACTCTGTTTTTCAGTACAGTTTACAGTCTCGTTATTTAATGTAGACACCTGAACATAGATGATGTAATCATTGCTTCGTAGTCATTTCAAGAAAATACTGCTCATCTCACAGAGAAAGGCATTTCGTTCGGGATTTAATGAAATATCTCAGTTTCGTCATGAATGAAAAAAGTTTGTGTACTGATCCTATAAGAATAAAGTCAATGTTACAGATACTGACACCAAAGAATGCCCGTTAAGTTTCTAAATGCTTATATGTAGTTGGTTGGAATCAAAAGTTCATAACATGACAAACAATTCCGTACCAATTAACTATTATAGAAATTAATGCGTGAATGCCCTAAATTTAATCAGTCTTCTTCTGCACAAAAAGCTTTTGTCGTTATCAAAGCTACTTTAACGATCACTTTAGTATCAAAGTGACCTGATTTCAATGTTTCTGTTGAGGTGTATACTGATGCTACTGTAGTCAGAATAAGTGCAGTACTGAACCAAAGGGAGAAAGTTATGACAATACACATCTTACGTCGAGGTACGTCAGAATTTATTTATACTTTCACCGAAAGGAGAATGTCAAGCGTTACAAACATTTTGATCGTTCGCCAAACAATGAAATGACCGTTCATTCTGCTCTCGCGAAGTTGAAACTTGCGGGGATTTTTCAAGGAGAATGATCCAATAGACATTAAAATAAGTGGAATATAATATTAAGTGGGAACATTGGCGTAGTATTCAAAATGTGTTCCCCGACAACCATTCTGGGAGCCTAGGTGACAGACTATTGAATCTTTAATTTCTTGTTCTTTTTTTAGTTTCCCTATTTCATCTCCGAGAGACCAAAAGAAATAAACAATTGAAAGCAAGACACCGAGTTAAGATATTTATGGATTCTTCTGCAACCACAAATTCAATTAATCCAGCCATGTGTAAAAAGTATTTTGAAGATTTAAATGTCGTTGATAAAATTATTACAAATAGTTAACTTCTAAGAATGAACTCGTATATTCCTAAATCTTAAAGATTTTCTATTTCGACAGTCTGTTATAATTCAATATCAAGTCATTTTGAAATATTGAAAACGTACGAAGGAATAAAATTTGTGCTATTTTTTTCCTTACGTGCAGAAAATGGTAGGAGAATATGTTCAACTTGTAACACATGTCAGAGGTATAATTATAGAAATGAGTATCCAGCTGGATGACTAATTTCAAATGTTTCTGATTATCTTACATAACTAATTTCGATAGATTCACTAGAATACGAGTATCTCTCATCAAACCATGCACAGTTTTGTTAGCGTTCTATAATCATCAACGTTTTTTTCTAACTAAATTAAGCTAGTCTTTTTATGTAAGGCATAGCCATAAATCACGGATAATAATGGTTTTCAAAATTACATATACGTATATGGATCTCCAATTAAGTTAGATGTAATTAATTCCCAATTTCTTTCCGATATTTTTGAGGAACTGTTTTTTTTTTTTTTTGCACATTGAAAATTAAACACGTAAGGAACGCTTCTTTTAGATCACAAGCAAATCTTCGAAAATGGTGGGTTCCAATATCGTGCAATTTATTGTTAGTAAAGTACATTTAAACCATATAACTTGACACACATTTATTAATCAATTCGCTTACGTTATTTAAAGATCTAAGTCTGAAAACCAAAGCATGATTTTCCCATGATTCCCATGATTAAGATCCCATGATTTTTTTTTTCCGAAAGTTAATCTTTCGCTTCCAAAAATTGGTTCAGTTAACCCAATATGCCGATATAGTGTACTGAAATATTGAACTGTTTCTAGCCTAGGTCAAACGATGTACAGGATACAGTAGCGGAAACGGGCAAAATATTACAATAGGGATGAGGCTATTTAAAAGTAAAATTTTATGACCAAGTTTTTGTAGCACCATATTCAATGGGATCTGAAACAAACCATTTGGTTTGAAATTTCTGTATCAGTCTAAGGAACCTTTTTACAGTGATTGAAGTCTACAATAGCAATAGGGTCCTCTCGAAGAATAAAAGAGAAATTACTATCAATGTGGAGCAAATTTGAATGAAGCGTTAGGATGATGCTAATCAAAAAGGAGGTTCGGGAGGATAAAATATCATTGAGACCCGCACAAAACTCAGGTTTTCAAAACAATTATTGAAAATATAATTGTCAACTGAGAACTCTCAGCCATAGATCCAATCCATCCACACACTCCATGAATCACAAAGTATTACCCATGAAACGCAGCATTTCTTTCTCAACATAAAAAAAATCTTTTTTTGACAGTAGTCTATAAATCGGAAGCGAAGATGGAGAATCAAGCTTACAACAGTAAATAAGTTACCTCTATCAACAAGAACAACACTATCTTTGAACTGGAGGACTTCATTTCATTCTCTGCCACTGCCAAAAGGCACAATCATTCAAATTCACCACTGGAACCAACCAAATGATATCATGATGAGATGTGGAGCCACAACACAAGCAATTATCATATTACAGCTAACAATCATTTCATGCCGCTTCAAATATGGATCCACTCACCTGGCCAAAAATCCTTTATCACATGCGGAATGGAAATTCCAATTGACATAAGAGGTCAAGTACATTCAGGAATATTGAAAATAACTTACCAAGAAAGAAGCTTCAGATTGAAATGAAATTTAATAAGCCATGTAGCAGGGGTTTATTCACGTTAAATTTGTCGTGACCCCAAATCTTTCCGTTTGCTATGTGTGAATTTAGGAGAGAGATGCCAACTCAAGTGTCTCCTTGTCACATGACCGAGGCTTCAAATTTCACGGTCCATCAATAATAGTTTTTATTTTGATTCCAGTGTGAAGTTAATAAAACAAAACAAAACCTTAAATGATTTTTGGATACATGATCTATTAACACACACACAAAAAAAAAGAGTTAAATGATGCACAATGAATTTATTATTTCTTGAAAGTAAAGAGATAAGTAGAAAACCATCTCTTTATGCATATAGACTGAAAAAATATTGTTTTTAGAATTTTTGTAAGCTTCTAAATTATTTTTGCATCTTTCTATATTCGTTACAAATATCTATTTAATTAATGAAACATTCATATATTGCTGATTAAAATTTGAGACATTATTTTCAAAACATTTTAATGCTATATTTATTTTTTACATTGCTTGGAATTTATAATTTAAGGCTTGACTAATGCTAGCATTTATTTATTTTATTTAAAAAATATAGTTTTTGCTTGATGCAATCTGATCTGCATATTAAGGTATCCGACTAAGTTGAGAAGGTGATTTTCTATAAATATATTCAAATGTTTTTTAAAGATTGTAGAAAAATGCTCTTATCTTTAAGATTCCAAAAAAAAACATCATTATTTGTTTCGTTTTACGTAAGATTCTATTCTACATAGTGATTTTAATAATATACAGTAGTAGAAAAACCGGAAAGATTTGGGTATATTATAAGTAAACCAAAGTATTATGATAATATATTTTAAGTAAAATGAGACTTTACGACCTAAATTTTAATTATTTACTTGCTAAATAACAATTTGTTTTAAATTATTTCATGCTATTCTGTTTAGCTACAGCTTTTCCGACAAACTCTATTCATTACTTCGTTATATTTTCGAGTTACATCACTTATGTTGAGTTTGTTTCCATATTTTACTTTGTTTTCATTTTTTTAATCGTTTGAAATGAAAATTAAATTTATTTTCCTTGACAAAATTAGTAAATATGTTGATCAAATCAACTTCCTAAAACAAAAATGGTATTCGAAATAGTTTAACCTGTCGAGAAAACATGACTGCAAGGGCAATGAAGTTACATCAATATATCAAACCTGAACATGATGAAAATAGTATACGTCATGCCATTTAACTTGGAGCATAATCATTGAATTATAAATGTTATAAATGGTGTTTTTACACTGTTGTGTTATCTTAAAGTAAAGTGTAGACCAAATTCTTTGTATCTTGAGGAGGATTCTAGAATTAGACTTTCTTAAAACTTTCTTCTGCATCGCCCAAACTAAAGTTTTTATCTTCGTTTTGTTCGTCGAAAGAAATAGACAAATTAAATTAGTTTAATAGCTGCTTTGTTTACGCTTTAGATTAATTGTCAGAGGCTTTTCAGCAGGCAGAAAACTTTGTGGTGTCTTGAATCTAACCTCTCGTGCCGTACAAGAGTGCATTCCGTACAAACAAAAGAAACTTCTTTATGTTGCTACTTGTGTTAAAAAATAACGAACGATATAGCAAAAAGTTTCAAATACTATACAAATGTGTAAATGGTGCTACGTATTGTGGATTTTTCATTGATAACACCTAGCAGTACCTTGGGTTTTCGTCACTAAATGGTCGAATAAGTGCAATATCCGTAGATAGTGGAAAAGTTATGGACATTGAAATTTTATCCCAATATTGTAAGAAAGACATTTAAAAATGCGAAATCTTAAAATTCACTAATATCACCACAAATAATCTTTAACAAACATGAAACCGGTTTGTGATCAAAAGAAAGATCGAAAAATATAGAATGTTGAAGTGCATTGGTTGCTAAGGAGACGGAGATCCGGAAACTTTTCATGCAGTAAAAAGCATTTAAGGAAAAGACTCGGTATACAAATTAGAATGTATTGCACATATACATAAAAGAGTTGGAACGAGGCTACATAAGCAGAAAAGAAGTAAAATTGACTCAGAAGAAGGAAAATTGACAGATAGTTTGATTAATAAATTGCAAAACTACTATGTTCGCTATCTTCAAAACCTGTCTATCAAAATCATCGAACAAGATAATGCAAGACCACATGTTGCGCTTCATGTTGCAACCTTCCTCGATATACAGGGTATTTCATTGTTGCCCTGGGCTGTATGGTCTCTAGATCAGTCAATCACTGAAAACATCTTGTCATGAGATGCTGAGAGACAGACGCGCCATCGCTCTCCAGCTAATACAGCTGATAAAATAAGGTATAGAGTTGAAGCAGGATGGAATGATTCGCTCATTCTGTCATCTGAATTCAGATCGAATCGATGCCTAAACGAGTGAGTGTCGTTTTAGCTGTTAGAGGTGGCAGCTGTTTCTACTAATTTCGTAACCTGTAACTTGCTTGCAAATTTAATCCTTTTGTCTTCATACTATACTGTTTACGGAAAATAAATATCTCTTTTGTATTTCCTTTCCCTCATGATGTTGTAATTTTAATGGCCAGCTTTGTATATATATATATATATATATATATATATATATATATATATATATATATATATATTATATGTAGAATCCTAACTACAGAAATGGGGGAACCTGGAGTTTTCTGGATTCAATAACAAAGAGGAATGTTAGAAGATGACCTTTAATTAAACCACATATCATTGTACATTATTTACTAAGTTGAAATAGAACTATTGATTATACATGTTAAAGAGCTATCAGATCACACGTCTTTCTCTGTTGGTCGCACTATTCCGTCTAGCTTGCGTTTGTCGTGCTTACGCCTCTCATGCTTGCGCGTTTAACCAAAAGAACAAGGGGCGCCATCTAGTGATGGAAGGAGTCACAAAATGTAAACATCCTACAGCTCGGCAACTCCTGAGCGTCGATGACCTCTGCGACATCTGGTGATGACCTTACAATCTAATCGAATACAAGTTTACAGCTATAAAAACTAAGAAATATAAATATTACAAAAGAAAACTTTAAAAAAAAAATCAAAAGGATTTGCTATTGAGTACATAAGGTTGTCGGATTTTATATACTCAGGGGAGAAGTATTTCATTAGATCAGCAGATGTGGTAGTTACATTCAGACCTGCTTGATCGCCTACTTTCTCCATCACATATCAATCTCTGGATTTAATTTGAGCAACTCGATATGGTCCGAAAAAATTAGGTCTGAGTTTGAGGCCTACACCAAATTGTATACGTTGGACCGCAACTAAATCATCAATCTGGTAGTGAGAAGCCTTTTGTCTCATCTTATTATATATTCTTTGGTTCTCAGACATAATTTTTTGAATTATTTCTTTTGCTTCAGTGCGAATGCTTTCTTTCTGATCTTCATAATTTTTTCCCTCATAATTGTGGAACTCGACAACTTCTTCGGTTAATATTAAAGAAACCTGTTCCGAAATGTCTGTGCCTATGATAGCTTCGAAGTTTAGATTCTTACTCGGCACAACATGCCATGTTAAGGAATAATGGTCATCATCTATGAAGAGATCATATTTAAAAGTACCTTTCGTAAACACATGCAATTTACTTATTCCGGATAGAATATTACATTTCTTTAAAAACTTTTGTTGGTCTACAATCTTTGGACTTACTTCCTCACGGATGAGACAAACTTAACTTCCGGTATCTATTAGAGCGGAAATGGTTTTCTCACCAACAGATATATCTTTTAGAGGTAGCCTTTTTTGCAGGTCAACAAAATAGTTTTGTTCTTCAAAGTTCGATGGTTTCTCAGGTTCTGACTCTTTCTTTACTTAAGGACAATTGTAGCGTAAATATATAGGAGAATTACAAATGGAACATTTTCTAGGTATTCAATTTTCAAATTTTTTACTCGGATGAGTCTCGTAGTATCTACTTTCAGGATTGAAATTTTCAGTTCTCCTGTGGCGATTTTCACATCTTACGAAATTAACGAACTTATTCGGTCATCTGGCTTCTTGCTTCCGAAAAGATGGTGAGCAATATCGTTTTGGCTTCAAAGTCCTCCAGACATCTTCAAATTCCTCCAGTTTCTCGGCTAACTCCTCTGGTGAGTTGATACTGGGCCATTCGTCTAAATTATACTCTTTAAATTCGACTTTATATCTTTCCTTCATTTGATCTGTTATAATCAGATCTTGCAACTGGTCAAAAGTTTTGACGTTAAGTCCCTCAATTCATCCATTAAAGAATGTTTGAATTTCTTGGCAGAAATCTCGCCATGTATTCTCAGCACTTTTCTGGTGAGTGACAAATAACTGCATAAACTTCTCAGGAGTTAATTTGAATCTTTTGAGTAGCAGTAGCTTCCCACGATCATTATCTTTCGCCTTTTCTTCAGGCTCTCGAGGAATTAGTTGCGTTATTTCTTGTGGCAGTAGATCCAACAGATGTGTAACCTAAAACTCTTTAGTTACGGACATCATATTAGTTTGGCGCTCAATTAATATCAAATATATACTGATATCTTCTTTCATATAAAATTTATATTGTAACTTATTCAATTCATTACTCGGTGTACGAGTATTTAACGCCAATGTCCCTTGACTCAACTTAATATGGGCCTCGACCCTTAACTTCTCTAATTCTACCTCAACTTGTCCCCTCTTCTCTGCCAGTTGTTTTTCCCTCTCTTCATCATTTTTTTACCTTTCTTCGATTATATTATCATGCATCAATTTGGTGTCTTCATCGTCATACTCTGTGTAATATTTTGAAACAATCAGTTATTCTGAAGAAAAAATGATCTAATATTTTTTTTAATACAGTTGAATTAAAGTATTTAGCTGGATTAGCTTAATTGATTCTGCTAATGTTAGAATAAATGTTTTTGCAAAATTCGCAATAACCTACGTTTTCAACCAAGATATACAAAAAAACTTAAAAATAATATGCAATATTTAAAAAACTTCAATATTTAGAGTACTAAGATTTTCAACATTCAATAAAAAAGAAGTAATGCAAAAGAAAAATAAAGTAAATACTTTTCAATTCTTGACATTATTTTTGAATACATAAAACAAACATTTCTCTCTTATAAATTCTTTTAACAGAAAAAATTCGAAATGTATTCTAAATTGAAAAAGAAAACTCATATGCTATTACAGAACAAATGTTTATAAAAGATTAATGAGAAAAACAAAATGAATTAAGAGGATCATATATTCCTAGTATTCGAAAGATAAAAATATATCTGCATCAAGAAAACAAGAAAAATATTAACATATACGTTTTCATAAACAGAAATTTTTTTTTCGAATACTTGAGCTTTACAATGAGTAATAATTTTTCTTCTATGTTTTAAGGAGAGGAAAAACAAATCAACATAAAATGATGAATTGACAGCACTCTCTTTCAGCGATTCAAGTTCAGATATAATAGCTTTTTACTCTTTAAATTTTTCGTTACAGAGAAAAAATTGGTAATATATATAGAAAGTATTAAAAACAACAACAACATTAACTGAAACGAAAAATAGGATAAGTGACACAAAAAAATTATAAAATATATTCATAGACACATTTTTTTCAAAGAAAAAAGAACTTTTCACAATAGAGAGATAATACTTGCACGATCACACCCAATATTCTTTTGGATTTCTTGGCGGTTCTCTGTCTCTCAAAGGCACACTTAATGTTGATTTATCAAAAAAATATATCTAGATTGTAATTGAAATCGAATATTACAACACTAAGAAGTATCCAAATAGGCACTTGGAAAATCGGGATGATTTTTTTCACTACGTAGAATATAGAATTCCTTTCACATATCACAACACTACGGAGTATCAAAAAAGGCACTTTAAAAATCGGGATGATTTTTCACTAAGCGAAATGTAGAATTTTTTTCACCTGGATGGCATTCCGATGATTAAATCTTCTTATCAGATGCAATTTCAGGAATGCGGGATACATCTGTCGTGAACTCCCAGTGCAGGAAATACTTCTTTCCTCGAACTCCTAGTGCAGGGGGAACTTTTTCATTCCATAAACTCTTCTTCAAAACTGCATATATTTTGCGCATATATGCAAATATACATACGTGCATATATTTTGTTGCATTGCATTGTTTTGTTGCATTCCTGCATGCACGTTGCATTCCAGGAATGCATCGTGCAGATATTTTTTAAAACAAAATTAACACGATGGTAATGTTGCAGTTAGACGGCAAGGTTCGCTGAATTCTGATTGATGAGTTACTTTTCTTTTCCAGCCGGAGCCGCCATTTTTTACTCTGTAGAATCCTACCTATAGAAATTGGGTACATGGCTCGTTCTAAAGATGTCTAGGGTTTTTCTGGATTCAATAACAAAGCGGGTTTTTAGAAGATGACATTTAATTAAACCACATTTTATTGTATAGTATTTACTAAGTTAAAATAGAGATAATGATTATACATGTAAAGAGCTAACAGATCGCACGCCTTGCTCTGTTGGTCGCATTCTATGTATAGCTTGTTCTTGCCGTGCTTGCGCTTTTAACCAAAAGAACAAGTTGCGCCATCTATTTTTGTGAGGCGTCTAAAAATGAAAAATCCTACATAATATATGTATGCCAAAAATTCATAAAAACATTAATCAAATTGGAGATTATATATTTTTAATGAATTTACTTGAGGACTTTTAATCATTCTGGTGACTGTAGTTGTACGCAATATTTAATCATTCAAGAATGCAAGTCACATTCAAGTTCATGGGGGTGACTTTATTTATTATTCATTATAAAGTCGTTATACAAAGTCCGATGGCCGGGCTGAAGAAAAGTGAAATTCTTTTCATTGGCGGTCCAACCGCAGTGCCTCCAGCAATGGCGACACGATAAAAAGTGCCCCATTTCTCAGAGTATTCCATTATATAATAGGGATTATTCACATGAAACGTCATTAAACATTTAGTACAGGATTTGTGATTCTAAATGAAACCAACAAAAGAAAGGGATTCTAGAAGGGATTATCTTAACAGTTTTATGATATTAGGAAAAAAAGCTTAGACAAATTTCATGAGCACGTGGTCTAATAAATAAAAGGATAATTTGGAATGGGATCGGGAAATATGAATAAACATTTTGCTTTTGAATTAAGGAATGGGATAGATTAGAAAATTAAATTAATATTGAGAGAAGTTATTAAAATATAGTTAAATCAATATATATATATACATAAATAAATGAAATTATAGGAAATATAGACTGTTTCAGTTATCAAAAATTACTTTAATTTTTCTTTCTCCCTTTTTCAGAATAAATAAAAGAAAACGAATCATGACATGCACCTAAAATAGACTTGAATTCATTTCTTCATAAGAAAAGTACCATGTTTTGAAGAAAGCAATTCATTTTAAAACATATATGAAAATCCAGTATATACAGAATTTCAATTTCTATTAATTCTTAGATTTCTTAAATTATATCAGCATGATTTGTGCTTTGAATATAAAATTCATGTTTCCATAATTTTTTAACAATATTTCTTCATTTTTTACATTTCAAAAACCATAATTGAAAATTATTGTATAATGAAAAATAATAATTGATACGACTCTTATAATTTATAAAATGATCCAGAAAATGACAAATTTACCCTTAAACGGAGTTTGATATATATTGCGAAATCAAGTGCAACTCTATCCGATTGCATCAACACTGAAGTAATTTGACGAATTTTATTAAAGGATATACTTCAAATTCAAAACAAGATTCTTATTTATGAAACAAAAAATTTGCAATTAGTTGAAATAATTTTTTTTTCCTTTTAATTTTTTTGTCAAAGACTGAGAAACATATAATTTTAAATGTATTATTACTAGGATGATTATATACTTTTAAAAATTATACATTGTAAGTTTTTTGTATTATTCGAATGCTTTTAAGAGATTTGACAAAGGAAAAAAAACTACTTTAAAACGCTTTTGTAAAAACTTAAAAAGAGTCTCTTTTAACATTTTTTTCAACTTTAGCAAATGACTTTTTCATTTATTTTTCTATTTATTTAATATGCTTCTTATGAATAATTGTAAACACTTTGTTTGCTAATATACTTAGTTTCAATTGTTAACAGTTCAAAGCAGAAATATAAATCATTCTTATTGTTGTTATTAAATTTTCATTGTTATTTCCTTACTTTTCCTCGTATTTTTATACTCAATGTGAAGGGAAAAAACTACTTTGCAGGAAATTCAAAATCTAACTACGTATTTTTAAATATTAAAATGGCATTTAAATTTGTAAAAAATCTATTGCAGTTTTTATAGTTTTCTCTGCCTGCTTAGCCTATGACATTTTCTAGTAAGTTCTTCTAATAAGTAATTGTCAGCAATTTTTGAACAGTAACAGAATCCCTCTGGATTTAAATTTTTCGTATGCAGATAATCAAAACTTCAAAAATGTTAATTCCTAAGAATAAATCTTTTTTAAATATTGATGAAATATATGAGAATATTTCAAATTTTATTAGTTGAAAAAATACAACATTCACTGCTTTAAAATATTTCTTTTTTTAGCATGTTCATTCCATTAAACAGAATACATCAAATAGTTATTGGAAATTTCATATATGACTGCTAAAAAATTATTTTTGCAAAATACATTTTTCGATATTCGCATTTTGTAGGCTTTATTGCTTAGTATTTTACTTTATCTAGAATCACAGGTGAAAAATATGGAAACTGTTTTTTTTCGTAAATTTACTTAGACTTGGGACTACTTACCTAAATTTATTTTTTACAAAGGGATTTTTTTTTATTTCTTGGAAAAAGTTTTATTTAGTTTTTATACATTTTTATGTGTTTTATTTATTATAAACATGACTTTAAAAAGTAATATTTATAATGAAGTTTTAGGCAATGAATATTTAATTGGTTTCTTTAAAAAATATTTATTTAGTAAATTGGAGAGTATTTAGAAACTCGATTGCCCTTTGAAAAAATATAAAGAAAATGTGTTTTTTTAGAAGTAAAATTATTCCTCAATTACACAGTTTTTAAATTAATTATTATGTAGGATGTTGTAACATGTAAAAATATTTATTTTTAATCATGTTGTTGTAATCCATTATTGAATCAGCACTTGTTTTATCAACAAGAGCAAAACTAGGTGTATTTTCTTTCTATGAATTTAGTGCATTTATTTTTATTTTCTCTCTAAGGGGAATACTCTAAATTCTATGAAATTTCATTGAAATTAAATCTAATAAATTAATCTTAGTTTGGATTCTTATTTGTTTATTAAGTCTTTTCAACACTTTCAATTTGTCATTTATTTATGTCATTTACTTTTTACTTCGATAATTAATTTTTGAACAGTTTTTAAAACGTATTTAATAAAAGGAACTGGCATCATATATAAATTGATCAACATATATATAAATATGTTAGATATATTTGTTTCTTTATATATGAAAGCAATTTCATTTTAAATTGATTCTAATGGTTTCTGTTCATTATGTAGATCAGAACGAAAGTATATATATAAAAATATATAAACATATATATATATATATATTTCTACAATCAAGGGGTATAATTTTTA
Source organism: Nephila pilipes (assembly GCA_019974015.1). Taxonomy (NCBI): domain Eukaryota; kingdom Metazoa; phylum Arthropoda; class Arachnida; order Araneae; family Nephilidae; genus Nephila; species Nephila pilipes. The sequence goes on along the minus strand of BMAW01121104.1, from coordinate 339,369 downwards.
ATTTTTTGAGGAGTTGGAATGTGAATGTAAAATAATTAATATTTTGTATTGATAAAATTGTATAGAAAATGAAAAATTATCAGTTCCTGTTAGAAAGAAATTCATAGATCTTCCTTTCAAGGAAATAAAAAACAAACATTTTTCGAGATGTTTAAATTATTTTTTTTAAAATCTGGATAATGATTCTTATATATATTATAATCATTTTAATTTCGTATTAATTTATATTTCTGATATCATTCATATTATTACACTATATCATATAACCTTAAAAAAATCAAAATATAGCTTATTGCATCATTATTTGTATTTTTATATTTTTGAGACTAAAGCACTAAGTAACTTCATGATTATTTTAATATGGAAAATAGGCTAAAATCACGACAAACGAAAATGAAGAATTTAACAGTTTCTTTTTCTTTACGCTTCGTAACATATATCTTACTCTTTATTTTCTTTACATTCTACAATACAGAAAGTAATTAAAATATAGAAACTTTTATTTTTTTAAGCAGTTAATTTAGAATCAATTAAGGACATTAATTTTGAAGCTTAAAATAAAGATATTTGTTCTTGTTTCCTGATTTTTCACTTAAAAAAGGAATATTTGACTTAAGTAAGGAATTTTATTTAAAATAAATGTTATTTCTTTCTTTTTGTTTTCGAATTAAATTATATAGACAATACATCAAAGTTTTTTTATGTAATTAATTTCTTTTCATTTTATACTTTTTTATCATTTGTATCATTTTGTGATTTATTATGGCACGTCAGTAAAATATAGCTTCTTTATTCTTTTTATGCTTACAATAAAAATATTTTTAGATACAACAGAGTGAAAATATTTATTCTAGACTTCCTTTAAAAATGTCAGATCATTAAAGATAATTTCTATTTATGAGTGAATTTATTGTGTTAAGTGCCTTTTTTATGTAAAATACTCGTTTAAGTACATATTTTTGAAAAAATTTGTCACTTTAACTTTTAAAGGAAGATAAATGAAAAAAAAAGAAAGAAAAAAGTAACAAGTTATGGAAAAATGTGTGAAATTTGTCTTTGTTTAAGAACTTATGCTCAAAAAAGTTTCTAGTTAAACATTTTAAACATTCTTTTTAAAATAAGTACAAAGTACTTCCTTGCAGCTTTGTTCAAGTTAAATACCTTAAGAATATTTAATGACACTTGAAAACTCTTAACTTTTTAATTAAAATTCAGATGATAATTCCAGGAGCATCTAGCATTTTTAAAATCAATTCCATTTGGGCCCGTTATAGTATTTGAGATGTTCATTTAACATTTTTTTTACTCAATTTTCCTTCCTTTAAATTGAATTTCTGATGTGAAATGGTGAAGAAAGAATTAAATGAAAACCAGGATGTTGGTGGAAAAGGTCTTGACATTATTCCTCTTTCCAAAGAACTAGAAGGTAGACTCAAATCTATTCACATTACGATTACATTACTTTTACTTAGATACAATAAAAGTACTCTTTTATTCTATTGAATAAGTTTGAAGACTTCTTAGAAAGTAATCTTATTTTTTTTTCTTCCAATACCTTCACATTCCAACATTTGAAAGAAGTTTATCTGAAAATAAAGAAAACAACTGAAAGTTGCAGGGAAGGAAGAAACAAAGAATAGAAAATTTGTGTTTCGACAAATAAGTGTCCCGATGGTTTTCAGCAGCCAATCTGATTTCATTCATTCCATGCTTCCAATTTCCATTGGAACGGAATTTTTTTCCCGCTAAATCCATAATGCATTTTATCAGTTTATAGGTATAAACTATATTATTAAATTTTGCAGTAATTTATCATTATTTTTGCAATACTTTCAACAAACTTTTTCTTACTAAAAGTTGTAAAAGCATCAGACTAATTAGGTATCTATTTATTTGCTTGAGTTTCTAAAATTATTTTAAATTGTTCTTCTTAGCATTAAGTTTTCAGTTGTTTTTCTCTTCTGAAATAAGAATTCATTGTTGTTGTTAAATGTTGATTTTTTCGAGTTAAGACTTAAGACTAGGAATGGTAATGAGCAACAAAATATAATCAATATTATTTTTTAAACAAATTAATTTTCTATTTTCCAGTTTTGTGTTTCATTTTAATAGTTGGTGAAAAATGGTGTAGAACTCGTTTTAGATTAGATCGAATAATTTTAAGTCATTGAGTGAGATATATTGCACATAACATGCAAGTAAATTAAAACTGATTGTACATAATATGCATCAAAAATATGCAACTAAATAATTTAAAATGTTTATATCATTATTAGATACTAAACATATAATAATTATATATTAAATTATTATTTAAACATTATAAATTACAAATATTTATATTTGAAATTAATTTACATGAATCTCGTAGTGATTTTAGACTGGCAAAAAATATTGTTCATTAATATTACTGTTTAAGGCTCTTTTCATTGTAACATTTTTGAATTCAATTACGCCAAATACTGTTTAATTGATATGCTATTTAATATATCTTTATGCCCCAGGAATAGAATTCTAGGCTATTTACAAAATTATTGCTTTATATCAAATAAGTTGAATTCTTTATAAAACACTGCTTGGACAACGATGACTTATACTTAGGAACAAAATTCTAAAAACATAATCAAGGAATTACTCAATTTATTTACATTAGAAATTTTTCCAAAATTATTTAAATGAATAAAAGCAAAAAAAAAATATTAAAAATATATTTCTTAAAGTACACTTGTATGCCCAGAATACACAAATTGACAAAAGCGATTATTACTAAAATGTATTGGAAGATCTTCGGAGGTATTCGTAGTAATACTCTAAGACTTTAGAGTGCATACGACAGGGCCAGCGCAGTGAGATAAGAGAACTTTCGCTCTCTAGGCGCGGAAGCTAGAGACAGGAGAATTTGTCTCTTCAAATCAGGCAGGACTATTTAATTTGTATTTTGCAAAGCCGTTGGACCTGTATTATTACGCCGTGTTTATGATTACGTCTCTAACCGCGTACTTCAAATTCATAAGCGTCTTTTGCCAATGCTTTAAAATTAAGGCCTTTATAAGAAGGGACATAGCTCTCAGCATTTTGAAATACCCCAAAACACAAGCAACTATATACGTTATAGTGGAAATTTTTTCACTGGAAAGAGATAGAACTTTAAATTTCAAATAAATTGAAATTGTTGAATTAAGACTGAAGGATCATTCCTCTTAGTAGGACTTATTACAAAAAATAGTTGACATTAAAGTGTAGACTGTTAGAGTTTCGGCAAAAATGAATATGGACTTGTGCACATAACAAGAATGCTTTTTGGAACTTAGATTAAATGTACTAAAAACGGAAAGAAAGTTAGTAACTTTCTGAATAGAAAATATTTAAGATGTAATAATGTATAAGAATTCGAGAAAGGTAGGTTTGATTGAAATTTCAAAGAAATCAAAAAATATACATCAACATATAGTTTAAATGTATATTTAATTTTAAAAAATAAATTCCAACACTGGAAATATTTTAAAGATAATCCGAAAAAGAATATTTTAATGAGAATCCTATCGATTACATTTGATTGTTATGAAAATGAAAACTACATAAGTGAATGAGATAAATATTATGGGTTTACATTTAGACTTGAAGGATCAAAAAATTGAATTAGTGAAATTAAAATTAGAACGGTTAGAAATAGAACAGCGCTTGGAAATAGATAAAGTCAAAGTGCAAGTAAAGATTACTCTAGTTCAATCGAAAATAGAACAACTTATGGAAATCTAGAAAATTGATAAAAAGTACAAATAATTCTACAATTCCACTTCTAAGAAAACCGGAGAATCTCAATATATTCTACCAAACAGTAGAAAGAATGTTCTTAATCAAAGAAGGACATAAGAATGCTTTTTTAGGAGAAATTTTGAGCAGAAACTTTATACATAACTAATATCCGTGGTAATTAAGCCACTATTGTATCAACTTGTATTAATGATGAAGAACTTAAATGGATTTATGAATGTTTATTAAATTTCAGCAAAACATGAAGCTAAGCTGGTGAATATCCTGTTCAGTTTACATCGAAACTTTGAAAAAGACCTTCTGCATTATTTTCAATTGAGGGGGGGGGGAATGATTTTGAAAGTCTATGCAAATTAATAATTTTTGACTAACTCTTCTTTAAATGAAAAATTCCAACCTTGATGTTAAAATGGATGAGAATTTGCAACAGCCTAGACAATTCGCTAAAGAAGTTCGATGTATAACTTTGGAAATAAAGGCAGATCATTAAATAAAATTGCTCCTAATTATAACGAAAAGGAACTGAATGATTTGTTTCCAGAAGAATCATCTCTTCAAAGAAACATTGCATATAAACTTATGTATTAATCTCGGATAAACAATCGAAGCAACCACATTGAATTGCAATCAAAGAGTAAATATTACTATCACTGTGAATTAAATCTAAGCTCTTTTGGACTCGAGGTCTAAAATATGTATTTTGAATTAAAGATATATATATATATATTGCAGCGATACTTATTTTCTAGCAATGGCATTATTACCGCATTCAGCTCTTGCGCCATAAGCATATATTCATCATTCAATGCTACGGAGAAGGGTATGCCTTCAAGGTCTCAATGCTTGAAATTGGCGAATTTGCTAATCCAAGTAGAAACTTAATGAAAATGATAGACCTAACGACATCTGATATTATCGGGACAGATTTTCTACTTTCATCCAACATTTTTCACAGTGCCATTACTGACCCACTGACTGCATTCATACAGCCTTTCTGGTGACAACCAATAAAATGCTAGTAAATAGTTTAAGGATTATGAATATATCACACTCTATAACCACTGGGATGAACAGATGTGTCTGGCGTTTGTCAATTTCTACCTCGATGGGAGAAGTATCCAATGATTTGACAATAATAAGGACATTTTCATGAATTCAAGTACATCAAAAATTACTTGAACAATACATTTTACCATACATAAGATCTAAGACACCAAAATGAAAAAGGTTTACTTATACACGTTTACAGATAATTGACGAGACGGGTGAGTAGTGCACCAGGATGTACTTTTCATGCACAGCAAAGGGGGGGGCTGCATACAAAAAGAAGAGAAAGTTGCTTATCTAATTAATAGGATCGTAGTTAATTTGTTTTAGACACTGCTGGTTCAGAACTTTAAAACTTTTCATAGCAAAGCGCTGCCTACAGTTAGTGAATCTTAACTTTTTGAGGACGGGCAGTCGCTATCGGTATCAAAAGGAACAGTGTCTCTTAAAGGAAGAAACTTCATCATTAAATAAATAATTAATTAAAATTTTAATTTTTTTCAAAATATTTTAATACTTCAAGTTTCCCACTAAAATAATTAGTAGCATTTTTAAGTGATCATTTTCTTAATTTCTCAGAATTGTTTTTCACGAATCTGTACATGGGTTTAGTTCTAATAGTGTTATTAAATTTTTTGAGCACTCTACAAAAACACTAAAAAATATTTAAATTTCATTTTGTAGATTTAAAAAATATAACTATTCTATAAAAAACCCTTATTTTATGCACATAATTATCGAACAAATTATGCAAAAAACCCAGAAGTAATTTCGTACTTTGTACTAATTGTAAAAAAGACTTTGGATTGTAAATGCATGACCACGTCGTGAAAAATTAAAAATCAAAGAAAAAAAGAACCAAAAAACATTGATAGTCAATGAAATAATACGGCATACTTTGTGAAGAAAATTAAAGTAACACGCTAAATAATACAACTGGAAGTGTGAAAGTTTACGTATACATTTATAACAGTTCGATTACTGCAATATAACCTTTTACGATATTTTGTCATTTTTAGAGTACCGTTTCCCCAGAAGTGTTCATGAATAAGTAATTCAAAAGTGGTAAAAATATTTTTTGAAACAACATTCAACTCATCCTTGTTTGATAATTTCTTTACAATATAGCGGAGAAAAATAAATCTTCATCAAAAGTTTAAATTACTACGCAAGAAAAAAAAATTGTATTTTAGTAATACTTCAATAACATTACTTAAAAAAGAAAAATGAATTTTATTTGTAAAAAAATTAAATTATATAATTGAATAAAGTGAGTATTAGAAAATATAACATACTATACTCAGTTAAATGAGTGCTGAATTTATTCGAAATGTTAAAAATTTAAAATCTTTAGAAAAAAATGAACTGTTTTACAGCAGTTTAATTTGTACCTATAATTCTAAAAATTGACTAATATTACAGATGTAGTAAAGTTTTCATGCTCGAATAAATTTATGGGGATATTCTAATAAGTGGAACCTCAGGGAGGATTCCACCTGATCATCAATAACTTAAGATTCTCCGCTAGTATTATTACTCTTCGTTTTGAGAAAAATATTACTCTAAGAACTCAGTTCGTAATCAAATTTTCTTTCATTATAATTATTATTTTTATTTTCTTTTATCATTCAAAATTCTGAGTATTACCTATAGAATTTAAGCAATATTTTTCTATCTAACACAACAAAAACATGCAAAAATTATTGAAATTTTGTATGAAAATCAAACAATTAAGTTCATCACGAATAATTTTTCATCAAGAAAATATACGTATATGAATTATTTCCTTTATATTGAGGAAAAAATGTAAGAACATTTTTAAAAATAGTGTATATCTTTTTCAATTATTGTTTGATAAGAAGCAATTACTAATGTATCATAATATAACTGTCAAAAAGCACAACTGATTTTTTTAAAAAAAATATATTTATTGACATATAGACATTGGATGCTTATAAATAGTTTTTAAACTTACATATATTTAATGTACATTTGCTCTTCAGTAACATAAAGTGTATGTGTTTCTTCACAGATACAGGAATTTCAGATAAACAAACAATATTAAAACAGATCATCATTGATTTGGTGACCACAATAGCCTAGAGATCACGGCCGCGGACTCGCGGTTTAGCGGCTTACAACAAGTTACGGGTTCGGACCCTGATGCAACAATAGATCCACCGTGTATCCGGGACTGATGTATGAAAAATCTGTCGAAGCTCAAAGTCATCCCAATGGCGTGGTGTGGAAGTTAGGAGAGGAAGGTGCCTGCTCAGGTGTCATCCTCGTCACTTAACCGAGGTTTAAAATTACGAGGTCTGTCACCATTAGTCCTTGTGTTGCTTCTAATGCGACGTTAATCAGACCAATCAATCGAGCATAGCTGATTTGAGAAAATCGGAATTTTATTGAAAATCTGTCACATTGATAAATACACAATTGTTTTTTCTTGTCTTTTCAATTTATCTTCTTAATTATATAGAATAATATTTATCTAAATTTTTAATAAGTTATATTATGTATTTCTTGAAGAACTTCAATCTTAATTTCAAAATAAACATTTCAATATTTCTGTATATGATTACATGATTAAATTTGATACATATAAAATAAGTTTATAACGATTGCTAAATTTTAATGCGTATACTAAAGATTATAAAATTGAAATATATGATCATGCTATATACATTTAAACATGTTTTTGAATATTTGATCTTTAACTAAACTGAAAAAAGCATTTATTTTGTTAATGCATTGTTTTATAATATGTTCAGAGTAAAAGTGTCGATCAACGCCTTAAAATATTGTAAAAGAAATAGTGATGGAACAATTAACATTTTTCCTCATAATTACACCTATAAATATTCATACAGTAAACGTACTTTTTGCATATCATAGTGTATCAGAGTTTTCATATTCATAAATTATTAAACTGAATAATAATTAAAACAATATAAGATTTATTTTTCCTCTAACAATTTATTTCTGTTATTAATTCAAAATTCATTTAAATATATATATATATATATATATATTAGCAGAAAATTTCAAACCATAATTTTAATGAATTGAGCATTTCGTTCATTTTTTACTAATTTATTCAGACTTTTAAAAGCTAAAAACTTATTTATACTTACAAAATAATCAGTGAAGAGCTTTTGTGCATATAATTAGAAAATTCTCAATATTTGTGCATTAAATTATGAAATGGTATATAATATAATTCGATAATCATATCATGTAACAGTACTGTGGTCACTGCCTACTATAAATATTGCAAAGTAAAATAATTATAATAATTTTTTCCCGATTATATTGCATATGAATAGAATAATTAACTGCACAAAAATTCTAATAATCGCTCTGCGAAACAACAAGGAAATTATAGGAAAGAGCATAACTTCTATTTCAATATTCTCTTTCAATTGGGGTTAAGCGATGAAAAATACAAACCCTCATTTTAATTATTTTATTCATTACCTTTATGAATTTTTGATTCAATTTTCCTTACAAATATGAAATCAAAAATTAAACCGTATTAAAATGAAAAGTAATGTAATTTTACGAATAGAAATATTCTTTTGTAGAGAAGTAAAAGTCCAGTTAACTTTATTGTACCATAAATAATTAAATTTAAATACGTTAGTAAATAAGAGAAGACATTCATGTAAAAAGTGTTTTTTCCTTCTAAGTAAATTACGTTTCTAAAGATGAAAAAGGTCCAAGTTAATTATAGCTTTAATCATTAATAAATTATAGTTAAAATACGTTTTGCGTTGAACAGAAATAAAATTAATACTTCAAATTACGTAATGAAAAATGGGAAAATAGATTCATTAAAACTTCATTTGAAAACAAATAAAACGTTTTCGCATCAAGGCACATTATCATTTTGAATAATTCAAGCTATTACAAATACGCTCTTCTAATAATTAAGGAAATAGAAGTAGCATTTTTTGTTATTTTCCCATTAAACCCTTTTCAAAAACGGCTTCACTTTTGTTTACTAATTCAATGTTTATAATAAATATTTATTTTCAAGAATATTGAAATTTTTATTAAATAAATTATTATATGAGTTATGTATTTTATAATATTTTAGTACTGCTTCTTTTATTCTTTATATAATAATTTTGTAAACAAAAAAGTGGGTGAGAAAAACCCGAAGATTGAAAATAAAATAAATAATATCAAAAATGAAGAGAAATCTTCTCAAAGAAGCATTTTTATTTATTAGATAGGAAAAATATTTATTTTGCTTCTATTAACTCAGATGAAATTCTCAGTTACATTTAAAATGTGAGTTAACAATAAATTTTTAATAATCACCAAAAAAGTTTCAGAAACTCTCTACATGTAATTCTTTCTTTGTAATTAGATACCAAAAATTATAGTTAATGGGATATCATATTATATATTAATGTTTGATTTAGATTCCTCAGCTTATTAAATCTGTACAATTATAAAACTAATTCAAGCAGTAGTTGTAAGTAGAAGTATTTTAAAATTAATTAGTTCAAAATATATTTATTAATGAAATTTGTGGAAAAGGCACTCATTTTAAAATATGAATTAAATAACGCAGACAATAAAAGTTGAAAATATAAATCTGACTTCTAGTAATGAAAGACTTCCAACGAAATATTGATAAATATAGAGCAAGTAGCAAATAAATTTTGACTTATTCCTTAATATAAATCACTTTTCCTTTCAAATATTTTATTCAAAAACTAGATATTTTATCAAAGGTTTTCTTTCTTTTCTAACCAGAATCTCATGTTCGGTTTTGAAAGAAAAATGCCTTTATTATATTTTTCACTAGACATTGCGCTATTGTTTTCGTTTAATAGCATAAGATTATTTTCACTATGAAATCTGCGATTTTAATGCATTTTGTATTTGATACATAAAATTTCAGTTTGCAATACATATATTATTGCAGCGGATCCAACATAATTCATTGAATATACAAATCATAAATGAAATTTTTTAATATACTTTCATTTTTGTGTGTTAAATGGAAGAACATGAGATTGCATTTGATGAATTATACATTTTACCTTGATTTACTTTTCTTCCTATGTTACTTTTCATTTTAAACTCAACGAAGCGAACATTTTAGTCAAACTTATATTGATATTATAAAGGTATTCTCTCTCCTGAGTAATGTCTTTAGTCAATATTATTTCCTTTAAACCTAAACCTTTATTGTTAAGTAGAATTAATCTTTATTTTTTCTATCATGAGATGTTTTTTTTTATTTTAGAAAATTACATCTTGCCTGGAAAAATCAGTTTTACTTGTTCGTATCTGAGGTAGGAAAGTAGCAAATCTTAGAAATTTTATAAGCAAATAAAGAGAGGAGCTGAGATTTTTTGAAATGACGAGGAAATAAAAGAAGTCTATTGTAAATACTTCTGAAGTCGATAAAGATTAAACTTTGCTGAAGATTATGCGACCAAACAAATCTTAGTGAACAAGAACACACACAAAAAATTGGTAGATCGTAAATTTATACAAAAAACCATTCAGCAATCTTCATCATTTTAATAGCAATGACTTTATCTCCTAAATTAAGAATTTTTCTTAATACTACCTTTTATGAAATCAATTCCCTTATATAAAATACCTAAGTATCATTTCTCAGTCAAAGTAATAAATTACACTCAATTTGAAAATATCGCTGTTGCATTGTTATTTTCTACGAAATAAATACATTGAATTTTCCATGAATTTCATAATTCTGAAAGAATATAGGTTTAATATTTTGTACTTCTTAGTGAAATTTACATAAAATCATGAGGAATTATATTTCTATAGATCTTATGTATTTTAACTACATTTTTATCGGAAAACATTAAGTTTAATTGTTCTCCAAACATCAAGTATTCGTGAAATATTTATTCAACTTCTGTTATTATTTATTGGTGAAGGATTATATGTATCTTTTATATATGGATTTCAGCTGAAAGGAAATATTAAATATTTATCAGATTTTTGAAACATAAATTATATATTTTATATGTATTTTAAAAATTTAAGTAGAAAAAAAAGATAACCTTTGTATTGAAACCTTCGTAAATAACCTACTTATTTAAAAGAAATATAACCTTTACATTTCAAAACGAGAAAACACTTTTCATTTATTGATTTCTTTTTCTTTTACTTCGAATTTTTTTTATGTAAGAATACTTAACAATATTTCAAGATGCAAAAGTTTTGAACTGTAAAATATTTTTCTACAAAAGAAAATTCTCTCACAACCAACCTAAATCTATAATTTGTATGAAAAAATAATGGAACCCTTAATACTTATTAATAATATAGATGTAAATTCTATTTCCTGCATTTGAATATTTTCGTCATTCTTGGTATAGTTTAAACCCGTTACGCTGGAAATTATTGGCAGAAAATGGTGACTATCTAATTCAAAGCAAATTTTTAATTATAATTATTTAGTTAAGGTTTTAAGGAGATTAATTATATTATATAATATATGTTTCCTTAACTATATGTATATATAATATATATAACTACTATATATATAGCCTATATAATAATAATATAGCTATATAACTATATGTCTCTTCATATGTAATATATAACTAATATATATATATATATATATATATACTATATATTATATTATAGTGTGTGTGTGTGTGTGTGTGTTTGGGGGGAAAATTGGATAAAGTCCTTTTTATTTGGATAAACATAATATCATTTGATGTTTTCACTTTTATTAATAATTTCTGTAGAGTTGATAAACTTCTAAACAGAAGGATATATAATAGGCACGAATATTTTTGACATCTTCAGATAGTTTTTTGCGTTTGTTGTGTTTTACCATATCCTGCTCTTTCGCTGGCCTTTGTTTATCTTTTGCAGAAGATTTTGCCTGGAAAATATCTTGACATTATTAGCACAATCTATTATTATCTTCTGGAGGCCATCAGATTTCGATATTCAGAAATAATTCATAATTGTAAGATTTCTTCTGAATATCCAGTCGATATATCCTGCTATTTAGTGTTTGTTTTCTTGTGAAATAAATTAAAAACCAAAGTGGGTACCTGTTAGACATAAAACATTCTTCCAGTACCTTTTATAAAGTTTCCTCGTAAAGGAGAAAGATAAATGTATCTGTAAATTGACATCACACCTATGCCTTGTTGTTGATCGAAATGACAGTAGGTTTCATATAAGTTCAGGTTTCTATTTATGATATTTCTTAATATTTTTTCCTGTTCCACTCTTATAAATTTTTCCTGTTTTGTGAAGTAATATACATTTTTGTCCTTCTATTTTACTAGACAGCTGCAAAAATTTTGAACAAGCTTCAATATTTTCGATTTCGTTTGTGAACTTTCTGGTATATTCTGCGGCGTATCCTGTCTGTGACAAATATTTCGGTATCCATTTCATTTCAAAATATTTACTATTAAGTTCATATCACCTATTACAATACATCAGGCATCTTACAGATCTCTGCTCGCCAAGGACAGCTCTTGTCTCCAGAAACTATCTGGGTGGGCAGCTGTCAATTTCTTCTCGCTAGAGCAGTGACATCAATCAAGACAGAGTATATACATTCCTATATTAAAACAAAAATATTGATGCAAAATATATTGAAAAATATATTATTGAGCCATGATCACAGCATGATGTCACAACTCCTCCTCCGTTAAGATCATTTTACGTTAGTAAAAAGCATTTCCGTAAAGGTTTACACATTCAAGGAATTACATTACATGAGATAAATGTAAAGCAAACATATACAAATACAATGTGTTCACCTGTACAAAATATCATTTCCACGAAACTATTACTTTAAATACATCATTTCCTCATATGAATTTCCCTTTAAAATTGTCTAGCTAAGCAATCAGTATTTTGGTTCTCCTTCTCTTTTTATGAATGACTTCATAGTTCCAGAGTTGCAAAGCTAATGGCCATCTCATCAGTCTAGGATTAACACCAGATTTTTTTCTTAAGCCATACTAAGGGATTATGGTCAGTCTGGATGTAAAATTTATGCTGTCCATCCAAACAGCATCGCACTTTTTTGACAGCATAAATGATGGCGGGAAATTCTTTTTCAGTAGTACTGTGTTTTTGCTCAGTGGATGTAAATTTCTTGCTCAAATACAACACAGAATGTTCTTCACCCTTTTCATCTTTTTGGGGTAAGACTATCCCTATCCTCGCATCGGATGCATTGAATTGTAAGATGAAAGGAACATCAAATTTCGGAGCATATTGAACAAGGTTATCGGTGAAAAGCTTCTTAAGTTCGTCAAACGCCAGATGACACTAATCGTTTCATAGAATTTTGGACCTTTTATGTTGTCCATTTAATAATTCAGTCAATGATGCAGCTAAAATTAAAAACTGTGCTGTATATTTCCGATAATATCCTGCTAATCCAAAAATGCTCGAATGTCAGTCTTTGAGGTGGGAACTGGAAACTCCCTGATAGTTTTGATCTAACTCTCGTTAAGAGATCTCTTCCCTTGTCCAACGTAATGTCCATGATATTTAACATGTGATTGAACAAATCTACATTTGTATATTTTAAGGCGTAATTTCGCCTTGTCAATCCTTTCCAACACTCATCTGTTTCAGATGTTTAGTCCAGTCGAGGGAGTAGATTGCTACATCGTCAAGGTAAGACACAGCAAATTCTTCACACCTCATTTGTTCAGTCATCATTTTACTGAAGTAGAAGGGAGCATTCTTCAGTCCAAATAGCATTCTAAGCAGTCGAAAGGATCCAAAACTGAAAACGAGCGTTTATTTTTTAGCATATAATTTTCCGAAGAGTTTGCTGAAGAATGGCAGATACCTCTAAGTAAATGGTATGTCCGTATCCAGTACATTGTGTGCATAATAATTTCAGTACTAAATATTCTGATAGACTATTATCTGAATTGACTCGTACATTTTGTCTAGTTGTTTTGTCCATTTTGTTTGAAATTACGTATTTTAAATTTGATTCAAATCCAATTTTAGCTCAAGCAAAAAATAATATTTTACATCAAAATGTGCTCTTTTTCTTATAGATTCTATTGTTTACACAATAAGTGACATCCATGTTTCATTGCAGACTATATCGGTAATGAACTTTGTTTGCGTCTGTCCATAAGCTTAAATTCATCATTCAAATAATTATTTACAACCTTTAACTTATGTGAGCAATTACTTGCATCTTCTACTTTACTTTCTGAAAAATATAAACTACGAGTCCATTGCTTAAATCTCTACAAACGATATATATTGAATATTCCTGTATCTTAAAGCTACAATTATAACTTTTTTTGGCCAAAAGAATTAGTGACTTGTGTCATCAAAATTCATAAAGCAAAATTTGTTTTTATTTTATCTATGTTAGTTTTTCATTTTTTTTACTTGCGAATCATTTTTTTACTTGCGGGTTTCATCATTTATTATCTGATTTGCAAAGCAGTTGGGTTCAATTACTAAAATTTCTAAGCGGTATGCTTTTAATATAGCATTCACCATTTGTAAGGATGTAACATACTGTCGTAATGCTTCTAATAATGATTAATGCCAGGAATCCTCGAGTTTGCATTCATTCAAACTTTATTATTATTTTCATCGTTCTTCAAATTCATTCACAAATGAGTTCTTCTTCCTCGAATGAAATTACATAATTAAGATTTCTTTTGGAAATGGCAAAACAATGTTACTATTACCGCTAAGAGTTTCCTCATTTTCGATGTGTACCATGGGCAGCTTACTTTATGAATGTGGACAAATAATAACATTTCCTTCTGCATCATTTTTTATTTTAAGATAATAAATCGATAAAATAGATCATTAATAAAAATAACAGATGTACTATTACTGACTTGGTTGCTTTTCATTAAGGTAATACAAAATGCACTGGTGTTCAAAATTAAGACAATTTATATATTTTGTAGAATTTCGTAAAAAGAACCGAATGAAATGTAAAAATACTGCTTCGAAACAAAGATCCATATCTTCTACGTTGAATACGCAAGCGTATACGTGTATGGAGCTGGAACTAGTCGAAAAATAGGATTTATTAGCGCGTGTGCCAAAATCCGCATTTCGTTCGCTAACGCATTTAGCCGCATTTCTTGTATTTTTTGAATGAATCACTTGAATTAAAATTTAAACAGTAAAAGTGAATAACTACTAACGTTCAGACGATGAAATCAGATGGCGAATTGAGGGTAGGCCAGAAACAGGTCAGTCTCAGATTCATATTTGCCGAGAATTTTATTTTAAGCCCATCGTCATGTCCAACTTATGGAAACAATTTAAGGATACCGGATCTGTCGAGGGAAAGCCTGGTCAAGGTCGTCCAAGAGTCTTGATGGCCAAAGAAGATCGCCATTTGTCAATTATAGCAGCGAGACGTAACAGGGATGTTATAACATCCCTGAGAAGCAGTATACTGCTTCTCAGGTCTCTCATGGGATGTATACTGCCATCCCATGAGACCCCGAGTTTCAAGGACCGAGTTTCAAGGACGACTGTTTTCAGAAGACTTCATGATAGAGGGTTGTTTGCAAAAAGATCTGTTGTTTGCGACCCACTCAATTCTGCTAACTGGAGAGTCTGCTTAAAATGATGCAAAGATCATAAAGATTGAAGCATGGATCAATGAATGAACATTCCCTTCCCTGATGAGTCCTGGTTCAGCCTAACCAGTGATTTTTGCTGCACTTTCATACGGAGAGAACTAGGGATCTGCTACGTGGCCTCCAATGTCCGAAAAATTGGCCATTACTGTAGCGGAGTCTTGATTGTCTTTTCAAACATCATGTTGGATGGCCGCACACAACTCCATATCTTTTAAAAAGGAAATACGACTGTTGATAGGTATAGGATGAGGACTTGGAGCCCTACGTTCCCCTCTTCAAGAGTGCAGTTGGTCCTGATTTCCTTTTAATAGATGACAACGCGAAGCCACATAGAGCTTATCTGGTCGACAAATTTCTGGAAAGTGATGAAATTCGCCGTGTGGATTGGCCAGTCAGATCTCCAGACTCAATCATATAGTGCATGTCTGGGACGCTCTTGGCAGGGCAATTGCAATTCGCATGCCCCTTCTGAGAACCATCCAAGACCTGAAAACAGCGTTGTTGAACAAGAGGGACCAATTGCCCTCAGAAACTCCCTCATTTCCAGCTTAAAGCAGGGTGTGAGGCCTATATATGTGTAAGAGTGGACCATACCCCCTATTAACTAATTTTGTTTTGGTTCTATTCTGCAACTGCTGTTTCATATGTTGCTACTCCAACGAATGTTAAGCACGATCATACGTGTGTATTATAATAGTTGAAAGGTTATTTTTTTGTTTTATATCATCCCTATATACACACCATATTCATTTAAATATGTCCAGTAGTTCTAAAGATATTCAATCAAATCCAAAAATTCTCTTAATTTTGAATACCGGTGTAAAATTTATAACAAATGCAGTTCTCTACAATAGCGCTACTGATTGTACTCTCGAATATTCTATTGTTGTGATACCTGCTTGCTGGAAAAAAATTATTGCACCCACATAACACACCATTACAGCTTTAGAAGCAGATAACAAGTGACGTGCATGGCACGGCTTTTCAGCTCAACAGGTTAATATTAAAAGTCTTTCACATTTAAAAAGCTAATATACTGAACAATGTTCATATCAGTTTTTGTATTATAGATTTCAGTAAGATATAATTTATCTTTACATATACTTAAAACCTACTTTAACTCGAGCGTGTGACAATAATCGAAGTGGCGTTCATGTCTCCAAATACTCAGTCACTTTATTAAATCTTAATTGCATTTGATGTTTCACGTTAGAATTTAAAACATTTATGAAATATTTTGATGCATTTTAGACTTGGGCTATGGAAAACATTAAAAAGGAATTGAAACAGCATTGAAATACTTATCATAATTCTCACTCTGGAATATATGCAGAGTTCATGAATACAAATATAATAAATATTAAATAAAACATTTCTATGTAAATTATTCAAATTGCCTTTACAAAATATATTTATCACTTTCCCTTTTAAAGAAATAACTTATATATCATGAATGATCAGCTATCATTTATTTTCTAAAGAATAATATGCAAAAAAATTTTAATTAATTCTTACTTTTAATTCTATGACATTGAATTTAAAACAACAAAAATTCATCTTGGAATGTACAATTATTTACCTATAAATTAAAGATAAATAAAACATAAAATAATACTAATAAATATGAGCCTATCTGAGGTAAAAAATTATTCTACAATTCATATCCCCACGATATTTGAAAATGAAGAAGAATTTTATATTTTTTCTTTCAAACATTCCTTGGAATGTATTCGCTTCAAAAACATTCAGAAAATGTACTTTAATTCTTTCAAAAGTTTTAGATCGAAAAATTAATGTATTAAAAAGATATAATTTTTTTATATATCTTATGAGAATTTCAAACTTCTCACACAATATAAGGATGATTATTTTAAATTTATTACTAATGCTCTCAGCAATAAAACATGTTCTGAATTTTTTTTACTCACTGGATTTTCTTACTCATTTTATATTCTATTAATTTAAAATAAATATAATTCTAAAGTAAGAGTTTCTAAAAATTTTTCATTGGAATGATCTCTTTGCTAGTAAAAAAATATATCATTGATCTTCTTGGGAAGGTATTGTTCTCGTCACTAAACCGAGGAACAAAATTATGAAGTCCATTGCCAAAATTCCTCGTGTTGCTTCTGTAAATAAATATGATAATAATCAATAGTTCAACCAATTAATCAACCTTTTTGAAAAAATTTGTATCAAATGTATAAATAAAATGGGAAATCTTGTACCGCAAGTATCAGAAATACAGTAAAACATATTGAAAATTAGCGTAATATTATATAAAAATATTAGGTTTTACTTTGAATAATTGAACATAAAAAATATTACATGAGTACAATTCTATATAGAAAGTTACAAGTTATTGATATTTATTTGCCAAAATGTTCGAGCAAAGACTTTTGTTTTTCATGAATTACTTAAGCAAAGTAAAACACAATATTTAGAAGAATCCTTGACTGGTCTAACATTAAGACTGATAATTTTTGTAAATATTAAGTACTCATTTTTAAATTTGATGTACCATAACTTTTTTTTCTTACCATGCAACAGTCGTAATGTTCCTACACATAATTAATTTCCAGTTAAATATTGGAAAATGCATAATATTTCATAGTCAAGAAGTGTTGCGTCATGCACATGTATTAAAATGACGAGAAATATTTACATCGATTTAAGAAAAGATGATATCATAAACGGTTGGAGGAATTTTCTGTCAGCTGCGAAATTATTTCGATACATCGAAAAACAATGCAAAATTACAAAACAACACAATTATTAATTTTCAATTTATCCTTCAAGTATGTTTCTCTAAATGTAATCCATGTTCGTCTCTTCTTACTTAATGTACTAGATCAACACGAAGGCTATTAATGATAAGCCTAATAATTTTGAACCATGATCGGGGAACATGCAGTCATCTAAGAGCTGGTATCTCTCTCTCCTTATCCTAGTAAGAACCAAATCCATTTAATAAGTATCATCCACATTATTTTTCCCTTTGGGAATTTATTAAAATTAGACTCGAACCTCAGTATGATGTGTACCAACGAGCTCCTAGATACGAACACTTTCCTGCCACTGCTAAAGCAAATTTAATAAATTAAATTCAGGGGAGACTTCTAATCATATCTTTCTATTAGATAGTTAATTTTTTTGGCATAAATACTCTATGGAAGTAGTTTAATTCACAAAAATTGAAAAAAATTATATAAGTTTATCATTGCAAGTCGCAGATTTTCATTAATATTTCTTGGAAAAATATCATGGTCCATAATTCTTCTCCTCGCTCTGACCTTAAAAGTTAATACGGAAAGAGAAAGTATGGATCAGAATAATTTAAATGATTAATTAAATCATTTTTCCAATTCTACTTAGGGACTAGATGTTAATGGATTGCTAATAACGTATATGCATTGGACTGAAATCTGGTATTCAAGCACCAATTAGTTTGAGATGGTTATTATGGAAACAAGATTGCCTTTCGAATCTAACTTATTTAGCAAAATTGATATTTTGGTGTTACGTAGATGATGACAATTACTTTTTAATATATTTAATTATCGAGAAAAATAAATAAAACTTATTTTGCATTGGGATTTATTATGATAACAATAATAACTGGTTTCTTTATACTGTCAATATATATTATTAACATTTTCTGCGTTTTAGTTCCGTTTCGTAACGGTCAATTATGTTGTAAAGTAATTTCCATAAATATGTAAGTAAAATGCAGTTTGAGTATGCTATTTTTTTCCAAAAATGAATTGTCTTCCTGAGACTAAAATATATTAATAATACATGTTATTAGAAATGAAGTTTACGTTTATTATAAATTTGGACAGCAAAAACTACCCCACGAACATTTTTTAACATTTTTTTTTTTTACATTTCAAAATCAATTTCCAAATTCCTTTAAATTTTTTAAGTAAGTACTGCGTTCATTGGGCACTCTGCATTCCTATTACGATCGGAATCCTTAAACCTTTACTATTTTTTTTACCAGATATTATGCTCTTATTATCAGAATATTGGGAGTATAATAATTATTATTTTTTAAAGTTTTATGATGTATGTGTATGAATCTTTAATGATGATCCTGAAACCAAAAACAATATCGTGGCCTACTTTCAGATCATATTTTTTCAATACATGAGTACAGAAATAATGTACATGAAAGAATATATCAAAGCCGATCTCCTTTTTAAAAGTGTATTAATATCAAATACGTAAAGAACGATCAAAATCTTAGTTTAGCAGGTGGTCGCGGTAGCCTTGAGGTCATGGCTTCGGATTTTCGTTCAGTCGCGGATTTGATCCTTGGCTACCAAAGACCCGCCATGCAGCCGGAGCTGATGCACGTTAAATCTATCAGGGATCAAAGTCTTCCCGTTGGCGTGTTGTGGAAGTTAGGAAAGGTGGTGCCAGCCCAGTTATAGTTCTCGTCGCTTGACCATGGTTCAAAATTATGAAGACCGTCGCTAATTTCCCTTGTGTTGCTTCAGGTGTGACGTAAATAAAAACTAAACTAAGTTCCACAGGAAAAATAGTAATCTGAATTTCTAAAATACAAAAAATAAAATTAAAAATAATCTTCATACACTAGCCATGACTCAAAATAAGTCAATAATAAACCATTTTGCATCTCTAATTTTTCATAAACGAATTTAGGTGTTATTCCTGCTTAAATCGCTAAATAAAACCAAATGTTTTGTCGCATATAATTATTTAATCCTAAAATAAATTTTTAAAAGCGTACATAATTTTCTCTAGAATTTTGTTTCTATTAATATCTTTAAAGCATGGTATTGTGAAACATATTCCTTTAAATAAATCCCATAGCCAGCTCACTGTTTTATTCATTTCGAATTTC
This sequence comes from Nephila pilipes, assembly GCA_019974015.1. Classification (NCBI taxonomy): domain Eukaryota; kingdom Metazoa; phylum Arthropoda; class Arachnida; order Araneae; family Nephilidae; genus Nephila; species Nephila pilipes. The sequence goes on along the minus strand of BMAW01121104.1, from coordinate 319,044 downwards.
AGTAAGATAATACCTCAAAGTATGAAATTTTTTAAAATATATTTAGTTTTTAATTATTATTTTCATAAACACATAAGCTTTCGGCAAGTGCTCTTCAAAAATACATAGTATTTTCCTACGGTTTTAATCATATTTGTGTATAAATTTCTTTGCATAAGAAAACATAAAATAGGAACTTTGGTTCGCAAATATTTTCTATTTCTCTCAGGTACTCAAAATATTCCACACAAATAGTTTATTATCATTTTTTTCAATATCTTTTTAGATAAATTTTATTGTTCATCATGAAAAAAATTACGTGATCAAAATATATATTCTAAACAGTAATGAATGACACTTGGGAATTCTCTGAGAACAGATATTAATGTGAATTAAGGCATTTTGAAGTAAAAAAAAAACATATATTCTTAGAATAATATTACAAATGAGAATTTCTTAACATTTAACTCATTTTAGATGTGCTTTGTTATCTTTATAAAATACTTTAACTGAGAAAAATTTTGGTTTGGTTTTTGTACACTTTTAGTTTTTAATTCCAATAATTTTATTCCTGTTAAACTTCTCGGTACCATTTCAATTAAAATCAAAACAATAAAATGTTCTTTGTATACTTTCCATTTAAATTTTTTTTTGATTAGAATCAGACGAACAGGTTCATCGTTCGCAATTAACATTTGCATGTAATAGTTAACTCTAATATTGTGTTCAATTAATCTCTTATTCAAAGTCTCATAATCTATTTTATAATAATGTAAAAGCTTATTATAAAATAGATTATGAGACTTTGAATACATGGTTATTAAAATACTGAAGGTTGTTAGTTGGATTTCGACATCCAAGCCAAATTTTATACATGAATGAATAGCTCCGTTCCATGAAACACTAAGGACTATTATTCTTGAGTAGAACACTGATCAAGATATACAGTCTTTGAACATAAGGAGTAGTGATACACACAAAGCTGTTTTTTTTTTTTTTGGCTTCACTGCCGACCGAATATAATTATCATAGAAATTACAATCAAGATGAGAATACTCATGTAGAGTGAAGCTGAATATGAAATAGTAACCTAGGATACAGGCTTATTCACCAAATGTCACCAAGTCACAAAATGTTACCAGAAAGCTAGACGATAAGAAAGTCTCTAGAAGAATGTGGAAGATTCTAGTTAAAAGGAAATGCATTGTATTTTATAAAGTTTCTCAGAATAGAATATAGATTTGCATGAAACGTGTCCGCTTTTAAGTAGAGAAAATCTGTCCTGAAATGAGAAATCCTGACAACGAAGTTACATTTAATGAAAGAAGTAGGTTTCCGATGTTGATGCCGGTGCCCCAGCCTTCAAGAAAGAGTCATGAAGAATTAACTTAAAGCCTTTACGGGCATGATTAAAGAAGTGAATGCCATACAAGAAGAAATTAAAGTCTCACAATCAGGATTGAGTAAGTGAATAGAATAAATGGAAAATATTCTTCAAACAAAGAAATTAAAGGTAGAAAAAGAGAAAAGGATAATTAAACTTCAGATTCCAAATGACGCGAAACGTCTGGAAACTCGTCCAGATAATGTTACTTCAGGAACAAAAATCCTTACATCTCCTTCTAAGCTTGCTTTCTATACTAACATACTTTCTGGGCTGTAATCAAGGCATAATGAAGTGTTGTCTCTTAATCTAATAGTGGGAAAATCTAGACAAGAGTAATCCAAAGTGTAGCAACTCTTCGCAGTCAAACGGTTGAAATGCTAAAGGTTACCCTGTCTACAAAGATAAATCATACAGCCTTTATTCATAAGTCTTTCGAATTTCACATTGGTGATAGGCATTAGGAGTGCATCTAGCGTTCTGAATTGAAAGCACAGAGAGAATGACGAGAAGAAAGTTTACAAGAAATACACTGCTGGCCACACAAAATGCAACACCCAGAAGGACCAGAGATATCACAGCGAAATTCATTTGACAGATAACATGTTGTATAAAGACCAAACGATTAAAAGTACAGCCTCTTGTGAAGTGAGGACGATGACAAAATCAGTAGTTAGTGCAGCCGCCATTGTTGGCTATAACAGCTGCCACACGCCTCGGCATAGAATCAAAGAGTCTTTGGATGTATCCTTGGGGTACAGCAGTCCATACGGCTTCCACAAATTGCCAATGTTGATCTGGTGTAGCAGCGGGGGTGTATCCCAGACTAGTCGTTGAGCAAGCATGGATCACACATTTTGATTGGCGATAGATCAGGAGAACAAGCAGGCCAAGGAAGCAACTCAATAGGATGGGTAAAGAAGAACTCTTGAACATTGCGTACCACGTGTGGTTGTACATTATCCTGTTGGAATAAGGCTGATGGCAAGCGCTGAAGGTATTGGAGGACCACGGACTCCAACACCTCAGAGATGTAGCGCTGGCTGTTCAGTGTACCGGTAATGCATACTAGAGGGGTGCTGGAGTGAAATCCAATATCCCCGCAAACCATGATACCGGGTGCAGGACCAGTGTGGCGATGCATAACGCAACAGTTCAGCAGCCTCTCACTCACGGTGTCTCCAAACTCGAATCCGACTATCGTGATGTTACAGGCAGAAGTGGGATTCGTCAGTAAAAACAATGTCGTTCGATTCCGTTGTCCATGTCCACCTTTCATCGCACCATTGGCGGCGCAAACACCTGTGGTTTCGAGTCAAAGGTAAACAAAGCAATGGACGCCTTGAGGACATTCCAGTCTGCTGCAAAGGGCGTCGAATGGAACGAGCGGACACCGAATGATGCGTAGCAGACTGAATCTTTTGTGCTATGGTTCGTGATGTGGCTGCGCGATCCATCATTGCCATGCGCACAATCTGCCTGTTATCACGGGCAGTGTTGCAACGAGGTGAGTGCAATCCGCCTCGTTGGTCCGTCGGTCCCTCCTGCATCCAGCGATCACAGATCCGCATCACAATTGCTTGGTTCCGTCCAACACGTTGACCGATTTCTCTGAAGGATAATCTGCAATTCCTATAGGCTGCTATTCTTCCTCGGTCGAATTCAGATACTTGGTCAAAAGACGCTAGATATCTTCCATGAGGCATAGGTAAGCAGCTTACACAAAAATAACGCACGAAAAAACAATTGCCTTTATTCAAATCGCCAATCTGTTTCCCCCTTATACAGCGCTTGCGAGTGGCGCTACGGTCGCCCGTGATGAACGTCTGCGCTACAATGCTAATGATTTGCATAGTTCATTGTCGCAAACGCATGATGTAAATTTCACATGGTTTGCATGCTTCCTTCAGGGTGTTGCATTTTGTGTGGCCAGCAGTATAGATACTGAAATAAAGAAGCTAAAGCAAGCTGTTTTCTCTACGCGTTCTATAGAAATATGGAATTCTTTTGTCGCCAAATAATTTAATGCTGTCATTAAGGATGAAGAGATGGAGCAGATAATCAGGCCCATTTAAACGAAAGATTTGATTACATTTTTTTCGATTACCATTAGGCTTACGACTGCTAGGTATTCCTTGAAAAAAGAATTAAAATAATTGCTTTATAAAATGATTTTTTCAAAAGAAAATAAAATACATGCCAACCACCGAAATTACGGAAGCTTAAGGAAATTAAATACAATTGCGGAAGATGGGCACTCCTCATTGTCAACCGGAACTAAAGTTCTGTAATAATAATAGAAAAGTGTACCTTCAAAAAGACCATGGTTGTATGATCAGCCAAATATTCCAAAGATGACTGGCTCACACTGAGTAAGATTCATCCATTATTGCGATTCCACCGAACAAAATTGAGGGTTTTAGAGCTGCGTGTTGGAAGTAAAAGACTGCACTCTGAAGAAAATAACGGTTTTTCCTATACTCCATGATAATTTATAGAGGGCACTGACAGCTAAATAAATGAAAGAACTGATATTGTGTACTACTCCCAGCATCGAATTTAATGTTTGTGTTGACCTAATAGTTAAGATTAAGAATTTCACAAGATTAAGATTAGTTTTCAAGTTTCAGGTAGTTCGATGGATAAAGTTTTGTATTTGCCAAAGGTTATCACTCAAATAACGAGGAATAGTGCCTTAGTGACCAAGGGATATGGAGGATGCAACTATCCATAAGGACTGCTGTTTACCAAAATTTTAAAATTGAAACTCTTGAATCTATTTTTTTTTATAATTTCAGAAACAAAATTTATGTTAGAAACCCCGTACTTTAAAAAAAATATAATTTTCACCTTGAAAATAAGCAATGAAACTTGAAATAAATTTTTAGATATGAGTTGAAGTGAAATATTTCTCGCTATGCCCCCCTCCCCATTAAATATTACCCGCTACTCCCAAAGTAGAGGTATCGACCCTTAATCATTAATATCATAATTTGAAGTTCAGTATGTAGGACATCAACACCGGTTCCTTCCTACACATTTAGAAGCGATTCGTAAATACGTATAACATCTTCAAAAAGAGAATTCGGTAGTTGTGTTGTACTGTTAGCTATAATGCAAATAGTCATTCTGAATTCGATCTATAAAACAATTTACAAAATTAATTAACTTCAGTATATAATATAATTAATATCACATTGCTGACGGTTTTTAGATAATTTGCATTTACATGAAATGTGAAAGTAATTAGGCTGAGAACCTGTGAAGCTCTAATAAATGATTTCCAAAGAATATGTATAAAGTGTTAATATTTGTTTCATATCACAACATCTGTCATTAACAGACAAAAGCCGTTCAGAAATCACATTTTGTTCAGAAGAAAGTACGTAAAACAATGTGGTTAAAATGCTTGTAAATCTTAAAGCCCGAACTCATTTTACTACATTTATTACATACAAATTCTTACTATACAAAATAACTAATTTGGTTGATTTCATAGGTTTGCTACATAAAATACTGATATCAATATTTTTTAAATTTTACAGATTTCTCACTGAACTAGATAATTATTAAAGGATTGAAATCAATATTGTAGAAAAATTAATCAAATCTAAAAGACTTTTTTACTGTTTGTTTTTACAAAAATACAGTGTGATCAAAATCAGCTTGGAAAGCATATTTAAAAGAAGTAAAGATACTCTATTAGCAAAGTATAAATACAAAGTTTTTTAGCATGCATGAAAAACAAATATACGAGAGGCTTTTTTTACTATGTTTATTTAATTTTTTCACAAAAGGATTCAAGAAATTTGAATCCTAAAGGGGGGTAAAGAAAACATTTTTTTTTTTTTTATATATTTTTCATGTCTGAAAAAACTTAATTCTTAGATAATTTTCTTAAGTTTCATATTACACTTACTGCTAGTGTAATAAGAAGAAGTTTAATGTAACATATTGCAGTTTTAAGTATTTCATATTATTTTAGTAGTATTCTTATTTATTACAATAATACGAAAAAGTAAATTTGCTTTATTAATTACTTCCAGTAATATTACTTATGTACAATTAGTTATATACAATTAAGTTACTTTTATATAATCCTTCCAATAACCATGAATATTTCCTTTTTTTTATTTATAATACTTAAACAGAAACCAAAATTATGATACAATTGTGACCTATTCCATATTTAAATAATTTTATTTAATGGTAGTTATTTTTGTAGTATTATTATTTAGGTATACAGGAAAACTTATTTATTACAAATAATTTTCAATATTTATATATTTAGTTATGTAATATTTTTCTTGTCTACTATCTTGAAGAAGCATTTCCATTAGGTTATTACTCATGTGATTTTCATCTTCGTTTTCATATTTTTTAGCTTAGTGAGAACTTCATTGTTAATATTTACAATATTTTGATTTTTTTAAATTTTAATGGTTATAAGTATGATATTGATTCAAATTTAATTCATAAATGTTGTAAAGTAATTTTATCTATCAAGATTTTATGGCTGATATTTTCTGAGAATATTGAGCAATTTTAAAACTTTTTTTTAAATTTGTAAATTTACTAAAATTCCGTATTTAAATGTTTCCAACTGTTAATATTGGTATTCGGGTTCAGTCCTATATTCTGAGACGAAATTTGAAATTATATTGCAATTCCGGTTTTATTATTCACTTTTTACATGGTTATGGGCCTTTCTATTTTTTTTATTTAAATTGCTTTTATTTAAAAAAATCAAATTTCTGTTGTTGTGGTTCTGTTGCAAATGCTGACCACTACAGTTTATCTTGCCCTTCCACTATAATATTTTCATATAAACTGTCCTGTTGTTGAAGAGAAACCTGTTTGCCTGAAATCCGAGAGTGAAAATACTAATTAGCATTTCAAGCTTAAATCCTGTATTCCTACGGCTCGTAAAATTATCTAACAAATTTCATAAATGTCTCAATATTTGATTACATTTCTAAATTTTCAGTGTTTCTTCTTGTGTGCTTATAATTATATAATTTGAATAAATATAAAATTTTTGTCTGTGCTATATTTCTGAATATTTTAATTTTCTCTTTTGTTTTCATTACTTGTACCAAAGGTGAAGCCCTCGCTGGCAGTCTACTTGTGGTCGAAAGTCATAGCGTTTATGCGTCCGTCATTAGCAATAAATCATGACGTCAACAGAATACGGATTCATAAACAATCCAAAAAATATCTTCAGGAAGCCGCTTTGCAGTTCTAACTCTTTTGGATGAGCTCAGTTTTCTTGGACATTCTAGTATTAATCAGTAGTAATTAAAATAATTGATCATCTGTGACATGTTTATACTTGTACAAATATGGTTTTAAGTCTTAATCTAGGGTGTGCAGAATTTAGAAAATTTTAAATTAGCCGATCATGTATTACATAATAAAACCATATAACAAGCAATTAACTTATAATTTTGAGTTTCAATTGGATGATTAGATGGAGATCAAATACTCTATGGATATTCAAAAGTGCGTTTGAAAAAAGAAACTGTACGATTAGTTTACTTTTAGGCATTTTAGTATTTATCTAAAACTGGAGTAAAATCGAAAATTTTATATGGAAATTCTTCAATAACGAATTTTAAAGTAACATCTCATGCACTATTTATCACACCTTTGCAGCGAAGTACTGTTTAAAATGAGTTAATTATTTGTAACATGCGATACAATAATTTATTTATAAGAGTTTTTTATCAATTTGGAAAAAAAGTCTAAATTTTGTTGTATTACTACATTATAAAATACGGTTATAAAGTGTATATAACTAAGGAAAAATATAATAAACATACGTGAAAAATCACTACTTAATACGAGACTTATTTGGGAAGTAAATACTATTTTGAAAAAACAATAAATAAACAAATTTTTTTCAAGCCAATTTTATTTTTATATGAAAGAGCATACCTCAAACTATTTTTCTACATAGTTTCTGCCGATATTGAAACACTTCTCTTAGCGGGCTACCAGATTTCTATACGTTCTTCATAGAAACTTCACGTCAATGTCGATAACTACGACTACACAGCATTTCTCACTTCAATTCTTCAGCATAGGATCCAAGCGTTTGTCGTCAAGCTCGCGCTTCATGTGCAAGAACAAGTAGTAGTCGGACGGCGGCCACGCCTGGGCTGTGATCGAATTGCTTTGAATAAAACTGTCGAATCATCATTCGCATGACACCAGCAATTTGGAGCCGAGCATTGTTATGGAGCAGCACAATCCATTTACTGAGCATTCTTCTCCGTTTGTTTTGGATTACACCCCGTAGTTTTCTTAAGATCTTTTCTTAAGATCTTACAATATCGCGTCACATTGACGGTTACTCTTCTGGGAAGAAATTCAGTAAGCAAAACCCTTTTCCTATCCCAGAACACAATGCACAGGATTTTTTGTGTTGACATTGTCGTTTTAAGTTATAATCTTTGCGGAGATTGAATGTGTCTCGACTGCCTCGAATTTTTTTTCGGTGTTACATGACGAACCCACGTTTCATCCTATATCACAATTTGGTTTACAAAATCCTCTCCCTTTTCACTGTATTGTGTGAAAAAATATCAATGCACTGCAAAGTCGCTTGAGTTTGTGAACATCAGGATCAATTTTGGAGCCCTTCGAGAACACGCCTTGTGATAACCTGAGTGGTCTGACAATTTAATACAAAGCACTACGTGAAATTTACAAAAATTCGTCTGAAAGAGTCGTAATAGTGAAACGTCTACTCATCAACTTTCCTTACGTTGACAACAGAAAGTCGACCACTCCGAGCCTCATCGTGGATATTTGTTCGACCCTCATTGAACATTTTAACCCACTTTCTCACCATTCCTTCATTCATTGTGTCTTCACCGGGAACATCTTTAATTTGACGAAAAGTTTCAATCGGTTTCACATTCTTTGCATTCAAAAATTAAATTACATCATGAATCTTACAGTAGGTGGAGTCAGTAATTGTCTTAAACATTTTGAATATGTACAGCAAACTGAAAACACAATGTAGAGTTACGAAAATGGTATCAGTTGAGAGTCAGTGAGCAAGAAAGACTTAGTGCGCCAGCATTGAGACGGCGGTACAACGAGACAGTACTTATTTTCCGAATATACCTCGTATTTACATCCATTTGAAAGAATTTCAAACTTTTTTTAAGCATTAAAGTGTAATAGGCAAATGTAAGTTCATCTAAAATATATAACAGTGTGTTTATTTTAAATTATAGGAAACAATTATTTCTTCAGGTATTAAGTTTCTTTCAAAATTAGATCACTTCTATTAATTGATTATTCATTTCACTTCAATAAGAATTTCCTTCAATTAAATATTTGAAAATTTCTCGAATTAAAGATCAGTTTACTTCTATATCTTTCACTATTCCTTTTAAACCAAAATGTTAATAAAGAAAACGCATTAAAAAAAGAAATATTTTAAGGAAGGCTATTTTTTGTTTGACTACAGGTATTTAAAATTCAAAAACATAATAACAAACTTAATATATATTATATTTCTGTTAATTCCTAATTACTGCATTGAAATATAAAGCATTTTTTGCAGTCCTTACATATGAATTCTTTTTTTTTACACATTGAGAAGAATTTCACTAGTGGAAAGTAAGTCTAAATTTATTATTATTTTATAAAAGTAAGTCTAAATTTAACGTTAAATTTGTACAGGATCATGTGAAAGTTAGATAATATTGATATTTGATCAAAGCATAATGAAATTATTTCTTGACTATTTTATCTTAACAATAGAATAGTATCAAAAGTTTGTCCTTATTGATTTTCCTACCTTTTAAAATTGAGGTGTAAATATTCTCACTAAAACCAGCATCTTAATACCAATTTCCTTTTTGTATAATTAAATTATAAGCATCTCCTCTCAATTTATATTTTACATGGCAAAAATCTAAAAGAATGCATTAACAGATAAAAAATACAATAAAACATGTTAACACTGCTGTAATTCAGAAGAATCTCATTCGTAGAGCACGAAAACGCAGTTAATATTCATCAGAGAGTGTAAAGGAAGTTCACGATTACGTGATATTTCATCTGGCTTTCTTTGGAAATTTATACACATTTAGGAAACGTGCTTTCCTAATAAAAGAAAATTAAATGTGAATCAAAATGCTGGAATTGGTGAATTTTCTTGGCGCTAAAGAAACCAAGCACATAAAGTGTCATCACAGAACAGATTTCCACCGAAGTTAATCCTCTAAAAGTATTCTAATAAAGGGAATTCTACAACTTTCTGTCTAAAGGACCAATTTGACAGAAAGTTCAATAACATCTAATTAAGATTGAATCTCAGAAGAAAGCCAGAGAAAGGTGTTCGTTTGTATTTTCTTATTTTTCACCATAAACATTTTTTAAATGAATTCCTTTTAAGCTAAATTCTTTCACAGTAAAATAATTGAAACTATACAATTCTATTAATCATTTGAAAATGGACTAATGTTATTTGTTTGGAATAAAGCATACCATAACAATACTTACGATTTAAAAATGATGATGAAATTGGTGGAATGTATCTCCGATACGGTTAATCATAACAGCTTTTCAAACGTGTTTTGGCTTTTTAGACTAATGGGAAAGAGAGGAAAGGAAAGTCCATATAGTGTCTAAATAAAATTTTGGAAATATGCGAAATTTAAATGTTTCTCAAATTATTAAACAAAAACTGTTAGGATACCTTATTCCAAAAATAATTTTGATACAGATCAAGAAACTGTGATTGCAGAATAAGGTATGATTCGAAAGAATTTTCTTTTCGAGACAAAATTATAATGTCTAAGGTAATTACAAAAAAACTCGAGTTTTTAATGCACTTAATCACATACATATAAGTAAGAGATTGGATTACTTCTCATATGCGTATGAATTTGAACTTCTATTTAAGGTATGGATTAAATGAGTTCTTACATGCTGTTTATAATTTTAATTCGACGCTGAGGAAGTGGACTCCGAAGAATGATGGAAAACAATATATGTATCTATCAAAGTTAAGTCGTATTCTTATTTCACAATATTCGCAATATTTTGTTGTCATTATTTCGAAGTTAAATTACTTACTTTATGTAAATTGCTTACTTTATGAAGGTAACGTGCATTACTTTTTCCATTAAAATGCTTCACTGTTTTTATTTTTTTTAATCCATGTCATGTTTAAAAGTATGTATATTAATTCAAATCAACTAATCCTTTTTTTAGACAAATGTTTCATAAAATATCATAGCTTGTTACTGATTGGAAATTCAATTAAAAGTATAAAACGTACGTTTTACCTAAAAAGATACATTTATGATCTTAAGGTAATAAGAAATATAAATAAGATACTCTTTACCTAAAATAATTTTCTCGGGTAAAAAGTACTTCTTTATTGAGATTCTACTGTTACATTGTTTTACATTGTAAATACAGGTGCATTTAAAATTTTGCTCCTCTCTTTCTGATTTCTTTTCTTATTAATATACCTTAACTTTTTAACATAATATTTTGTAAAATTTATTTTCCTAACATATTTATTTCAAAGTTTCTTCTTCATTTCTCTGACTAGTGAAATATAGTACATTTACGTTCCTCCCTTATTAAGTATTATTAACAATCTATTTTATTCGAATGTAAAATAACACTAAAGGACTCACAAAAATATATAAAACTTTTAACTAAACATTCTACAAAAGCGTGAGCGGATTTGTTGCAAGAAACAATATTTAATTTTTTTATTTATCTAGTTCATGATGATCATTCTTTATTTGAAGTAAATGAAACATTAAGAAATGAACTGATCATATTTATTACATTTAGCAATCAAAGCTTAAATATATATTTTTGTTTAAAGCCTGTAAATTTGTTTGACAATAATTCTCTCTAAAAAAATATCAATCAATTTTTATATATGATACGCAGAGCTTTTTACATTGGCTTAATCCATGATGCAAATAAAAGAATTCTATATAATTTACTTAACTTAAAAATTACATGGAGTTTATAATAGATAGACGAGTTTGAAATATGAAGCATAATCACATTAATAAAACATATAGAGTAAGCAAATATCAGAAAAATACATTGTATGTGTTAGGTTGTTGAATATATATATATATATATATATATATATATATATATATATATATATATTGAAAATGTAAGAATTAAGTAAAATAATTTTCTAAAATAGAGGGATATCATAATATAATTTTATCTGAAATAATATTTCGAAGCATTTCTCTATTAAATATCAAATAGAATAGAACATGAAATTAAATACATTCTATATCTTTCCAAAAATTCACTTTTCACCTCTCTGAACCCACAAAATGATTTTTATGCTCCTCAAAGAACTTATTTTACTCTTCTAAAATAAGTATCTGATAAAGACCTGACATGACTGTAAAGAAGTATGCTGTCAAATAATAAAGATAAATAAACTTATGTCTCGACTTGAAATACTAGTAGAAAACTCTTCTGCGTTAAAAATGACTACAAGAGAAAGAAAAACATTAAAAAACAGAGTAAACTACTCTCCTTTTATTTGTTTTAGACCTTCTTTTTTTTAAGTAGTTTGATCTCACCATCTAAAGCTGATAGCCGCATTAAGAGCTCGAAATTGTATTTACAAAAAGAAAAGTTTTACTTTAAAGCATTAGGCCACAAAAATCATTAAGCTACAAAAATTGACTGAGAGATCATTTATGGGTTTGGAAAACGAGAATAAAATTTGAAGAATTTTCTCAAAGAATTAGATATAATAGACTTCAGAATGAAACTTACTCTTTTAAGCAGCGTTTTATGTTCTAACTTCAATTTTGAATATTCGTGAGCTATTTGAGCCTGTTGACGGATTGAAAAGTTTAAGCTCAGAAATAAATTTGAGTTATTTGCATAAAAATATTTATTATATACTTTATACTAATAAAGTTACTTGAAACTTATGAAATTAGATTTTAAAAATGATTAGATTATAAAAAAAATTAGCCCTGAGAAATGAAAGGGAATAATAGTGAAAGGGAATGTAAAAAGAATGAACTATGAAGAAAATTGATTTAATTAGTCTATTTTTATATGTTCCTAAGCTTATTATTCTTAATTTACTAATTTAAATTTTCTAAAGCCTGTGGGGGTGATAGAGAACATTATTTTCATTTTTGATGCTGTATGTAATATAGCTTAAGCCAGTTAATAAGCAAAAGTTTCCAAAATCTGAAACTGTGTAAAGAGTAATTACCAGTTTTAAACATTTGTTACGAATATATTAACTTGCCTTTAAGGATATTTTATTAAGAGATTAATAAGCGTGATCTTTACGATAAATCTCATTTGAAACTTGTATATCGTCAAAACTGAATTAACGTATTTTTTTTTTTATGAACAAGGTGTTTTTCGTTCAATTCGTTCTCTTACTTACATACGCATGCTCGTTTATTTTTCCACAATAAAAATTTTTCCCTTAATATTTTACTTATTGAAAAAATTTAATTTTGTTAACAAGCAGATTTGTTATATATATGATTATATATATATATATATATATATATATATATATATATCGTAATTCTTTTTCAATGTTTATTAATAAAAATTAATTGGATAATTTGCATTACGGAGCCTTGCTGAAAACTTTTTAAAATGATAAATTATTTAGTATAGAGCAACTTAATAATTTTTTTATTTCTTATTGAATTATTTAATGTATTTCCAAACTAAAAAAAAATGTTAACAGCTACTCCATAAAGGAATATTTTTATTATGGAATTTAAAGCTGTCTCCCTTGTCATAAATGTTACGAATAATTTTAATATATTTACTTTTCAACTGTATGTTAAAAATTTTTTTTCATATATATATATCATATCTCATCATATATATATATATATATGTGTAAGATGAGTTATATATATATACATAGTCAGTATTACTTTCACTACATCATCCATCCATTTATATCCATCGAATTAGAACGGTATTAAAAATCATAACTATGAATAGAAATAAATAGTTGTCATTTATATTCTTAATAACATCAAAACCATTCTTAATGTTATCAATCTCATTAATTTTATTTATAGTAACTTGTGAGAGATTTTTATAATAATTTATTTACTTTGTTATGTATTATAACCATTAGTAACCGCTCTAATTTTCTTGGATAATTTAGGACATTTTATTTTATTTATGTGTTATCCTAATTTTAAAAAGCTGCACCTCTATAATTAATTTCTGTGTCACTAAATTTATAGTCCAAATAAGCATTATTCACTTTTAGTAGTTTATTAATTATTTAGTAGTAGTAGTCTTTTAGTAGTTTAATTCTGCTTTTTATTTTCCCTCTCATGTCCTGATAACTTGAAAAAGCGTTAAAAATATCTCAGTATGCAATTTTACTATACAATGTACAGGCGGAGAGTAAGCAAAAAGTTAGACGACATAGTAAGGGAAAATATATATGTTGCGACTTTTCTTACATGGTCATTTCTACCACGTATTTCAAGAGACATGACCTTCCCCTAATTACTATACGTTGCCAGTATCCATACCTCTTGAAATTGATGGTGTAAATGACAATGTGTTAGAAAATTCGCGCTTAACGCCTTTCATTATAGAGCCGTCTAACGTTTAACCACTTGCTCTCTACCTGTACATTGTTGGTTTAAAATTGCTTGTTAGATATTTTCTATAACCCCTTAAATTTTTGCCCTTAAAATATAAAACCATTTGAAGACTGTATGCTTTTATATGCCGAAATCTCCAGTAAAGAAATGTTGGTTATCTTTAAAATAAACAGAATTCTTCACTTTTCTAAGTTTTAATATCAATGAAAACTATATATATATCATTTTTGTATCATGGAAATAACTTTCCAAAGTCGAGTCTTATATCTATGATTACTATATTGAATCTATATTTGGAGGAATAATATCTCATAACATTATATTTATTTGGCAGAAACTGGGTATGCTAGTGAAAGGATGTGTTTTCAATTGAAATAGAGAGGAATAAAATTATCTAAAATAAATTTAATGTCTTTGAAAGAAAAAATGAGAGCTTAAGTATTATAGATTTGGATTATCTCTCTCTCATTACTCAAGTGCTTTGAATTACATTTATTTTTATAAATTTACATTAGATTTATACAAAATACTATCACATTATAGTCTGACCATTGATTTGTTTTCATGAAAACTTAATATCAATTTTCTGTAAAAACGACCTCAATTTGAAACAATAAATTAATATTTGCTGAAACCTTGGCTGTCACAAGTTCCTGAAATAAATTTGATTAACTTATTTAACGTTGCAGTAGAATTACGCAATGTTATATTAAGGATAAACCACAAAACTTTGAAATAAGATCAAATGACGAGAAAGCTATTCATATTCATATTTATAAATTTATATTTAGACAAATCTGGAAAACAATATCAATAAAATTTACGCAATTCTTAGTTTTCATAGTCATTTTGTACTTCTAACATGCTTTAAGAGATTATTTGTATAACCTATGTTACATGAACTCATTGCAAGTGATACCGAAGGAGACATCAAATGAGTAATTAAATAAATGAGTTTGATATAAAAATTTTATTAAAATGTAATACTTCAGATATAAAAACCTAATTTAAAACTTCGCAATCATATGTAATTTGTTTTCAAGAGTGTATTGATATTAGAAGTCTAAAATAACAAATTCTTGTTAAAACAATGCCTTTTCTATGGTCAACAGTAATGCATTTATATTCAATTGTGTTTTGTCTAATTTATTTGCTATTTTCGTCATTTAAAGCATTTATCACAATCAATATTTACAATTCAAAATTATCAATAGTCTACGCATTTTTACAACGTTTTTGTTCAACATGCAAAATCATTGATATCTTTGTTAAGCATAAGTTTTTACGAAAACGATTGATTACAATTAACAATGATATTGTGTTAAAAAGTTGAAGGCTCACAAATTTAAGAGAACTATTTTAATGCAATTGATTAATTATGTAATTTCACACTAACATACAACGTTAAGTAACAAAGACATCACTATAGTCATAGGAAAAATGTTTTTGTTTTAAACTATTTAAAGTCATTCTTATTCGATTGAAATTAGTAGCTTAATTTTTTACACTAGATCACTAGTGCACGTTGAATAGTTTACATAACTTTTAGGGGTCTCAGGACCCTTAAACCTCAAAATTTTTGATTTTTTGAAAAAAAAAATATATGTTAGAGCTTCATCTGTTCTGGACATTTTGGTACCAAAATTATAACAATACTTCAAAAACTCCCAGAGTTATCGAGAAAAAACTAAACTTTGATTTGAATTATTTTATTGTTTTTTTTCAACTTTAGCTTCATTTGTCTCAGAACAAAAATGTTTAACTTGCGTGCAAGATTTCTCAGAAACTATCCAAGATATCAGTGTGAAATTTTATGTAGATGTTCAATAAAGGTTTCTTTATGACTTATGCATCAAATTTTATATAAATTATTAACAGAAAATCTTTTATTTGAATTTTAATTGGATTTCTTCTTAAAATTTCATATTTTTTTTTGATAATTGTATTAAGAAAATTTTTATCTCTAAATTTCTCAAAAAGTGTGTATTACTTTAAAATTGAACTTTTTTTTTTCTCTAGGCAACGTCACTTTTGTAAATTTTAATCTTAAATATACTTCAGAATCCTGCGCGTAGCAAAATATAGATTTTCTTAATTTTGAAATTTTTTCCAATTTATTTTTCATTATTAATTTTTAAAAATTTCTTTAAATCTTATGAAAATTTGATAAAAAAAGTAAATAAATATGAATATTATTTGGTAAATGTTTCAATTGTCTGCTTTGTTTCATTGGTAAATTACATTGTTTTGAAAAATGATATTTTTTTCGATACACGGACAAGCGTAAGAGTCCTGAGGAACCTTAATAGGATAGTAAATTATTTACTTTGTTTAATTATTTGCCTTTGAGCATCATATTGATATGTTTTTAGCTGGCAGAACATTTTTTCAACATATCCATAAGATGTTCTGGAAAAGTTTTAAATTGAATAAGGATAAAAGTAGCTCTGGTTGTACTCAGGACCTAGGGAAGGTAATTGAGAAAGAATACTGTTGAGACGTTCTGCTTGAACCTTCAACTCTTAAGTTTCGTAGTGCTGCTTGAGTCTCTTAGAAATACATGGAGAGGCAGGTATTAACAGTCATTTTTATCATGCTCTACTTCCGGTACAAGTACATTTGGCTTAAAGCTGTATATTCCTTCATAAACTATTTATATAGATTATACTTATGTAAATCATAATTGAGAGATGACATTCCATACAAAACAATCGATGAGATGCTGTTTCTATAAACTGATCCAACCCCATTGGTATAAAAAGAAATGCCTTCCGACTAGTGTATCTGCCCTCATCATTTCTGGAACGTGTCTTTAAAACGCTCTTCTCGAGATCTTTTCAAAAGGCCTAGAGGTTTTACACAAGAAATAGAACTTGATTCTCAAAATTTATTGACTTGTTCATTAGAAATTAGTTGAAAAGTTTGATTTACTCAATTAGTCTTCCTTTAAGGTGCCAAATTTTGTACAGATTATGTCAAATTCCTTTTGAAAAGTTCGAAGTTAGCTTTCAAGTTGTTGTCGTTATCGTTGAAATTCTACACTTTAGTTACTTCCTTAGGTGCTGAAACAGTTTCAAATGCTACAAATGTAGTTTACAAATATAATCCCCTAAATACTGCACTAAAATCCAGCATTTTACCCAAATTTCAAGTTTCACTGACTCAGAAACTAACACTTTACTTTAGAATCTCAAATAGGATGGTGCATCTTCATCTATGATGTTGCAGCAAATGAGAGATTTAGGGGAAAGTCATGTTGATGACAATTTTTGGAGAAATGTATGGAGGCACTGGTTACCCTCGGAAGTTCAAATAACCTTAGCCCTTAGCTCAGAAAATTGTAACACGCTTTCGGAACTGTATATAAATTGCATGAAGGCAGTACTGGGTCAATAGCTTCCGTGGAAACCCATGTTTCTAGGATTAGCTATAATAAAAGTATCAATGAGTCATTGGTATTATAAATACTGGTACATTAATCATCTAAAAGAGTTGAGGAATTACTAGAAATATGTACTACTCATCCAGCCCATCGATGAACTCCATTCTGTTCAAGTAACTGCAAACTGTAACTGTTACGCTAAACTGTAACTGCAACAAGCAGATGAATGAGATACTCTGTCTGTATGTGCTGGTACCAAGAATTTAATTTCTTGTAATTATGTTTAGCTAGGAAAAAATAAAGATTTCGTATTCTGGTGTCAAACTTGTTTTCCTAGCTGAAAATATAAGGAATATTTACAGATAAAATAACTTCGGGCGTGATTTCTGGGCTCAGATAAACAGTTTGCTTCCATTTATGTAAAAAGTATTGTGCCTTTGCATTTGTATAGTAATTTTAGCTATAGTGTAACTACTGAGTACCGTCTTACATGCTAGCCAAAGACAACATAAATTATTGACATAAGCGTGGAAACTGTTGCTATGGCGTTTATGCAACGATGTCTTTCAAGATTTGAGGAAATTCAGAGAATTACATGTGATCAAGGTAGGCTGGTTGAAATCGGTCTCTTTCAAATCCTGATATGTTTGATGAGCATCCAGTTTTCTAAGGCTGCAGCCATTTCATAGTTAAAAGACTTCATAGGCCTTACAAATAAGCGTTGGCGTTCAAAGAATCAGACTGGCTTGAAACTCTTTTGATGGATCTCTTAGAACTAAGATTCAATTACCAGGATGACTTGGAGACATCAGCGGTTAAACATGCATTTGGTTTATCTGTGATTTTGCACAGGTGTCTTGAAGAAGAAACAATTGTTGAATCCATCCAATTATATAACGAAATTCCAGTAGATCATGAATACTATAAGGCCATCAAATTCATTTTCGTACAGAATGCATCCAATCTTAGTTCCTAAGTATATTTCCAAATGTAACTACTTATTCATGCAAAGAGACCCATTTAAGAGGGCTTTAGAAAATCTTTGTAAAAGCTTTTTTCAAACTTCCCATATGCTGCAAAAAGAATTTGTCATTCGAATACGAGATAAGGATCAAGTTTTTAACATAGGCCGATTCAAGACCGCTTTTCTCTTGATGAGAGAGATGATGAAATACAAATGAACTTAATATATATCACCTGCTCCAGTAAAAGAATTTCTTCCAACGAAGTGAAAGATTGGCAGGAGAATTGATTGTAAACAGTTAATAATTGCATTAAATACATTTTGATTGCAGTTATCGAATGTCTAAAGTGAAAAGCTTCTGCTGAGTCACTGGACTTTAAGATTTATGTGATCTGAATCAGTGAGCATTAAATCTTGTTACACATTTTTAATTTATTTCTTTGTCTTTCAATTTTTACGTAAACAGATTTTTAAAAAAAGTACAATGTTTTTCTTTTCGCACTTTCTGACCATAGTATACACCTATCTGCAAAAGGTATAATAGACCAAAACAAAAAGTCATTCAGAAAACTATTTCTTTTTTGATTAAAAAAAACATCTTGAGTATCATATGTGAAAGTAAATCTAAAAACTAAATTTTTTTTATTATATTTGTATTTTTAATTGTTTTATATGACTTCAATACTTATATATAAATAAACATAAAATAAATATTTCTCAAAATATTGTCTGTATTTGAAATACCTCAAAAAAAAATTTCGTGTTCTTGTTCATGCTAAGTATTTCTGGAACGAAAAAAATGCTTCAAAATGGAAATATAGCGGCAGTGATACATTTTGTTTATTTCCCTGCATAAGACAACAATAAGGGTAAAAACATGTGAAGATGAACTTCAGAGTTTCATTGAGGTTGGGAAAGATCTACATGCGTATAAAATGTTATATTCAAAAACAATACCGTTGAAAATTCGAAATACATTTGCATAAAATGCTCTTACCAGGATATTCCTATTTGTTGATACGGAGTTATTTTCTAAAGTTATTATTTTTATTTTCATTTAGAATTTTTAATGTATTTGAATTCCTTGCTTCAAAAAGACTGGGTCCTTCTGTTTTCCTAAACCCTTCTTGATGGATCTGAAGAATAAAAAAGTATATTGACTAAATCTGTGCAAAAATAATACAAACACAATTTGAATGGAATTTCTTCTTCCTACGTGGTGTTTAGAATGAAGATTGTTATTGCTTCTTTTGTATGAGTATCTTGAATCTCATTCAGATTTTACTTCTATATTCTGAATCACAATTAAATTTATTGAACTGAAAGTACAATTAAAAGAAATATATCCAGTAAATATTTTCAAATTACTAAGTAACCTAAAATATTTCTTCCATTTTCTCAGAACAAGAGAAATTTTAAATTATATAAAAAAAAACTATTTTTATTTTGATAGTATTCAAACATAATTGTGTTCATTACCATATTTGAAAAGTACGAGTACTTTTGAGGCAAGGACTATGTACAGATCATTAAAATAATTTATGGGATGTATTTGAAACGGAATTTGCTTACTTTTACTAATTACATTGTACTGATTAAAATACAGCTGCTTATATTTATAGCGGTATTCTTCGTTTATTTATAATGAAAAACGCCGCATTTTGAAACTATGGAAGCGTCAGAAACAGAAATTATTCCCTATTCACTATAACTTTTGTCATCATGTAATCTTATAAAATACTTTTTTACATTGTATCTACTTCTTCAGATTAAGTATTCTCGTTTTATAACTTCAGAGCAAATAACGTTTATTGAAATTTAACTAGATTTGTTTTCTGAAATGAAGGATGAAATTTAGATCTTTGTTTAAATATTATAGAGTTGCTTACTACACTATGCAGTATATATTTTTTATATGAAACTGAAATTTTTTAAATGTTTATAAAGCTTTAATGAATAGTAATATATATTACAATCATTATAACCCTTTCTTTTACAGTTAAATGCTATTTTAGTGTTACAGATTGCTTATACTTTTGAAACTTTTTAAGCATTATTTTGTGGCTGTATTAGTCTAATCGCTATAGTAGCGAACTCGAAGCTGGTATTGTTTTCGTGCAGCCGTAGGTTTGAGTCCTTATCGCAGAAAAGGCTTGCCTTGTGGTGAAGCTGATTCACATTAAATATATCGAGGCTCTAAGTGGCTCTCGTTGGCGTAGTGTGGAAGTGCCAGCTCAGGTGACGTCCTTATCACTTGAACGAGATTCCAAATTACGAGGTCTGTCGCCAATAGCCCTCGAGTTGCTTATCCGCACAACGTTTAATAAATTACCAATTAATTAACATTTTTGTTCATATGTCGATAAACACACATCACACTTTTAAAATAAATTTATTTCTTCTCTCACTTTATTCGAATACTCTTAATTATATAAGTAGTCCTAAGATTATACTTATGGCTAAACCACAAAAAACTTTCAGTCTAAAGGATTATAAAATAAAATAATCGTTTTATTTCTCATTTCTGGAACATAAATCTCAAAAACCTTTAATTAACCATGTATTACTTTAATGCACAAAAATTAAAGCTATTATAATTTATTTAATACATATCCTCGTTATCAAAGCGGAAAATAATTCGCAATGTCACAATGAATACAATGAAGTGAAACATAAGGACGAAACTGCACAGCTACAATCCTAAAAGTATTTGCGTTTCAGACAATCATAGGGAGAGCAGAGAAACTGGGATTAAGATTAATAGAATTTGAGCATTTAATTTGTTAAATCCATTGTAAGAGTTCACCACCCGTTTCATTTCTTTAACTTAGATCAATGGTTGTTTTGTCTGTTCGTGAAAGGTGTTGAATAGTTCTGGCTAAATTGTTGAAGCATTTGTCTCAAAGAAATTTCCAAGGACTTAAGGAATACTGTTTACACGTATGTACGACAGGTATTGAAATATCAAAGTTCATGCTAACTAATTTCTACATCGCTTAAATCATTTCTAAGATTTCAAACAATGTAATGGGAAGAATTTAATTATTAGGAGTTCTAATGTTTCATATGATGAATACTTAAACATGTTTGTAATTTCTATAACCTTCACAGGATTTAAAATTTCTTAGATTGTACAGGACAGGGCTTTTTACTTGTATTGTAAACTAGTACTGTAATGGTGTTATTTATTATAATTATTAAATGAAAGCTTTAAGAAGGAATAATATTAAGCTCATGTAAGAAAAAAGTGGTATCTTATGAAAATTAATATTATGAAATTATCGTAGGAAATCAGAAAGCATTTTACTCAGAAAAAATGAGATAAAAAAATAAACATATATGGAATTTGACTTCCATTACAATAATATAAAATAATTCAGAGCTATCACAAATTAAATAAATACTATGAGAAAATTTAAAGAAATTGCAAATCTCATGTTTCATTTGATACGAATACACAAACTAAGAAATTTTACTTATGTTTTATTCTAATCAACCACTGCAAAGTTTCCTCTAATTAATATTCAAAGATTTAAAATTAATAGATGTACTATATATTGTCAGTTATTTTTTTGCGCCGTTTAAAACTAGAAATCTCCAAAGTTCGTCAGTTTTCTCTATTTGATTCTATTTTAGTCCATGCTTTACCTACAGCTAACAATATAATTTCATAACAAACGATAGATACAAATAATTGATAACCCTTGTAATGGAAATACAATACTCATTTTATTGTAGCCCTACTGTTAGAGTGATTTGTCAACATTTTATTTTCCTTCCTCAAGGTTTGTTCTAAAATACGATTTTAGTACTTTCTCATTGAAAAAAATTATGCTATAGATTAAGTGACAGTCCTTTGCATTTAAGAAACAGCTAATGTGTTTTGTGCTAGAAATATGAAGCTATTATTTGCACTTGAGGTTGATTCGGTTTCCCCCTTTCTTCGCTAGGATTAAAGGAATCTTTTTTGTTTATACATTTCATATACTATTTCTGTCGTCTCTAAGAATAAAAACATATCCAAAAGTGCAAAACTGATCTTAAATTATCGCTGTTAATCAAACAGTTAGTCAAAATTTCATCAAAAGCTCAATGATTATTTCTTTTTTTATTTCTCATTTTTCATAAGAATAATTAATCAGCGAAAACATTTTAACCAGTTAGAATAGGAATATCCATTAAATTGAATTGGAAATTTCATTGAAAGTTCCCAAAATTTCCTAGGGTATAAATTTAATAAACATTCTTATTGTTAAGGTATTTGTTTTTGATAATCGAAATGAAATAGATGTTATCGCTCTAGAATTCTTTTTTTGTAACATTTGATTCAATCTCTAGATTCATAATTTAATTATACTTTTAAAGGAACTTTTCCGATATGGATTTTGATTTAGTATAGCTAAAGTGAAAGAGAAGGGAATTTTCCTTGCTTGCAATTCATACACAAGGATTTCTTTTGATCACAAAATATTGGATTAAGGGATCTTGATGTATTTTAGCTGCAGACAGAAAGTCTAGTGAGATTATTCCTACTGCTTTATAGTGATATATATGAATGTTGAATGATTAGATATATTGTTGAATGATTGTACATGTTTGTGTATATATACATATTAATCATTCAATATTGAAAGTATAAAATACCTTTTGATTTGTATGAAGGAGCGAGAAATTATGAATTAAGATATTGGTTTTAGATTTATTACTTCTAACAATTTAATAATTTTAATAAAGAAGTATTTAAGATGATAATTTCTTAAGAAAACTAGGAATTAAGTGTAGTTAATGTAATGAAATGTTTAAAGAATGTAAATTTTATATTAATGAAGAATTAAATTACTTGAATTTTATATAAATTAATAACATTTATCTTGGAGATTTAAAAAGCTCTGTGAAAAAGTTAAATGAGGATTTCAATGTTTGTTATAATGATAAGGTACTATGGAATTATATAACTATTAGTAAGAAACTATATGTTAGTTGGAAGAGTAATAATTTATTTAACCCTTGATTAATGTTGATAATAGTGATAGAGAAATAGCTAATAGAATTAAAGCTTTGTATAAAAAAACAGGTTGTACTTTGAATTTGATAAAATTTCCTCATTCATTTCACATTCCTAAATTTCATAAATTCCTATTCAATCTAAAACTGTGTGTGAATAATGTTTCACATATTTATATTACTACAGTTGGAAAACTTTTACAAAATATTTGGTAAAACACTTTTTACGGTTTTGATAAGCGTACTATTATTAAAAATAACTTTGAAATTTGTAACTATATAAAAAAATAAAGAAATTGTGTGTGTTCCAAATCTTATGATAATGGTTTTCATTGTTTTGCCTGGATTTCGTTGAAAATTAATTTTTATTCTCCAAATCGTTTATTACATCATATGAAAAGTATTTTATTAATACTTTTATCAGAGGTACTATTGCCAACTTAAATTTATCTTTAAATAAATGCATTTTTAGTGCAATAATTAATGTTTTGGACATATTTTTGTTCCTTATTTGTTTATTATATAAATTGCATAAAAGTAATTATGTGTTTCAATACTACATGTGTATTTTTAAATTGGACAACATTTTCTGTGAATATTTTACTTAGATTATAAATATTTACGTTTCGAATTTTGAGTATTTATATTTTTTAACTTAGTTCCAGTTACAAAATAGAAGTACATTTTCTGTTCTTTTTCAATTAAAATTGAGAGCATTTCAATAAAAACGTACCTCGTTATATTTAAGAAAATAAAAGATGATCCTACTTTCAGCTTTAAAACCTTCGATCCTTGCTTTTTAAGATGAAAGACGCAATCATTTGCTTTTTCAGGGAGAATTCATTTTAGTAAAATTGAATATATAGTTCATATTCATCTTAAGTGATTGTTTGTAGGAGGTTCAGAAGAAGCTGACTTTATGAATTAATATTTTGACTCGATTAATATGTTTCGTCATGCGTGTTCCATAAAAAGAAAGACTAAAATGTCATGTAATAAGAAGGACTGCAAAGTTTTGAAATAGGGAAAAAACAATAGTAATACCAATTAAAGTTAAAATAATATTAAGGTGTAATAGTTCCGTTATATGTAAATGTGAAATCTTCAATTGTAGAAATATATTTTAGAATTGCGATTTAGTTTCCTACTTTTCTTAAATAAGATAAATGACTTAAAATTAACATGATTTAATATATATATATATATGAATTACAATCACTGAAATTAGATACAGATTTTTTCAAAACACAAGTTTTGCTTAATGAAATATTTTTCTTATCTTTTATTCATTTTTATAAAATTATATCCTTTATCTTAAATAAATTCCACACTAATATATTATATATAAGTATATTGTATATAAAAATATGACCTCAATTCATTACGTATAATTAAAATTGTACACAATGGAAAAGTAGAAAGTCAAAATACAAGATTTGCAATGCTGTAATAACTCATTTCAAAGGAGAAAAAGAAGTATAATGTTTAAAACTGGAGAACGATTCATGAGTATTTTAATATGTTTTTTCTCTTTAAACTTCTCAAGAAATCAATAGTATATAAATAAATATGTGTGCTAAAATTATAAAGAAATTATTAGCTGTTTATTAAATGTATCAGAGATAAATATAACAAGTGTAAACCAAGGAATTCTTAACTTAAAACTTTGAAGTTTTTATTACTTTTTGGGGGTAGAGTCAAAATATTTAGCACTCCTAACGGCGATGAAATCGAATACCCAGAAAGATATGAAACATCTGATGGCGAAATCATTTTCTAAGATAGGAATAAACAAATAACACCTATGGCATATTGCCTTTTTTCCCAATGCTATGTTTGCGAAGGTAGAATCATCTATCTTCTACTTTTTCTTTCGATATTCGAAAAGGCAAATGGAATTTGAGAGTTGGTAACATTTTAGATTCAATTTCTCGTTTCATGCATCTGAATATTTTTCGAATGAGATATTTCGAATAATGAGACCGCCTCTTTTCTAGATGTGATGATTCAAAGAGGAGTTTCTGTGTGAAATGGATATTTGCAAAATTTTCCCTCTTGTCTTATTTTCGAGCTACAAATGCAAATGTTTATGAAAGCATTCCAAATTAGAATAGATACAGACGGATTATACTAGTCTATTTTAGATCAAAAGAAACTGTAATTTTTTCAGCTTGAGTATGAAATAATAAAGCTAATTAGTGAAAGAGAAGAAAATATTACATTTTCAAATTTTGTTTAACATTTCTTTACCTGTACTGCATTTTTTCCTTCGTGATACCTAATATAATTATCAAGCACATAACATCACAGAAACAATTCTAAGTAAAAAATAATAACCGATGTATGTTGAAAATTGGATTAAAATTATTAATATTAATTTCCTTAAATAATCAGGTGCAAGGTTGTCTGGTGGTAAGTTTAATTTATTTTTTAAGTTATTGATTAAGTCCTGATTTTCTTACAAAACACCATTAGGCTGAAAAGTGGGAACTGTTTTATTGTTTTAATATCTGATGCACTAATCGCGTTCTGAAAAGTCATTCTTGCCATTCAGTCTTATTTAATATTTACAATATATATCAACATCAGCTTTTATAGGTAACTTAAAACAGTTATTTCCCTTTTCAATAACTTTAAAGCTTCGTTTTTAAAAAAAATATTTTTTGTAGGAGAAAAGATTGTTAACATTACAACATCGTAAGTATTGTAATGTTACTGAATGCACATTTAATTTATAATATAAGGACTAATGTAAAATAATTTTTTATCTCTTTTGCATATGAAATCAATGAAGTACTCAAAATTGCTAAATTAGTCCTATTATTAGGGGTGAAATATATTTACTTTCATTTAAAAAGTAAGTATGTTTTTCATTGACAAATTCAGAACGAGTGCATTGTATCACTATCATTTTTTACACGAACGATGTGAAACAAGAACCCTATTTTTAATATATATGTCAATGAACTTTGACGTTGATTATATGACTCAAATGATTAAAATTATCATATAAACTTTAAAATAATTATACGACATCATGCATTCCATTACATGTGTATGTGCATACCAAGTGATGATTAAACAAGATACATATGCAGGTCTCTCTCTCTCTCTCTCTCTTTGTATATATATATATATATATATATATGTTCTAAATCAGCGACATATATTCTCTTATAATTACAAAAAATTTATATCAAAAATGCTATATTTTATAAATAAACGACATAGAATGATGAGTAGTACATGAATGCAAAGAGAAAATATGGAAATTTCTTTTACAAGTGTTCGATATAACTTCCTTTAGTTACACGTATAATGTTAATACTAAATGTAATTTACCGACGAACAAGCTGTAAAGTATCAATATTAATTGATTGTGCAGTAGCAGAAATCCATTATTTATATCCACAGAAATATGTGGGTAATGATGTCATATACTCTTTATCTTAAGCCATCTGATGAATAAATCGTTTGGAGCCATATTAGTGACTTAGGTGGATAGCTGTGTAACATCATGTGATCATCTCGTCGCTACGACCAATCCAACAGCGAGGTAGCTCCGTGAAAGTTTCTAAAACAGCTTTCGTTCTATAGCGTCACGAAGACAACACAAATGTCATCTATGGTTTTCAGTGTAAGAATTTTAATATTTTCCCTTTGTATTCAAGTGTTTTGTATAACCCTTTATCGTTTATTTATAAGAAATATGGAATTTTGAAATCAAATGATTCATTTTGAATAACCCTGTGTAACACATGTATTGACAACTATTTCCAGTGTTTGCTCTGTTTTAACACACGATCCTGTTCATTTTATTGCTTTGGAACCAGAGATCGGGCTAATGGAATTAGTCAATGTTCTATGGGAATAAACACCCATTTTCAGAAAATAAATATGTTAGATAATTGGAGTGTGTGTATTCTTTGAAATCCTAAAATGGTTTGGAAAAATATAATGAATTATTGTAAACTTCGGTTGCAACCATTTGTGGTTAAAGAATAAATTGATTTTTTTTTTGGAATTACGGTCCCTTAGTTATCGAACTTTTAAGCATGAAAAACTTTTTGTTCATATCACACAGAGAGTTAATTAATTTAGAACCCATTTAATTAGTTACGATTAGATTTTTACAAAATTTATAGCGAGGAAACTTAAATAGAAGTAAGGGAAATATAAAAACTGAATCTACTAAACTTTCAAAACTCTCCGCGGAAAGAATTATAGAAGGTGGACAAAATTTACTTGTCAAGTAAAATTGAACATTTAAAGAAATCAAAAACTAACAAGAACACTTACAAATGGAATATTACAAAATTTTGAAAACAAAGAAATTACAAAATGTGATCAGAAATTGGAAAAAAATCATGAAAATCTCCAAGAGATAAAAGTAAATATAATTTTTTTTTCTAGAACTGAATGATAATGCTGAAAAATAAAATGAATATGAAACTGTATTTAATAATAGTGACGATTAAATAAGGTACATTGTAAAGGTTCCTGATATACCTTTACCTAAATTTGATGGTAACATTCAGTAGTGTATTGCTTGCCTTAGGATATTTTTTTTTTAAAGCACGTGCATTACTTGGTGGAACGATACAAATTTTTGCAATCCTTCAGGCCTTTCACTTTCTTTATATTAAAAATTAATCAATAAATAAATCTATACATTACTAGCTTCGTTGAGAAATTAATAATGTAAAAAAGGAAACGGATGTAGTTATTTCGAATTTGTATCAGAATTGCAATTCTTTGTTTATTTGAAGGACACAGACTGCATGCCAAAAGCAAAATTGTGAATTGCATCGCGTCGATTTTCTTATGACATAATTTTTTATGAAACTAATTTCTATCAAACAAACAACAAACAAATAAGGTTGAATTTTAATTGAAGCAAAAATAGTGTTTGAAGTTTTAAAAAATAATCATTTTCATACAAATGACTTGTTAACATTTAAGGGAAAAGTTTTAAGATACATAGCTTGTAGTACAATGAAGAGTGAACAAAAAGAGTGAACATTGAAATTTCAAAGACTCATCCCGATTAAAGGAAGCGTATTTAGAAAGTGAAAAACAATTTTTTTGAAACATACCATTGAAATATAGAAATAAGTCACAAAAGATATGTATCTCTTCCTGCAACAGAATATCATATTTATGTGAATTAGAACCTCCAGGGGAAAAATTAAAGATTTTCTGGAAGTGATTAGATATAAATTCCGAAATGAAGAAAATGTATGCTGATTTCATGAATGTAAATAAAAAAAAAATTAGGCACATTCACAAAGGGGATTTGCAAATAATTTTAAATATTATCATACATCATCATGGTGTATTTAGAACTAATTGCAGTACAACAAAATACGTGTTTTATTTACAGTCAGTTTCAGAACCTTTTCCGACTGAAATTTCGCATAATAATTGCTTATTTATAGGTGGAATCGTTCAAAAGTATTTTTTTTTTCTATACTTTCGATATATGATGAACATCTTTTTGGTAGATATACAAAACAAATATATCAAATTTTTAAAATTAATCCTGAGCATTGTAATTTGCAGTTTATACTGAGGGAAAATTAATCTGAGCAAAAGGCAAAGTCGTATCAGTTACTAACCGTCACCTATGATACAACTTGTGCGCTATATTTGGCTACTACAGTATTAAGATAATTATTCCTTAATGAGATTGGCATTTTTCTATTGTTACATTACAAATTTCTGCGAGGATGATTTTTTAATGGGGGTAGATGATGTCCTTACTACCCTTAAATTAGAACAATAACTTATAGCGTTGATGCAAATTTAAGGAATAAAATTTCTCATGGTGATCAAATGAATAAAACTTTATAAGATATGAAGTACCTTAATCTCTCACAAAATGTGGTTTTGGGGAAACAAAGTATAAATCCATCAGACTATTAGGTTTTAGATGGGGTTCAAAAGAAAGAAACTTTTGTTTCTATGTTTCTTTTAACTCTCATCTTCCAACAAAAACGTTGAGTATTATCTGAATTTCCTTGTTTATTCGATCCTTCTAGTCTGTTAGGCTAAATTATTACCCAAGCAAAACTTCTTAGTAACCAAACTGAAATCAAAAACCTTCTGAGAAAGAAAGAAAAGTTCGTAAAAGATTGCTAGAATTTAAAAATGTATTTGATTTCTACAATATGTGATGGCTCTGATTCAATTTCAATTACATAAACTTTATCGTTGAAATTGCATTTTTTAATCATTTGAACTCTTTTTGATAGATTTAGATTTCCCAATTCATCTACCAGGAATTATAGATTTTGTTAGGAGATTTTATCGCTGAATTTGTTTGCAATCATTGAACTCACTTTGCAATTTAGATTTC